>CM042908.1:20635000-21235000 GCA_023653625.1 Triadica sebifera | reverse complement strand
GTGAGGGCAAAAAAACCTATTTTGGTCTCTTAATTTAAAGATTTTGTGCAATTATGTCTTCTAATTAACAATTTGTTTGACTTTTTTTTTGGGTAAAAAATGTGAGAAAAATTTACAAAAATAAACAATTAACGGATATTAAAAAAAAAATGAAAAGAACCAATTAGAGATGGCCATAATAGGTCCAAGAGAATATGACTGATTATCTCAAAATTATGAGTTTTAGACGCAATAAAATTTATTTTTCTGTAAATGTGAGTAAAGTGTACACTTACAAAAATTATTTCTCAACTCTTTTATAGCATGAATAAGAGAGTATCAATGAATGAATCAAAAACTTCCCAATCATTTCTATCACACAATGAATATCGGACTCTACTAAGAGTTTATCAATTTTTAAACTCCTAACCAACTTCAACCTTTCATAAATTGCCCACAACTCAATAACCCAAGTTTATCAATATTTAATACAATCTTTTTAACTATTACTTTTATTCAATTGATTTCATTAATTATCAAGTTTGCTCAATTGACTCATTTAATTATCAAATTTTAATTAATGCCTCCTTATTCAAATCAATAATACCCAATTGAACCGAATTGCAACTAAGGCATAGTTCAAAATTAATCATTAAAATGATCAAACCTATAAAGTGTTTTAAAAAAAAACATCGTATATAATTTTAATATCAGAAAGGGAAACTGGACATTATCGTAATTTTAACGCATTTTTCCTTGAAAAAATAAAAAGGGGAAACGTCCTACAATTTTAATATTAGAAAGGGAAACTGGATATTATTGTCATTTTGACTTTCACCTCTGAAATCCATATTTAAATTCATGTTTGAATAATAATAATAATAATAATTTACAAGATTGTCCTTAATTTTGGAGTTCATCTCCTAATTTTATTCCTGATATTATGTTTAGCGATTTTAGACCTGAAATACTGTAGTAGGACTTGATGTATGGAAGACGGCTCTGTTCTTTACTGTCTTATTTAAAATACCTTATTTTATTTTCTTTTGCTTTAATGAATATTAATAATATGCTCGAGATAAAATGCTAAAATTTCATTATCCTTTAACCAGGTGTTTCACCCTTAGATGTGCTCTTTTAGTGGATTTGTTCTAAGCAAATCCAAACTAAATAGCTAATAAATTCTAGTTTATGATAATTAATTTTGATATATATTAGCTAATAAAATCATGTACTATAATAATTTATTCTAATTTATGTTAACTAATTTTAAGTTATGATACTTGATTTTAATTTGTACTAATTAACAAAGTTGTCAAAATTGATTTTAGATTATGATAATTTCTAAAGTTATGGTTTTAATTTACGATAATTATATTAGTTGATAAAATTATGAGTTATGACAATTTACTATAATTTAAGTAATTTTATTTTAATTTATTTAATGAATAAAGTTATATCAATTGATTATGATTTATCTATTGTAATTTATAAAATTATAGTAAATGATTTTAATTTATATTAATTAATAAAGTTACAATGATTGATTTTAATCTTTTATAATTGATTAAATATTGTAATAATTATGATTTATGATAACGGTCACAAAACTAATTAAATCGAACCGAACCGAACTATAATATTTTAAATATATTAGATTCAATTCAAGATATAGTCAAGTTTGATTTGATTTTTTTATATATATAAGTTTGGTTCGGTATATATGCATTCGGTTCAATTTAAATCGAACGGACTGATTGCACAGCCTTAATATTAATTTTATAATTTTCAAAAAAAAATGTCTAAAATTTTTTATTAAATAAATTATACATGTGTCTCTGTACATTAAGCCAAAACAAATGTTACAAACTCCCCAACAATTTTAAGATTAGGAAGGGAAACTGGACATTATAGTCATTTCAACTACCGAGTAGACTCTAAAAAATTATTATTCATTTCCATAAGTATCCAAAAGGCAAAGAAAATCCAAACATTATTTCAACAGAACAGAAACTCCAAAAACTATAAGCTAACTTCTAAACCAAAACACGCACGCACACAGCCTCTCTGAAATCTAGGCAACCAAAAAAAAACATGGAGCAATAACTATACTATTAATGTCCAATCTCTTCTCATTTCTCTTGCCACATTGTCTTAAACTAAACCTCCCCACGTCTTACTGCCTTATTGCACATAGATTTAGCTTCCTCTTATATTTTTATATATTGTATAAAATTTTCCCCATCTCATTAAAGGCTCTATCTTTTTATTTTTGTTCGTTATTGTATTTAGTTTTTCATTTATTTGCATGCTTCAAAGCCACACACACACACACACAAGAGAACACCCACTGCAACTAACTTGTCTGTTCATGAAATTTTTTTGCAAGTTATACGACCCATTATTGCTCTCATCATTGTTTTTTGATCTGTGCGTCACTTTGGTAAGTATTTTTGTGTTTTCAATAATGGGTATTGGTTCTTTTGTGGATTCCGATTGAGATTCTTTGATTTTTAATTTTTGCAGCTAGTGGGTTTCTTGAGTTTGGATTTAATTGGGTCGTTTAAGCTCTGATGGGTCCTATAAGAGGGTACAAAAAGAGAAAAAAGACAGATAGAAGGACCGAAGAGAATGCTTCTGGTTCAGTTTCTGGTTCTGGGTCTACAGATAAAGAAGAGCCTTTAGATTGGTGGGATGAGTTCTCTAAGAGGATTAATGGTATGTTTTTCTTTGATAATTTTGTTGCTTTACTGTATCTGTTTTCTATTTTTTTTCCCTTTGTGTTTATTCTGTTTTCGTGTTTCTTGTTTTGATATTCTGATATTTGCTGGTGTTGATCATGGGATATGAAGTTAGATATCTGTATTTCGATTGAATTCAGTTCATGAGTTGAATATAATTTCTGTTAATTTGACTAGCGTAATGGCTTCACGCTTTTTTTATACAAGTTCTATGTTTATACATTTTAAGGGATCCCTAATCCGGCTTTTGAATCCTTTTTCTTACCTAACATTCTAGTTTGTCTTTTGTCGAATGATAGAGAAAGGGTAAGACTTCAGGTGATTGAGGATTCATTGAAAAAAAAAAAGGAAGCTGCTGAAATCTAAGACTCCATTGGCGTATGTTATTTGAGAATGCGTGTGGCTTAACGCTTGCTGTTTGTTTTATAGGAATGCAACTTAGCTAAGTCTTCTGTTAGAACAGTCGAGAAACCCAAATATGCCTTTTGTGAAGAGCGCATGGTTGAAAATTTAAAAACATTTTTTTTTTCTTTGAATAATTGCTAACAATCTGTTGAAGAAACGCAATGCTTCATTTAGTAAATTGCCACTTCCCTTGGAGCTTCTGCCAATAGGTTAAGGGTTGAGATTGTTGAGCTGTTCTTTCAAGTGGAGACATGTCATATAATTCTTTATCTTTGAAGCATTCGAACATTCTTTCAAGAGATCACAATGAGCCAACATGACAAAATATTTGCACTATGAGCTCAATTATTTGATATCTCACCATTAAAACTGCCAAATGGATTTTGCAATAAATTTGCAGAGATGCTGCTAATGGGTGGTTAACTGGTTGTTAGGAGATTAATTAGAGAAATTGTAGTAGCAAAGGCTTGAAAGTTGTAAGTAATTCAAGTACCAGATTTCATTTCTATCAGCAACAAAGTGGTCAACCTAATGCCATTCCAGCCAATTAGTCAAGCCAGATATCATGCATGATCTCCCACCCCCACCCCATTTTTTGTTGTCTGCAATTGTTTGAGTGAACTACTTGGCCCTAGATACTCTTTAAACCTTTTGTTTTACCAGAATTGTTTGCTGATGAAGATATTTTTATCAGTTTGTTTAAATAGAAATGCAATTTTACCTTCAATCTAGGCAGTGACAGTTAGAAGTCTGGGAAAGGTTGTTTGGATTAGGAAAATACCACTGTCTTCCTTTTTGAAATCAAAAGTTAAAGATGCATATTATTTTGTTCATGTAATGCATGATTGCGTCAGGAGAATTTCTTTACAATTTAAGAGAGAAAAAAAAAAAGAAAAGAAAAACCTTCAAAAGCGAGAAACCCTATTGTTCTCATAAGGGGTGCTTAACTTTCAGATACCTATTTCTGGTGAGAAAAGGGATATAAAGGCAAGCTGAAGGAATTACTCCAAAAAAATGATACAATTGGTTGGAATTTTATGGAAGAAGCATAGGCTTTAAGATAGCCTTTTTCAAAAGAACCAGTGCAGTCATTGCATTTAGGATCTTTGTCCTTAACTGTCTGTAGATTGCTTGACTAGATAACACAAATACATTATGTCAATAATCAATATTTTGTGGTTTACATATGCAACTGTGGTATAAATATGGAATTTCAGAAACTTTAAGCTTCATAGAGATTAATTTCCAGTTCGAGTGGGAGTAATTCAGATTTTAGGAAACTTCCAAACACTTCTAGTTCTTCCACTAAGAGAATGAGGTAGTTTCTAACTTAGAATATTTACTCAGCTAACTTCCATTTGTTGAGGTTAATATTTTTAATAAATATAAGTCAGTTTCAAGTTTTTCAATTCAGGACTACCTGTAGATACATGAGGTTGGTGCAATATTCTTCTGCTATTACTGCCAGAAAATACTTGCATCAAACCCTCGTTAACCATTTACTAGTAAAAAAACCTGCAAGCATATAATGTGCTTGGGAAATATAGGAGGCATGCTAACTTTAAAATTCTGCAGCATGTTAAAAGATTACTTATATACATTTGGTACTTTAAGTTGAATAAGAATATAAAAGTTCCCAATGTGACTACATTACTGTTCATAAAATGTCCAAAAGACTCAGGGACATGCATTCCAGACAGTTACAACAAAGTAGTGAACATCTTAATTCTTATGTAGATTCCTGTGCTTATTTGCATACATCTTGCCATTTCTGCTTCTCATTTATAGTTGAAGGTGCTTTCATTTTCTTTTTTTTTTTTTCTTTTTTTCGGTCTTTATGAGATTCTGACATCTTTATTTTATCCCTATTTTGCTTATTCTTCTATGATTTCTCTATATAGATATTCCATTTTTTTTCTGTAAGAAAAAACTTTTCTTATTGATTCCCTGCCATTTACTTCTGTCATTACAAGTTCTGTCAGGCAATAGGTACTGTCAGATCTCTCTTTGAACCTATTGTATCATGAGAAAAACTTGCAAGTTGACTGAGGAAGATGTTAATAAAAAATTTCACATGTTTTCTCTTTCTTCATCTCACAAATAGAATTCCAACATTAACTATCATGATGAACTTATTCAAGGTGGTTTTCTTGTTTTAATTATCTTTCCACCTTTGTGGATGTATAGTGCTGTACATTGAAATTATACACTTTTTCCTTCGTAGGAGGTATGCATGACGGCTGCTGGTGATTGGACATTGTTTCATATGAAAATGGTCAACTTTCTTATTGCTGTAAAAACTATGTACTGCATGCATGAGCAATATGAGCAATCAAATTTGTATATGATAAACCTGCTCATATCTTCTTCTGCTCATTTCTTGAAAAAAATAATATGCTCGTCATTTCCATATCTGCTTTTTTTCTCTTTTGTTTGATTTTTGCACTTTGTATGTATTGTTATAACAGAGAAAAAATTTACCCTTCGTAATCATAATCTTGAAGGTTTATGTGCTTTTGATACTTTTATTTTAAAATTGCACTAGTCTGAAACAAAATGCTAATATTTAAGGATGTGACATGGGACTGCCTGTTTGTTATACTTGTTCTGGAAGATTGAAAACTGGAATTGAAGATCCAGAGTATTGTATTTCCAGTTTAAAAATTTTCGTTTGACATTATAATGGTATTTCTGTTTCCTAATTTGTCCTACATGCAGGCCTTCAATCTCCATCAAAGAGCTTGGATAAGTTTGAACACGTTTTTAGGATTTCCCTGAAAACTTTTAAGTACATATGTTCACTTGTGAAGGAAGAGATGGCTGCTAAATCAAGGGATTTTACATTTCTAAATGGCAAGGTTTTATCTTTGCATGATCAGGTAGCTGTAGCTTTAAGAAGGTTGGGTTCTGGTGATTCACTAGTTACAGTTGCTGATGCATTTGGGCTGAACCACTCAACTGTCTCCCAAGTTACCTGGCGTTTTGTGGAGGCCATGGAAGAAAAGGGACTTCAACACCTGAAATGGCCCTCTTGTGAATCAGAAATGACGGAAATTAAATTGAAGTTCGAGAAAATACAAGGTCTCCCCAATTGCTGTGGCGTGATTGATACCACTCATATCATGATGTTGTTGCCTTCCTCAGACCCTGCGAGTAATGTGTGGCTTGATCATGAAAAAAATCACAGCATGATCTTGCAGGTGATTGTGGACCCTGAGATGAGGTTCCGGGATATAGTCACCGGATGGCCTGGAAAAATGAAAGATTTTGTGGTGTTTCAAAGTTCAAATTTCTATAAAATGTGTGAAAGAGAAGAAAGGTTGAATGGCAAAAAAATACAGCTCTCTGAAGGATCAGAAATAAGGGAATATATAATTGGGGATTCAGGATTTCCTCTTCTGCCTTACCTTATTGTTCCTTATGAGGGGAAAGAACTATCAGAACCAGAAGACGAGTTCAATAAACGGCATTCTGCAACTCGGATGGTTGCCCACGGGGCACTGGCAAGGCTGAAGGAGATGTGGAGGATCATTCAAGGAGTGATGTGGAGACCTGACAAACATAGGTTGCCGAGGATTATATTAGCCTGTTGCTTGCTCCATAACATCATTATTGATATGGAAGATGAGGCCCAGGGTGATATTCCTTTGTCACACGAGCTTGACTCAGACTATCAACAACAGATATGTGAATCTGTCGACATAAAAGGTGTGTATCTGAGAGACAAGCTGTCCTTATACTTATCTGGAAGATTGCCACCATAAATACTTTTCTTTTTCAAGGCTTGGATGTGGAAATTAAACAAATTAGTTCACTTTTACTTGATAATGCTTCTCAGACAGATCTCTCATTTTTAATTCCATAAAGATACCATCATTTTTTTTTGTTAATTGTGAATATCCTGGCTAAAATATTGTATAACTTGTCAATGCTCTTGGACTACAATAGCTAGGAAAACAATGTGAGAGTTAGTCCCTTTTTTTTATTAATTATATAGAACATAAGTTGCTCACTGGAGTTATGGAACACTTTCATTTTGGTTTGTTATGGAAATGTAGCATCTCAATTTTCATGAGATCGATTCATCTCTTTTTTCTATGCTACTTCCATTTGAGTTTGTTTGGCCTCCAATAGGGATGTTCAAATATGGTTTGATAGGTTAATGCAGATTGAGACCCAAAAATCAATTATAATAATAGATAGAGGACCTCCAATCCATTTCCCTCCCATTCTTTACTTTTCATTTTTTATGCTTCACTCCCTTTGTAGCACATAGAATCCGCACTAAATCAATAAAGAAGTAGAAGAGGAGCAACAGCAGCAACAAGAAGTAACAGTACTTTCTGATTCTTGAAGCTGAAAATAATGAAATGAAGATCAAGTGGTGAAGAAGAGAGAGAGGGGATAGAGTTCCAATCTGATTCTTTCTTTACCTTTTGATGTGACATGTCCTCTTCCTGAGATCAATACTTCGATTTCAGATGAAATTAGATCACAGATTGGTGTATTTGATTTTATGATCTCTTTTTAGGATTGGATACTTTAGCAGGTGCCTAACATGAAGCCTAAGAAAGATTCTGACCGCCCGAAAGGTTAAGCTTATTCTAAGAAAACTAATCAAGCTAAGCTATAAATCTATATGGATTTGGAATTAACATGGTATCCCTGACAAAGCTATTACTCTTTTGATTATTTTGATTTCTTGAAAATGCAATATATTTTTGAGTCACTAACATGTTTCTCCTTGGTTTGAGTTCATGATGAATTTTGACCCGCTAACCCTTTGGTTGGATAATGATTTGTGATGATGATATGGTAATTGGTAAGTATGCTAAAATATAATGTTGTTCCCAAACATTGGGAGCCAGATGGTATGGGTTTGCATGGTTTCTTTTAGTAAACATGATTTTTCTCTCAAAATTAAACCCACCAATTTGGAGGATTAATGTCAAAGTTTCAATTGTTTTTTCTTTTTTTCTCTTTGTTATATTACTCAAATCAATATATTTCATATTATTCTCCCTTTCATAAAGCTCAAGTCTTTAAATAATTGAGTAAATTTATTTTGTGGTAACATACCATCCAACTAAACAAGAAAAGATTATTCAACTATTTTTCAAACATGCTTTTCTCCCAAACATATTAAGAATAAATATGATTTGTTACCGTACTATATCTTAATGCGCTAATTACTAACCTCCCTTGCATCCAATACAAATGAAGTGTAAATGGATGCATTTTAAACATGACAATTGGGCAATTTTAGATTTTGGTCATTTGAGCATTGGGCACCTTTGCTTTATTTACCGAGTCACTTTCAGAGTTATAAATTTGAATCAAGTTTGAAACAGATTTATAAAAGAAAACTCGATTTAGGTTAAACTCTTTTTATTACATTTCTTAATATAAATGATTATATCAATTTTTTTATCTCAAATAATTAAAATTTTCATATAATAATGAACTACTATTTTTTTCAATGAATTGGGAATAAAAATTTTATGATTTTTTTATTAAGCAATTGATGGAAATAGAGGAACAGCACCAAAATAAACCAAAAAAAATAGTGAATTTAATGAATAACCAAATCAAAAAATGGAATACAAGTTGACTTGTTGAAATTAACGAAATCAATTTTAGTTGAAAACTGAGAAAAGCTTAATAAATACAAGGAAAAAAAAAATTTGAAGTGTCTTTGATTTTTCGACTTGTGCACCTAAAATTTATTTCTTAAGTGAGCCTTATATACCCAAATGGCCATTCGACTTGCACCCCACCATCAATATGTAAGAAATTCTTTGGTAGTGTGAAACATGAAATGGAACATATCCAAATATAGTAAATCTGAATCACTACCATCAGAAAGGAAACCTTGAACTTAAATTTGAAGGTTAAAAGTTAAAACTTACAGGAAAATAATTCATTGCTTAATCAACTAACACCCAAACTTACATCTACACTATATCACATCAGTCAATAAGGAGCCCAGCACAACCGGAAATGAAACCTACAGAAATGCTATGGAATTCCTCTGCTGCATATTGGTAACTGCAGTAACAAATTCAAATCAGAAATTTAGTTTTCCAACAAATTAAGAACAAAGGCATAATATTGCTCAGCTAAGAATTCAATTGCACACAATAATGCATAAATCTAAAGTTAGAGAATTCTGACCATAACATGTTTAATTATCAGCAAAAATGAAGGGTACTAAATCACGCTGCTTCATTATGCACTAAAAATGAGTTCAGTACGCAAATTATAAAGTGAGCTATGCACTCATGTCCTACAGAATATATAGGTATATGTGATTGACCATATAAATCAGCAAAGAGCTCGATACTTGAAGGCCATGGTGAGAGATTATTAAAGTAGGGTCTGATCGGAAGAAATTGTTGAGAGTCCAAAAAAATAAATGTTTGAGACCATTTACGCTATAGATATTCTGGGACCTGCCTATCATCAATGAAAGGGCTCCATATATTTTCCCACAGGACTAAGAACCCATTTTATATCGGCAGCTGGTCTGCAAAGGTCTAGAGAATTGATGTCCCAACCTCATTGTCAGAAGAGTGTTTCTTTTCACAACCGAAGCCATTAGACGACTGCATATGACATATGAGCATTTAATAAATCACATTTTACTATATCACAGTTATAAAAAATTTTAATTCCCTAAGGATTGGTTGCTAGGTTTCAATACTTAGGTTTAGTATTATTTCTCACACCATACACACGATAATTGGCCTCAGTACTCCAGAAACAGTCAGAAGAACCTGAATTCAGCCATGGAATAACATGCTAAATTTTTAAGAAAAATTAAAAATTTGTCCAAGTCAAGCACAAAAGAGTTTAATTATCCTACTCACAATAGAATCTCCCAGTTTTGATGCCTCAGGTATAGCTGCATGTTCTCTACCATCCGTAAGGTATAGATTATTTGGTTTTGGAGTAGCTGCACATACTTTTCCTTCTGCAACGTATTTCTCAACACACGACAAGGAACGGAACAGCTTTCCAGTCCCTGGCTCAACGCAAGTCTACATACAAAAAACATATATAGTTAATGTCTTGTGCCGTGGACAATTTTCAACACAGTATTGTTCTATGAAAAGAGAGAATACTAATCCACCAAAAAAAGAAAGAGAGAAAGAACACTACCAAGTCTAGTACACGAATTTAAACACGCAACAAGAACGAAACTTGCAAAATTCGTTTCATGCATGATAGCAGTTCAACTAATAAAATATCAATGTTGTAGATGGCTGTGTAGTGAGATTGATCATACTGCAGTTAGCTACGCAATATTATTTCTCCATGTATATGAGAATTACTTCAATAGTCATAACGGAATAAGTTAAGAACAAAACTCACATTTTTTCATTGCCAGGTTTCCTTCTCTTTGGTGTAACATTTATGTATGAATAGACAAAAGAGAACGGAACTTCCGTCCAGGAAAAAATCTATCACCTTATTGAGTACTTATAAATTAAATTCAATTTAGAACTGTGAAACTGAACAGATGCTACCTCATGCCTAAAGTTCAACGGAAGAAATTTACTTAAAACCATGTAAATGTAAAAAAAAAAAAAATTATAATTTTCCAATAGAAGTGTCATAACTGTAATGACAGATTAATAATTTCGAAATTAAAAAAAATAAAAATAACCTATATGTTGATATTTCATCTAGAATTGGATTTCCAAATTCAAAGATAGATTAACCGGAAATTTAAAAAAAAAAAGTATATTAAACAATAACCAATCAATGGTGTTCTACTGGCATAAGAATTTATATAGCACATTAGACAATGCCAACCATCCTATTTTACAAGCCAGTTTAAAAGCTATAAGGGTTCAATTGAAAGAATGGTTATATTTTCTGAAAGATGATAGATGCAGCAATTGGCCAAAAAAAAAAGGCATATTATAATGAATCAAATCAATAAAATAATAATATATAAATTATTTTTCTTACATATATATTATTTTGCTCATATAATTAATATTATTTCAGTTTAGTCTCTTGTCTGTCCCATATCAGGTGGACAGCCAGCCTGGCAGCTAAGATTGAGTCGTCCACGTGTAGCCTTGCTTGCTTGCTTGGAGATTTGGGGTCAAAAAATTAAAAATTGACCCCAAAAAAAATATTTGGTATCGCCTAAGTTTAAGAGAAAATCATGAAAAAATGACAGCTTTTCTTTCTGCAAGAATATTATACACTCTTATTTGAACATTGGCTTAATTTCATTAAGTATAATCGAAATTCTCAAATAAATCTTACAACTAACTGAAGACAGAATCCCCACTACAGTACTAGTCAGGCCTGCATTCTTTCAATCATGTATATCCAATCATAAAATCATAGTCTAATTAACCAAAAGAAAAAGAAATTCGGAAGAAAAACGAAACAAAAAAAGCAGCACCTTGTCGGAACGGCAGTCACATCGGCGGCGGTGGAGCTCAACAACCCAATCACTGGGCAAGTTGAAGGGCGCGATGATGAGCAAACGGCAGTGGATGTGGAGTTAATAGGACCCACAATCGGCAATTCCCTAGTGTGACTTTGCTTCCGGGATAAGTTTAGATCCATATATTGTCGAGGCTAAATGTGAAGGCTTTCGATTTGTTAGGTAACTAGTTCTTCACTTCATTGGTAGAAAATGAATTAGGGTAACCATTTTGGCCATGGATCGCCCCTTTCTTCTCCTACATCAAACCTGAGGAAAATAAAATGCAAACTATGGGATTATCAAAACTTATATGGTATCAAATATTTTAATTATTATATATTAATATTAATTTTTTCAAAAATGTTTGTATTGTGTATTTAAATTCAATTTTCAATACCAATATAATGATGTGACAGCTAGAAAATATGTTACGTGACATGCTGACTATATTTTATAGATATCACTTTATTTTTTAACGTAAATTGAATTTGTATGTCACATTGCAATCTTTCCAAAATCTTTGATACTAATCTGTAACAATTAAAAGATGTAATATCAATTTATAACAAAATGACAAATTTTGGTATTATTTATATTATTAACTCTACAAACTAAACACACAGCACAACATATCTCCACTTCGTTGCTTGATTAATTTAATTAATGATATGAATAAAAAAAATTAAGTTTATACTCTTTTTATTTCATTTTAAATGTATTCCGCAACTGTCAATTTTATAAAAAATTTATTATAATTTATTTTAATATGTTTTTAGACTATATAAAAAATGTATAATCGTAATAAATAAAGTTAAAGTAACAAAATTTATATTAAATATTATTTTAATGTCTAGAATAATTAAATAATTAAAATGAAACAAAAAAAAAAACGAACATTTGAAATAAACGAAAGAGTAAATAATTGAAATGGAGAAGATGAAATTAAAATAGTATCGCATGCGTATTTTTATAAAAATATCAACTCTCTGATATTTTTTATCAACTCGAAAGTCTTCACATTTCCTCTCAACAATATATGGATCACTGCATGAGTATAAATCAAAGAGTAAATAATATTTTATTTTTATAATATCGTTGTTTTATTATCGTATGTGTATTTTTATAATTAAAATTTCTATTATATACATATAAGACTTCATTGTCCAAAACTTCTGGATCCGCCACGGGCCAAGTAGTGTTGCTTGTAGTGTAGCAGCCCTAGAAATTCTTTTAAAATTTTGATTTTCAAATTGTTGCTGATGTAGTTAATGATCATTTTATTAATTTCTTGGGAGATGGAAGCCTTAATCCTGAATCTACTAAATGAACTTTCTCTTCATTAGACTAACAATTGACAGCTCAATCCGACAGAAACTAAATGAAAATTACAGCAATGTGTTGCAAATTGAGACTCTTAATATATGACTTTAGAATAAGGTTTAATTGACACTTTTTCGATACAGTCATCGAGGTCTAGCTTAGTATAGATTTTAATTTGAAAATTTCACATAGATTAATAAAATGATTAATCACTAATATCAATTTTATAAGATTGTCATCCTAATTTATCTTAATACATTCTTACGTGTGAAAAGAAATAGAATATAATTTCGATAAATAACGATAAAGTGTGAAAATGAAATAATTTTAAATACTAATTTTAAATACTAATTTTGTTTTTAGAATGAATATTTAAAATGAAATAAAAAATTTAAAATTAATAAACGAATATGGTAAAAATCTTAAAATGACATCCATCTCAGTTCTTAAACTTCTCTTAAGCTTAATAAAGAATAACATTGTAATAATGTCAAATAATATATCGGATTTCAAACCTGGTAAGCAAATTTTCATACTGTGGATGTTAGTTTCAGTTTCAGTCTGAAAACTTTGAAAAACATAAACAAGTGAAATGGAATCCAATATCAGCCGCCCAAATAAAAAACATGATAAGTAAATTATAGTCATGCCATACATGTTCTTTCTAGTCAAGTATCATAATAATAATAATAATAATAATAATAACATCAACACTTACCTCCTAATTGGTTGGTAAGAAGAAAAAAAAATTCAATCTTTATTTTTATATTTTTCTTTCTATTTACCAATCAATCAGGATGTGAGTATTGGAAAATATTTCTCTAATATGAAAAAGTGTGAAACGGAAAATTTCCTGAAAATGCTAACAAGAAACAGAAGTTGACGGCGCCAAGGCGATCTATGTTGATCTATGTTGCACATGGTTTGTTAATTCTCATTGATGCTCTTGGTGTTTCTTTAATGAAAAGGGTTTAGTCTTTTTCGAACTTCAACTATTTAATTCTCTACATATAATCAATTACTAATTCCTATTTAGAAGATAATAATAATAATAATAACAACAATTTAAAATAAGAAAAGTAGAACATACTTCCAATTGACAACTACTTTTCTTCCATTGTGCCCTTGACAATTTAATAGGACCGTTCCCAGAAATAAAACAAGTCTTCCGCCCCCCACAAGTTGACAAGCTATAATTAGAACAATAAACTCGATTTCTACTGTTTTAGAGTATTTTCATGCTATTCATTGTATTGTATCCACATTTTCTAAATATATCTCAAGTCTTGGGAACATTGGGCATCTCATACCAAAATTATTATCTCTCATATCATATTAAAACTAATTTATTCTAAAAAATTAGTTCAACAGCGAGAATAATTTAAGTTATTTTGAAAATTAATTATATTATATCATTGGTAGAACTTGAGTCCAGTTTTTGGGAGGTCATGCTAAAACTAAAAGTACCCAAATAATAACAATTCTCAATTAAAAAAACTCATTAAAAAAAACTACGCACTTTTAATAGGAAAAATATTTTCTATAATTTTTAATTATATTATATATATATAAACAAACTTTAAAATTTTGGAGATTTCATGATCCTCTCATACCTCATTGAGCTCCGGTGATATGAGATAAAAATAAGGGAGAATTGTTGAATTGTACGTTTGTTTTTAATTATATTTTTTTCTTCTTTCATTTTTTTTTACTATTTAATGTAATACCTTGAGCCCATGTATGGGTATGTCATCTTGTTATAAAATCTATTCAATTCGTTAGTGAAGTACAGTTGAATTCTTCCTTACTACTGGCCTAGAAGAAGATTTGTCTATCGCTTGGAGCATCGTGCAAGTTTTCTATCAGTACAATTTTTTTTTCTTTTTTTTTTTTTTGAAAACCTTATATCACAATATTAATCAACCCATTACCGTACACATGTCGTATACGACTCGAAGACATGCATCAATAATTATTTACTAGAATCCTATGAGATTTTAACATCCCAAATTGAATTAAGTCATCATATTCGCATATATGCCCTCAACTTTGGACAATTAATTGTAATAAAAATGTCCGACATTTACTTCTACCATAATTTTCACATACGAAAGTTATTTTGAGAAAAATACTAAGCATATTCTCTTTTTCTTTTAAATAATTAGTTGGTGAGAAAAAATAATAAAAATAATTATTTAATTTTTTTTTCTTACCAACCAATAAAAAACTGAGCATGTGAAAGTGTCATTAACATTCATCTTATTTTCAATACCAAAAACCTTAAATTTACCATATTTTCGCTTTCAATTATTTTGTATTAATAGCTCATTTATGTCAACACCCTTTTTTTCTTTGTTTGTTAAGTTTGGTAGTCCATATATTCTATTAAAAAGTACATAATTAAAGCAAATGACATCATAATTAATTTTTTTTATTTGATTGAGATTTCAATTCCATGTTTTATAGCTTTCGTTATCATATCAATACAACTAAATTACAATTTATCAATTGAATATAAGGAATCCAATTGTAGTTGGAAGTCACAACTTTACAATTCTAGAACTTCTAAATTAGTTTTAAAAATAAGTACTATTAAATTAAAAACTATTAGTAATATAATTGAAATGTTTAAATTGATATAAAGACCAAAAATATAGAAATGAGGTAAGAATTAGGTGAAAAGAAGAGGAAGGTAGCAAAAAGTGTGAAAGGAGGAAGCTTCCACAACTTAAAATGGACCATTACTAGCAAAACTCCACTTTTGTTTAGTAGTTGCTAATTGTCATTCAACGTTTCCTTGCGTTCTCATGTACTTTCTCACTCTTTGCTTCCTTTACTCCCAATCGTAGATCAACGGTCCACGCGCTTCTAAACCTGTGCCACTCACTTGCAAATTGAAGCGTGTCTAAGTATTATATTGCCCTATTAAACGCTTAACATACAATTAATTTATAAAAAATATATATATAATTAATGATAATTAATTAATTTAAAATTAATAATTCATTTAATAAATTCTTAAAAAAAATTAGATACCAAAGTACTCATCTATCCTAAAACAAACAGCAAAATCTTTAAGAAGTTTCAAGTAAACTTCAACTTGGCTTGTGTGAAAAACCAAACCACGCGCCAAGCACGTAGGTGGAATTTTCCACACGACGATATTATAACTTTCCAGAATTGTCAGGCTAACAACGAGACACCTACTCTTAGTGCCCAGGTTTTTTTCAGCATCCATCAACGCGTTCACGCAGACGTATCAACCACGGCGGCTAAACTTTCCCCATATACTTTACTACTATTTACACAAATTGCCACTGTATTTCATTTCCTTCACCAGCAAGCATCAATGGGCAAATCTGCCACTCAAAACACGTCACTGCTTAGTCTAACATTTATAACCTCACCCTCATCCCCTATATAAACACACACAACTCTCTTCTCTTTTATCGAATTCTTAATTTCTAAGTTTCTTGTCCAAAACCCAAACTTTCACTTTCAAATTTCCTACTAAATTCCTCGTCTTTGATTTAAAGTCAGAGTTCGACCATGAACAAAAGAGGTAGAGATGAAGCCATGTACATGACCGATTGCTTGATGCTATTATCTAAAGTCGGTGAAGTTGAGACGCCAAATGATCGGTTATTCGTGTGCAAGACGTGCAATAGGAAATTTACATCGTTTCAAGCGTTGGGCGGCCACCGTGCCAGCCACAAGAAGCCGAAACTCGGCAGAGAAGACTTCTTAAAGCTGCCCACTTCGCCTCCGAAGAAGCCGAAGACCCGCGGATGCCCCATTTGTGGGCTTGAGTTTCCCATTGGGCAAGCTCTTGGTGGTCATATGAGGAGACATAGGGGAAACATGGATAGGGATCATCATGGGTTAGTTGCTCGGCCTCTTTTGCCGATGCCGGTTCTGAAGAAATCGTCGAGTAAGAGAGTTTTGTGCTTGGATCTCAACTTGTCGCCGGTGGAGGATGAGCTAACGTTGCAGTTAGGGAAGGTGCAGATGCCTGTTTTACAATGTTTTATTTAGGTTTTATAATTTGGATATAGAGAATATAATTTTCATTTTTTTTATTTAGTCATGATTCTTTTTGTATTCAGATTTTTTCATTAATTTGTTTCTTAATTTACACACTGAGATTAGCTTTGCTAATCTTAATTATAATCCCTCTTCTCTTTTATTATAATTGAGGTAGAATTTCTTTTTTTAGCAATCATTTATTTCAATATATATAAGTAATTACTTTCAATTTGATTTAATAATAATAATAATAATAATAATAATAATAATAATAATAATAATAATAATACATATCCATCATATAACAATATAATCATCTTAAGAAAGAATGGTACATGGTCGTGATCATAAACTTAAAAGACTAAGATTACCATTATATTAAGTATGAAATTATATATACTTTTTCAAGAGAATCAATTTAATTTGGTGTAAACTCAAAATTTTGCAGCTCTATTCACCACAATATATAATACCGCTATAATATAAAAAAGGGGAACCTCAATTTAATGAGCTGAAGAGAATAAAATAAATCTCAACCAAATTAATTAATCATATGTATATATATATATTGTAATTATTATCTCAATTCAAAACAAAGGCATAATACAACCATGGTAATAGTTTACTCCATGGGAAAATTTGGAGTATGTCTAAACCAGTCTCACGCCATTCTTGAATATCTTAATTTCGTGGCAAGACCAATTTAGTATTGGTAAGAATTAATTAATAACAACATTCATTACTTGCAGATATTCTTACATAACCTATAAAATTGTTTCAATTCACATTAAAAAAAAAAAAGGATTTTCCCATTATGTATAGCCGAGGAGAAGTTGTCAATTTTCACCCGATATGAAGAGTTGAAGACAATTGAAGAAGATTCCTCGGACATTATTCCACTTGGATGTTTAACAAGAAAACTTCTTAACCACGGAAGAGCGCAATCCCACGTAGCATGCAACATCCAATTTAGTATTAAAAAATTGTAGAATGGAGATCCCTCAAATTAGGTTGAATGTAATAGATTATTTTTCGTTTAATCTCCACTATCCACTATCAATTAATGGTCCAAATAAAATGCCAAATACTTTTTTTTTTTTTTTGAAAAATAAAAAACTCTCTCTTGATTGTATCATTTAATTTTGACTATATATTAATAATGAAATATTGGAGGAAAAATTAGTTGTGGAAAATGATACCAATTTTCTAGAAGACTAATCTAAGAAAACTAGAAAATATGATTTATTATTTAATTGTATTATTTTTTAATTTAGAAAATTAGAAACATATTTCTAAAATTTTTTAAATTATAAACAGTAAGTGAATTTTTTAAAAAAAATCTATTTTTATTTATAAAAGTAATCGTATTTTCCAATTTGAAAAATATGGAGTTTTCTATAATTATTAATTAACTTTTTATTTGAAAAATAGAAAATGAGTAAACTAATGAAAAAAAAAATAAAATTGAAAATCTCAAACTAAATATATTCCCTTTCTAATTTCTGACTTTGAATCGCATTTTTATTTAATTTTCGCAAAAAGGTAATGTAGCCCCTATAATTTACGCTTTATCTAGCTTTGGCTCCTTTACTTTTATTTTGCAACATTAAGCCCCTGCACATTTCGATTAGCCTTCATCACGCACTCCTTTCCTGTCAATCTTCTCCAAAGTGGAATAACGCCGTTTAGATGTTAATCTCAACCATGAATTCTTTAGTCTACATGGATATTGTCTAATATAATTTCTATTTACAGTAAATAAATATGTCGCTTTAACTTAAATTGGCTCAACTATCTATCTTCGTCTTCTTTATGTTTGCTATACTAAAAAAAAAAAAAAGATGATTCCATTAAAAATAAAATTTTATTTCTAAATTAATATTTTGGGATTCTAATATACTTTTTTGGTATATTCACGTAATAGGAATAAAAATCATATTTTTATATTCGATTTAATTTTGTTGATAGTATTTTAAGAAATATAAATATTTTATTTAAAAACATGAAAAAAATTCAAATAGCAAAAAATTTGAGATATTTAGAATCTTTATAGATGAATCATAATTCTATTTTTAAATGTTTTAAACCAAACTCCAATTTAAAATAAAAATCTTATTATTATTTGAAAATTTATGATACTAAATATACCCTTAAGATTTATATAATGAAAAGAATATATATAGAAGATGCTTATAGCATGTACACATATTTATATTGTATTATAGATTCAATTTTTTTTATAAATATAGAATATTTTTATATTTTTTAAAAAGTAAATATTTTTATTATTTAAATAAATAAATACGAGTTGAGTTAACACAAGCGCATAGATTAATGGAGTTGGACCATGAAAAAGATAATGTAGTAGAACTGCTCACACTCTATGGATAGTCGTAACGCCGTTTAAGATTTTAAAAACAATTACCATTTTGAGTACAACAAATTTATCGCTGAAAAAACTCATAATAGTGCAAATTCACAGTTTCCTTATACAGTTATCATTATTTAGTGTTGGAATTTTTCTGACGTACATATCCTTTAAATCTACTGTAAAAACGTCATTTTATTTCTTCAATCTCACAAAATCTTCAATTTTCATTTATCAACTTGGGTTTTCCACTTCGATTAATTGTTACAAAAAAAAAACATTTTTCTGAAGTTTTGTGACAGATTATCTACAAATAAGTATCATTTTATCTGGTATGAGGTTGGTTTCTTTTTATTGATGATTGTTTGTAAAGCAAATTCAATATATAGGATTGTGAGTGCATAAAATATGATTTGCTTACCTACTGCACAAAAGTTTGGTCGCACATATAATGTTTTTCATCGGAAAAAAAATATTTACCAATATTTAATTGTTCTAATATGCTAATTAACCATAGATCTGTATGTGTGTGTATATATATATATATATATATATATATATATATATATATATATGCAAAGGCTATAAAAAAAAAAAAAAGAGTGTTATAAATTTTGTTTTTATGTTATAGCCAACCTTGAATCATCAGATTTTTATCATGGTTGTTCAAATCTATGAAAATTAATTAGAACATCGGAATTATATTCTTCATATATCATCCTGGCATGTCAATATACATAATTTTTCTAATATATATGGTATATATAAAGATAATTTTCTCATATATACAAGATATATGTTAAGTGGCCTAATATATTAAATGGTTCGAATATGAACATTAATACTTAATATATATCTATTTTATGTGGAATATATATATATATATATATATATATATATATATATATATATGTGTGTGTGTGTGGGGGGGGGGGGGGGGGGAAGGGGGGTATATGTTGGTTATATGGCAATATAATCTAAAATAATCGAAAATTAAATGTTATGAAATGTTTATAGAAATACAAATTTAGACTATATTTAATCACCAGAAAAAATAGTTTATAGTTGTTAGACTTATGTCCAAACTTGTGTTTATATATGGTATGTTTAGTCAAAAACTTTGAAGTTATAGATTGCTAGAAATTGAGGTTAATTGGTTGTAAAAAAATAAATTACATGGATATTTATTTCAATCTGTTTTTTCTTTTTTTTTTCTTTTTGGTTGAATTAAGTCATATTACATGCAAACAGAAATTTGCCAAAGGTGCGTTGACTTTAAGGTAAAAAAAATTAAAGATATAAAAGTCATTTATTTGCATTAAATGTATGTTATATGTTGAGTATAATTACATAATAGAAATATAATATTTGCTTATGATTTTACAGATGTGGATTCTATATTAGTTTTTCAACACAAAGGTTATTAGGAAGATAATATAAGTTATGTCAACTTTATCGTTAGTGGAATACTAATTTCAAAAAATTACAAATACTTTAAACTACTAGAAATTATCAGAAATGAGTTGATGATCAAAAAGGAAGGGATAAAGATGCATATTAAATAAATGATAATGCATTGTTACTTGCATCACAAATTCTTTACAGTTCGAGAACAAAAAGAGGTAGAACATCATCAAACTCAATATTTGAAGAATTTTCACTGAATAATATGGATGATACAACAATCTAGATTTCATTGGATATGCAAACTTGATGAACAAGAACATCATTGGAGAAACCACATTGAGTCAACAAATAGAAGAACGAGAGAGAAATGAAGGATATTGTGTAATTGAAAATAAAAGAGTGAAAGAAGTTGCAGAAGGGCAAGTATACAAAGACAAAGAAACCAGAAATCGACTTTGAGTTTATCTTCTCCACTCCAGGAAAATATTTATTCAACAACATATCTGATTCCTTCGAAAAACATAATTTGTTTCACTCATCCACACACTTAAGACCTATAATGACAGCAAATTCATCAATACTAAACATCAAACGCACACCATTAATTCATATCCACATCTCATCTTCTCTAAATTGAATCAACTCCCTCAAAAGCAGATAATGAACTAACTATGCTTGAAACTTCATCTCAATCATATTTAGAAAATGACCAAAATAAGAACTAGAAAACAACTGAAGTTGTGCAGGTATAAGACTTGGTTTAATTTGAGCAATTACATCTTTTTCCATGTCATACCCAACTTTTGTGATAAAATGCTGATCTGCTTGTCTTGTAACTCCATAACTACAAAAATTTTATAATAATGAAACAGTAAATACTAACATATAATATAAATATAACTTACATATATAAAATATATGTCACTTTAATCAATGAATCAATTAAAAAAACATAAATTGAAACACAATAATCAATCAAAAATGCTACATAACTGAAATATATACCTCAAAATAATACAAAAAAATACAAAAAAAAAATCAGCTATATATATATGTGTGTGTAATATATATCACAATGTCATATAACCAATTATATGTAAGCTATCAGTAAATTATATGTAATATATATTTATATTTCATAAAACTAATTAAAATTATGGTAAGTTATGTGTAAGGTATCATTAAGTTATATATCATTTATATGTAACTAATATCCCAAAGTCATATGAATAAAAAAATGATTAGTATAACATAAGCATATTATATTACCCAAATATGTGGAACTAAACCAATTTTACAAAAGAAGCATGACATTTGCAAAAGGTTACTTTGCAACTCTAACCAACATGTGGAAGTAATCCAATTTTACATAAATGACAAAGAGATTATAGATTTCCTAATAATTTTCATATCTACATGCATGTATGTGTGGGATCCACATATAAGCGAAAGATACATAATAGTTTTCAGAGTCCCTTAATTTCTACTTAAATCATATTTTTAAAAATAACTGTATGAGTTACTACTTTATTTAGCAAATATGCAAAAAATTAAAATCAATCAAATAAGATCAAGTTTCTCATTTGCAATAGAGTCGTAGTTCTGCTTCTAATTATTTAGATGAGAGAACTTTAAATATCACATTGACTAGTAATTTGGCATGCATCATCAGCATAAATGGTGTAGCAAATCCAAAAGTCAATTTGTGAAAATATAAAACGCATAAACAAGTGAATGAACCATGTGAAAGCTATGCAACATACATAACAGTAAGTTGACACTGATCCATATGTATACTTACTCTTTCTTTTTATTATTATTTCAAAAAATATTTGAATGTTTCAGTAGACAATAACGTAAAAAAGTAAGATACATAGAATTGCCAATTGTTAAGAGATGAATACAAAGATGGGTAATTGGCCACTGTCAGAGTCAAATAATAAAGATCAATCAAATTCTTTTCTACATATTACATTACTCGGAATTGATCACTATAACATAAGCATATTATATTACCCTAATAAAACATAAAAAAAAATAATATAAAATCTATATAACACATAAAGATATAATTTATCATACATACAAAATCACAGGCAAATACAACTAATAATGATATATATTCAAAAGTATGTGTAACCACACTAAAAATTTATGTAAATTATATATAAGGTACATGGCATTTATATGTAAATAAAATAAAAATTCCAAAAAAAAAATGTAACAGGGAAGTAGATGCCATGTATTACAAACACTAACATCTATTACAAAAACACAAAAAAATATATATAATAACACACCTTCAGCCCCTCCAATTTAATACCAGATTGCTCATTTGTACTTTTAGCTCATTTCAAGTTACTTTGCCCCACATTATTAATTTTCACACAAGATGAGTCAGAACTGTCCCTTTTCTTTGAAAATTGCTTATGAAAATGTTCCACCACAATCGGATTCGGACTATCAGTTATTTTTTTGACAATCATAGAAACTCCCTTCTTCTTAGCTATTTTCTGGACCATCATTATAATATACATGATGTAATTATGTAACAAGTTTCTAAATAATAACATAACTTATAACTTAACTCAATCAATTTAAAAAACTCAACTACATTGCAAATACAATATGAAAATGACTCGTTCAATTACACAATATTTACAAAAAATGGTATATAATTTCGTTACCTTTAATGGATTTATCTCTCTTTTTTCATTGCATTTTTGTGGGTTTTGCATTTCTTTGTTGGTTTTGGTCTTTTCTATGTTTTTTCCAACACCATAGATCAACAATTTTGTCGAACCAAAAACCATTTATGTTTTATGTTTTTGTGCAAAATTGAATTACAATAATAGTATAATTTCTATTTTTCATCTAATAGAGATAGATTATCCAAGATTAATATACCATTTTTTGTAAATCTTGGATAATAGCTCTACGATTTTTCGTCTAAACAGAAGGCAGTATAGTTGGAGCCCACAATTAAAAAATCGTAGAGCTGTCAAATTTCTGAAAAGATTTTGAAATGTCTTTTGTCAGTGAAAAGCCGTATGTGGGGTAAATGTTTCAATATCAATATAAAATAGCAATGGGGTCAATGATAGTGATAAAACAACATCCAATCGACAACGTTGACTGTATAAGCCCTCAATAAGCTAAGGATAATTCTCACACAACAATGTGTTTAGCTTAATTTTCAATCTCCAACTGAACGCTAATTTAACCATCATTTTCCTTTTAATAGTCATTGAGTCAGCATTATTGCTGGCCAGAGCATCAGACGATCTGCATCAGTTCCCTCCCTTGCCTAGCAAAGTTTGGACCTAGAGATACAATATAGCCAAATTTACCATAATATGAAATGATAAGCCCACTTTTTTTTAAAAAAAAAAAAAAAAAAAGCTCTTCTTTATTTATCTTTTAACTGATTGGTGAATATAAAATGAATATTTTAAAAAAATATATCTTTAACATTTTTCTCCTCCATAAATTACTTCAGTCACAACTATTAGTTTAATTTACCCTTAGAGTTGTATTCAAATTGTTAGACTACCAGTCCACGGTCTCTCGGTTGAGTTTTATCTTTTGTTCAAGGAAATAAAACTCTAATTGATATTTTAAATTATATTTTTTTAGGTCTTGGTTTTATAATGAATCTTTTCTATTCATGAATTAATCATACTCATTACTATTACTTTTACTTTTAGATTTTGTTTGTTTTTATAAAATAATTTATTTTAAAAAAATATTTTGTTTGGAAAATATTTTCTAAAAAATATAATATTTTTTTATATTTAGTTTCAATATTATAAAAAAATAAAGTGATAATTTTTTTATATCTAATAAGTTTTGAAAAATGAATTATCTTTCTTATAATGCAAAGTTATTTTCTTTTATTTTTTTATATATTTTCTGTTAATTTGAAAAATATTTTTTAGAGGCAAACTAAATATTAAAAATTAAAGAAAAATAGTTTTTGAAAACAAATAAATCCTTAATGTTTTTTAAAAAAAAAGTAATATAGTAATTATATATATATAATTATACATGACATTTTTCATGAACGGGATATTGATTTGGGCTTAGTAAAAGTGTGAGCACTGGGCAGATGGTAATAAAGAATAATGGGGTTAATTTTGGTTTGGAATTAGTTATTATCTTTTTATTAATTACTTTTTCCTTTTAATCTTAATCTTACCTAATGATTATCAAATTGACTTTTTCGTCTTTCCACTGAAAAGTACGAGGGCTCAATATTGCAAAATAAAATACAAAGGCCAAAGCTAGAAAAAAAAAAAACATAAAGTACAGGAGCTAAATTTACCTTTTTAAATTTATTTTCCCAAGAATTAAGAAAATTAATTTATTCAATTATGGAAGAAATAAAATTGTTCAAAAATTAAAACTAATACTTCATTTCTAATGAATTAGTTAAAAAAGAATAAGTTTAAGAAATTATTTATTGATAATTTATTTAATAAAATGTGAGATATTTTTATATTTTATTATATAATTCATTAGAAAGGATAAATAATAAAATTATTAAAAATCCATTGCTGAAAAAGATCCTAATCCTCGCAGAAACCGGCACACTAGTTCAACGGTCTGGATATGTCAGAGTTGTGCACGTGTGCGGTCCTGATAAATGTATCCGTGAATTCTGATGGAGCAGGTTTTGCCCCTTTTTGTATTCTTTTTCACGGGCAAAAATCGAGTGCTCCTCGTACATAATATCGCAACTGTTTCTTGTTTTTTACTGTCCTATTTTTCTCTCATTTTCTCCGTGAAAATTCACCGCCTCCCTCCACCGCCGGCCAGCGATAGTCCGGTCTTATAACTTATTCCTGGTCATCGTGAAAGTTACGGTTAAACTACTTACCTTTTCATCTCCATTTCTAGGGTTAAAGTTCCTTATTTTATTCTCTTGCATTCTGTAAGCTCAAAATCAACTTCGAATTTCGCAGAATTTTAAGCCTTTCTTTAAGCAAAAGGCGTTTCTTTAAGGTAATTGTGCTGAGTTTTCGAGTTTAGAACTTAATTTTCTATAGTTATGAAATTTTGGTCTTCTTTTGATTTTTTTCAGAAGAACTTGTCTTCTTCAATTTTTGACAATTATTCTGTCACGATAGCTTTTGAATTTGCAGACGATCACTATTGTTCATGAGTAGAAGCCGTGGGGAAGCAAGATGGTATGTAGATTTGCAGCTTTTATATATATATATATATATATATATTGTTTTTTTTTTCAGGGGAAAAACCTTTATTTTCCTGGGGTCCACAAATTTTTTTTACTATATTTATAAAACCATGGGGTAAGGATTTTGCTGATGGAGTTCGCAGTGTAATTTTCTCGCAAAATAAGAAATGTTTTTTTTTTTAGTGGCTGCATAGGTTTACATTGAGCTACTTCCTACTAGTGAAGAAATTTGGGTTCCTGTGATGGAAATTTCTTGAATTGATAAGGTCCAGGTTGAATTCTGAGCTCACATAATTGAGAAGGGCAATGATTTCTCTAGGTTGAATGAGGATTGCTGAATTGGGGGACATTTTTAATAAAAGAATTGTTTTCATATGATTGGGTTCCTGAATACTTGTATATATTTTCATATTTTTCTTTACAGAATTACACTTAATTACTTAATACTTTATAGTATGGAAATGCATTCACCGACACTATTTGATCCAAATTTGTATGGTTCTGCAAGATGATTGATTGTATGAATTCTGGGACTAATCCCATGATTTGGTTTAATGTTCATCTTGTTGGAATCATATGCCAAGTTAGAGTTACATTTTCCAAATTGTTTTTTGGTTAAAGAAAAAAAAATGCTTCGGTATGTCATGGTAGAAGAACTTTGCTGTTTGGGATTATGACTCTACTGTGTTTTAATTAAGAAGATTTACTGATTGATATACATTGCTAGCTTTGGGATTGATGATCTGGTATTATTAATGGGGTAGAAGCCCATGGGGATTCTTTTCTTTTCTTTCGCCCTTTTATGTCGAGGAATTGTTCTATTTTGTGTTTTTTTTTTCCCTTTTTCCTTGATAAAAAGGAATGTCTGAAATACTGATGAAGTTATGTTCATTTATTTCCACGTCCATGTGTGCCTATGTTGAAGGGAAGCAAATTCTGACCCAATTTCTGCCAGTCTTTTCAGAATAAGGGTTTTTGGATGGCAAAGGGTACTGATAGAGATCCAGCATTTGATAATCCTTCCACAATTGAACCTAAAAGGTCTCATCAATGGTTTGTAGATACAGCTCAACCTGAGTTGTTCCCAAACAAGAAGCAAGCACTTGAAACTCCAAACAGTGCATCAAGTTCAGGAATCTCCACTGCAAATGTTACTTCTTGGAGTAACCCATCGGGTTTTCAGTCAGTTCCAAACCAATTTATTCATCGCCTATTTGGCCCGGAAACAGTAGGTTCTGCTAATTACACTGAAAGAGCAACATGTCCTGAAATTGATAGCTCAAATGCATCTGTTAGTCTGTCTATATCTCACGCTATGGAAGATCCTGAAGCCTGCCTTAGTTATAGTGGTTTTAAAAAAGTTAAAATTAATCAAGTTAAGGACTCTGACAATGACATTCATGACCGGAAGGGATACGATTTCATTAAAGAAAGAAATGGCGAAATTACTGCAGGTCAAGCTTTCAATAGGGAAAATGAGAGTAATTTTATATCAATTCAGCAGGGTTATGATAAGGAGGAAGACGATGTGACATTAATGGGTCACAGTTACAATAGAGATGCCCATATTGTATCCACATACATCAAGGGAGATGACAGTGTTATTCCGATAAGTGAGACTTTCAGTAAGGAGGACACCCATATGATATCTTTTGGGGGATTCCACGATGCACATGATATGGTACCTGTTGGTAGGCCCACCAGCAGTTATAATCAGTCATATAGTCAGTCAGTTCAAACACCAGAAGCTGTTCATGAAAAAGAGTTGAATGCATCAAGTGCAAATGCAGCTTCAAGTAACACCAGGGTAGCTAAGTCGAAACATGAATCTGCTTCCAGGAATAAATCAGACATCAAAACTAGCCGAAAAGAAGCTTCAAACAACTTTCCTTCAAATGTCAGAAGTTTGATTTCAACTGGCATGCTGGATGGGGTCCCTGTGAAATATGTCTCCATATCACGGGAGGTAAGTTACCCACTCTTCCCTATATTCTGGTGCATTTGTGTATTGGATTTGTTATCTGGTGACATTGTACGCTGCATGTAAAAGGAACTCCGAGGCATTATAAAAGGTTCAGGCTATCTCTGTAGTTGTCAGTCTTGTAATTACTCAAAGGTGAATCACTCTATGATCTGATGGAGGAGTATATTTCTTTTACTCAAATTATATCGTTGTTGGACCTATCTGACCCATTCTATGATTTACATGTAAGGTGCTTAATGCATTTGAGTTTGAACGCCATGCTGGTTGCAAGACAAAACATCCAAATAATCATATTTACTTTGAGAATGGAAAGACTATCTATCAGATTGTCCAAGAATTAAGGGGTACCCCTGAAAGCATGCTATTTGATGTAATTCAAACTGTGTTCGGCGCACCAATTAATCAGAAATCCTTCCGCATGTGGAAAGGTAAATGATTTTTTTCTTTTGGTTGTGTTTTATGTTGTGTATTCTTAGGGAATTGAAAAGCGTCATTTGGCATGTCAAAAAGAAAAGTGCCACTTAAGTTACTGTACAGTCTTGAGTAAGGGTTATCAAAAAGGAATTTTGGGAACAACCACTTTGCTCTACATTTTTTTCATGAAGTGGCTGCTCCCAAGAGGTTTGAATTTCTAAATTAGTTTGTTTTAAGCTCTAAGGTGCATTACCGCTGCACTTGATTTGTAAGCTGCCACCAAGTACTAATTTGTCTTGTTTACTGTCTTAGAATCATTTCAAGCAGCAACCCGCGAGCTTCAACGCATCTATGGAAAGGAAGAGTGAAATTTATAGAAGGGAAGTATTTTGCTCAAAATGTATTATAGAATAACATATATACTTCATGTGCATAGAGACTAGCATAACTTAGTAAATTATGTGTGCTTTTTTTTTTCCCAATATCACCTAGTTTATGTTTAGCTTTGTGCTGCGCATGTGGATTGAAACTCTAGAATATAATTAAGAAAACCATAGAAAGGAGGAAACTATCACGTCCTAATTGCAATATAAAACGCTGGCAAAATTTTTGACAAAAATCTACTTTGACAACTTGGTATAGTTGTTTCGCGGTGTTAGTGGTTGGCAGTCAGGCTTTTTCGTGAGCGTATGGAGAGAGGAGCGTGAATAGCTTCATCATTTGACTTATCTTGCAGGGATTTGACGATTAGGACTAATTAGGGGGAGCTGGGACGGGATTCAAATTTTAGACGATGCTGTATAACAATAGATTCGATTTTTAAGATGCTATTCACTGGGGATGTTTTGCATACACTATCAAAGAGGGAGCAAATAGTGCGCTTCTCACAGGTTTTTATAACTGGCATTCTCTAAAATTGTGATTCGTCCTTGAAAAATATGATGTGCCGATCGGTCATTTAAAACATCACAATCCACAGCTAAATATTTTAGTAAGATCTACTAAAATTCTAATTTTTTTTTTTTTTTTTACATTACAAGGAAACAAAAGTCGCCTCTGGTACGTCTCAAGCAAAGAAAAAAGATGGCATCGAAATAAGAGTTATAAAAAAAAAAGTTCGCCGCAAGATGCACAATGGTTAAGCACAAAATCTATTCTGTAATAAACTACCTTTCACACACTAAAACAAGATTGAAAAGAATGACAAATTACAAACACTCATCATCCTGTAATCAGAATTAGTTCCTCTTTTTTTCTGTTCACTTTTCCTTTTAAAGATAAAAGTGTCATCTGCAATTAACGCCACATTAAAAAGAATTTACTCTTAAGAACCGCAGCAAGCTGATCTTTGGGCGTCTTGACCACCCCGGCCTGCCTGGTCTGGTTGATTGATCTTAATTGTTGTAGGCTGCAATGTGAAACCCATATTCTCAACGATTAGAATTTTTTGTTACTTCAGTGAATTTATGCCATAGAAGCTGTTGAATCAAATCCAATTACCTCAGTCCTTGAGTCTGTATCAGCAAGCCTTTGCTTTATATCCCTTGCTATTGAAAAGAAAACTTGCTCGACATTTAGATTTGTTTTTGCACTCTGCAATACATAGGATTTTAATAAACGGAAACATGTGCTAAACCAGCTTCAACATCTATAAGTGTTCCTTACAGTTTCAAAGAACTTGATGCCATACTCATCAGCAAGTGCTTGGCCCTTAGATGTTGGCACAGCCTACGACAAGAAATTATCAAGAAGTAATACGAGGAACATGAACTAAAAAGTAATCTAAGGGAAAGACGTGCAAAGCATGCTTGCAATATTGTGTGCATGTATGAGGTAGGTGAATGTATAGGTGGTTGTGCTTGCGTGTGTGCGCGTGCAAAAGAGTGGGTGTGAGAGATAGGGATAAGTTAACAGCTTAAACCATAAACTTAATTAGAACACCTAATTTGAGAGCAAATCAACAGATAGATTAACAATTTTGCTAATTGAACTACTCAGACAAATAATAATGATAATAAAATGACAATAAAATCCATCCAAACAGTGTGCACCCCAAAAAAAGAAAAAAGCCATTTTCAGTCTGTCTTAAACAAAAATATCATAGCAGAAAATAATACCCTTTTGCTTTCATCCATGTCAGCCTTGTTCCCCACCAATATCTTGTTAACATTATCAGAAGCATGCTGTTCAATGTTGCGAATCCAATTCCTGATGTCTGAAACGTATGACAAGCCACATTCATAAGATGCTCAATCAAGTTGATGCAACTTGCAGTGATCCACCTCATTGTCAGTGAAATAAGACTTTGTACATGAGAATGGTCTTGCCAGAAATACACAAATAAATAGCAAAATAATCGGAAAAAAAAAAAAGGAAAAAGCCAAATCAGTTTACCTAGCTGTCTGAAATTTTATCAGATCAAAAGCATGGAAACTTACTGTTGAAAGATGATTCATCTGTAACATCATACACCAGCAAAATACCCATGGCTCCACGATAGTAAGCTGTAAAAGTGATAAGAAAGAAGTTACCAGGGAAACAGAAGAAAGATGGACAACAAAATGATCTTTTAAACATTTGTGGGTGGAAAGATCAAAGAGAACATTTCCAGAAAGTAGCAACAGAAAACTACAACATAATAAACGATTTCTAAAATCATAGCACCAGAAAACTACAACATAATAAACAATTTCTAAAATTTTACCTGCTGAGAGACCCAACCTACAAATTGCCTATAACATATCTTATTCTGATTGGAAAATTTTTATCCACTTGACAAATTTCTCACATTGGTGGCATTCAGTCCAAAAGACCAAGAAACCATCAAATCAAAGCATAAATTGGGAAAGTCAGGCTGGAAATCAAGCATCAGATTTCTAAATTTCCAAATTGCCAAAATTTCAGGCATTCACACCATTACAGATGTGAAAGCATCTGCCTTGGAAGAGGTAACATCTTTGGTGGGCTAGAGCCATTATTTAACTCATCACAACTCAACCAAACCTTCTAGTATCTGTGCAAATGCATCACAAGCAACCATCTAACTTCACCTACGTTACCCTCCTTCCCAAAAGTCAAATTCAAATTTTCATTACATAAATTTATATGGTTTCTATTTGCTAAAAATTCCTAAACTAAAAAACTCATGTAAGATCATTTCCCAATCAAGAAGGAACTTCGAAGGAATGAAGTTCATCAAATAAACTAATTCCACCAGAAATCTCCAAGATAAAAATGACAATATCACAAATCACCTGCCAAATCCATTTCTTGCATTGAATATGCAAGGTTATAACCACGGAAAATGAAACTAGACTTCACCAAAATAACATTTCCCTCTTTTACATTGAAATACCAACACCTACAGTATAAAAACTTACCAGTTGTAATAGTTCGAAACCGCTCCTGACCAGCTGTATCCCAAATTTGGAGCTTAATTCTTTTGCCATCAAGGTCAATGGTTCTTATCTTAAAATCAATGCTGCACAAGGAAAAATGTTATCAGGAGGTAGGGAAATTTCTTTGCCATAGAAAAAGCAGATAATGTAGTTTATGCCCAAAGTTCATGGAATACAGACCCAATGGTAGTGATAAAACTAGTAGTAAAGGAACCATCTGAGAAACGCAAAAGAAGGCAACTCTTGCCTACACCTGAGAAGTAAAACAACAAGAAAAGTTCAAATCTTTAGTTCAACATCGATTGCAGGGAAAACATAGCTTTCATATTCTAAAAATAAAGTGAAAGAAAAAATTTTCACTTACAAAAAGTCCACCACAAAAAATGCCTCATGACAAGAAGTAGAAGCTAAAACTTAAATGACTAAAAAATACTGTATCAAACAGTTGAAAACTACGGATTATGCACAAATATATTCATGCATTTTTAAAGTCTTAACCTGATAATCAACTTCATAGTTTCATTACTAAAATATCCTTCTATCTTAATATATCAGAATCCAACAATGACTAAATCATGTACAATCACATTAAAGCACAAGAGACCAATTCATCCAGTACTATGATAAATGCTATGTCTGTATGCAAATGATATAATATCAAGCTTTGCCTAAAAAGATCATTACACTGCTATGGTCCTACCAAAGCAAACCTTTAGAGGGAATAAATATTTAACCGTCAGCACTCTTTGAAGAAAGTAGCTGTTAATACTGAAAAATGCAACCTTGAACTTGCACATCTGGGATTTTAACATTGCACCAAAGAAATGTTTGCATATGTCACATTACAAACTAAACAACAATACCATAGAGCCTCCAATTAATAATATTTATTGTCCAGCTTTCCGACAAGATAAATCCTATAAACTCCAACAATTACAAAGGTGTTATCAAATGTAGGCAACTAAAAAAAAAACTACCAAACATAAACTGGGCAGAACTTCTATATGATCACAGGTTCATGACTACAAATCCCATATGAAGAATTGGCTTCTCAACTAATGAGGATGCCCTTCTTAGTGTTGTCAGCCCTCAATCTCATAAATGACAGCAAAGCAAACCATGACTATAGTTTATTAAAAAAGAACGAACAGATTCCCAGAGTACATGTGAAGGATAAGGACAAGCAGCACAAAAACAAAAAAAAAAAAAAACTTAATGGCAGGATCAAGATTGAAGCTATAGCTGTCCACAAGATGGTAGTCAAGTCAGATTCAATTCAAAAATATCAGAAAAAATCAATAGTTTCGCCACACAAGTAATGCATATTAACCAAACAATGAACTATGGGAAGTTGTGAAACCAACCGACAATGAATTATTTACACAAAGCATAAATTTGCACCATTAGGTTATCAAGTCACAATATATGGGATACGGATATAAACTAATGATAATTGCAAAAGAATTCATGTTGAACTAGTATCGTCCTATAGAAACACAAACATGAAAAACTGATTTACAATGATATGCAACTGGCCTCCCACTTGAAAAGAAGAAGCAGAAGAACAATAACAAACATGAAATTGCCAACGTCTGTCAATACTTTCACTAGATATATGAAAGCCACTAATAGCCTTAATTATTGCAGACGGAGGACAACCAGCAAGAGCTAAAGAGAGAGCTTGAATACACCAATCTGGTCGGATGGCATGTTTTGCAACTTATGTAGGGTATTTGGTAGCACATATGTAGAATACCACATACAGTGGCAAAAGATCAATCCAATCCCATTACAATCTAAATCATTAAAAAAGATGTGTTATACCATGACACTAACGTTCATGTCATATAACCAACTAAAACATTTGCTACCCCATATGACAAATGATGAAACTAAGTCAAGCCTAAAAATGGGGATCCCTTGCAAATATAAAATAAGCAATTTAAAACTTGGACACTAAAACTGAAAGGCAACAATATGTCAATATCCCAGGACTCCCAGAGAACTGAAAACAATTGTTTAAACTAAATAAAATCCAGCTTCTCCATTTATTAACCATAGTTCGATCAAATGTCAAATTATACTCTTAGCTAAAAAAACTAATAAAGTGAACAAGTGTGCTAAATAATAATTTTAAAAAAAAAACCTCTAGCATTCCATCAGATTCACTCTATTTCAGCCTAATCTTCCAGCTCCAGTAACTACAGAAAAATGTGAAGTTTGTAGATGACAAGGAAGAACGCATAAGAAGCATCATGTCAAAGAGAACAAGAGAAAAATTATAGTCCCGAAAACTACTTGAAGACCTGATTTGCAAGAAACTACCGAGATTTTTAAATTTTTTGGACATGAAATTTTCGACATTTTTTTGAAGAAAAATTTTCGACATTGCAAGAAGCATCATTTTTTTTTTAAGCATTGTAAAATAACAGAACAACTCAAATTGGCCGTCCTCATGTTGCATGAAGACGCAAATCGACATATCTAATAAAATAGAAGCTCGTAAAACACAAGAATTAGATCATAACAGTTCAAATCCTTCAATAAACAAGATCCTTGACGAAACTGAAACATCAAAGAAAAAAAAGGCTCAAAATATTTAGAAAAAACAATAATAATTCAGCAATTACAATCCATTAGGTTCGGAACAAAATGAAAAGGGGAGAATGAAAGGAATCACATACCGCTATCGCCGATCAGAAGAAGCTTTATAAGGAAATCGTAATCGGCCCTAGCCCTGGCAGGGGGAGCAGCCATCGGAAAAACAACCAAGAGGAACGAAATAACAGATGTATCAGATCAAGAAAAGAAGGAGATTAGGGAGACAGAGAGATCTCCAAAAGAGGTCAGAAGTGAGAAGCCATGGAATTTGTACGTTTTTCTATTTTAATGAATTCTCCACCTAAAATACAAAAGCTCTGCTCCGCCTATGGTGGGTCGCTAAGATGCGTTGCTTTTGCCGCTTCTTTTTCCGCTGGTGCTCCGATCACTACTGCGCGCACATTAGCAAATGACCCATAGGAGTCTTGGAGAGAGATTATTATTTTTATTATTTGATTAAACGTTTGATCATTTCATTATGATCTATTGCCTGTCAAAAATGAACTTAAGTAGACTCAGTTATCCGTTGATGGAACGAGATTTCCAATCAGATGCTGCCAACTGTTGCTGAGTATTAAGGTCAAATATATGCCCACAAAAAAAATTTACAGTTCTAACATTCCAATAACTTTCTTTAATATATTATATAATAGAAATCTTAGTGTAATTCTGTAAATAAAAGAATAGAATTTAAAAATTAATTATAATTATTTTTGTTTTTAATAATTCTATGTTTTATATGCAAATGGATTAGTAATTATTTTTAACTATTTTTTTACATATATTTTTAAAAATCTGATAAAATTATTATTGATATTATTTAAATTTTATAATAAATATAAAAAAATACTACAAGCAATAATTTTTAAAATTATTTATTTTATACACAAATAGAATGCCAATATTGATTCATATACTGTTGGAGAAAAGTAAGCAATAAGTAATATTACAATAATTGATAAAATGAATTGAGAGGACTCAGACCAAGAAAAAAATATATCACGAATCTAATTGATACAATATTTTATATTTTTTTTTAAGACTAAAGTGCAAGTTCAAGTTACATAAAAAAAATTGAAGAATATGATAATTGATTGGTTTCACAATTTTGATGATGGATATGTATTTTTATATTTTTTTGTACAATTTATTTCATTGTAATTTATTAATTATAATGATATAATTAATGATATATTTTTTTTGTATTTTTATAGATTGATGAATTATAAGCGGTTGGAAGTCAAAAATTTATTTTTTTGTATATTTTATTGTTTTAATGACTTTGAACAATTTGATGAATTATTTTAATTTAAGTGTGTTAAATTGGATTTTATATTTTATTTTGTTTGGTAAATTTGATTTTATAGTAAATTTTATGATGGATTGTGTATTTGTAAATTTTAATTGTTTAGTTAATTTTAATTTTAAATTTTTTAATGAGAAACAAGTAATTAAGCGGATTTAGATATTAATCGAGTAGTGTTAATCGGATTTAAAATGGATACAAATATTAAAATTATAATTTTAAACGGATTCAAGAAGAATTCGATTAAAAGTACATATAATCGGATTCGGAAATGGATATGACAATTTTCACAGGTACACTATCCGCTCTCACTCGTAGCAAGAAGTATCTAGTATCTATTAAATAGATATAAAATGAAAAACATCTAAATATTGTTCTATGATACCCTTAGCTTCCTGTACACAATTGACAATTACTTTTCTACCCTAAACTTCTCACACCCATCAAAAAAATGATATTGTATTAAAGTTTGCACCTTGTCCCTGACCCACCAACAAAACGTTGTCGTTTGGCTATGAATAAAATGCGATAAACTCTAACCCTCATAGTGTTTCGCTTCCTCTCTTGAGCCGCCGCAGTTCCTCCCTTTCCCTCTTTTGCTCTCCCTCTTTTTCCTTAGCCCTTTTGCTACTCCACTTCCTTTTCTGTTCGATTTTCTTCTTTGATTCGGTATTTACTTGTTTCAACTGCCTTTACCCTACTCTTTACCTATTTCTTGATATAATATAATTGAGAAGAAAATAAATAATTGAGAAAATGGAGGTGAGTTAAGTAATTGACATCACTCGGCAGTATCAAGTGCAACGGATGTTCAGGATAGGATATTGGAGAATGGTTTATTGAAAAAATAGGAACGATATTCCAAATACTACCAAAAAAAAAATTAAAGAATAGAAATTCTAAAATATTGAGCAATCAGAATTCTATCCTAGAGAAAATAAGGTATCAAACCTAAATTTAGAATAAAAATTTCATTTTTATTCTAAATTTTAGCATACCAAACATATCATAAAATCCTTTTAGTGGTAAACCAATTTAATCATAGTATTTGTTTATGCAAAATAATTTATATTAGATAAATATAATTGAATTATTTTATAAATTTTTAATATTTTCAACTTTCTAATTTAAATAAAAATATATAATAATTTTTTGAAAATTATATTTTGAGACTTCAAAATATTTGTGTGTTTGACTTTCATTTGAAGGATTATTGGGTTTGAGTTGTGCACTATACAATAAGCATAGTCATTTCCTTACACTTATTATAAAAATGTTAAACTCCCACTAATATTGGTGATGGTTGAAAGGAGACTCGAAATCGAAATTGAAATCTACTTCTATTCTTATAAGTTAGAATATCAATCAAATCATTTTTTATTAGTATTTGTGTGTTTGCTATTAAATTTTTGATTTTGTCACGTAGAATTTTTGAATAATTATTATTTTTTACATCAATCACTTGTTGGAAAATGAAATTGGATATCTCCTAATATTTTTCTGAAATTTAAATTTATCTATTTTTTTGTGCTCTGAAAACTAAATATAAATAGATAAAATTTCAAAAATGAAATAAAAAATAATATAATATTTTTTCTCCTAAAAACATACAGCTATTGCTTAATACAATTCATAAAATTAAACTTAAAATTCATAAATTTAATAGCTATAAAAAAATTATTTTTTTCCGGAAACACTAAAGCTCAGAAAAATGAGTATATATACATATATATTTTGCATGTTAAAGCAATATTATATTAATGTGTGTTTTCTGTTTGCCAGCTGCAATATGGCAATGTATAGGTTGGGATTTTTGTAATCCGATCATAGCTGGCGCTCTAACAATCATAGCAACAACCAATCATCACTCAGAATAATGGACAAACAGTCATTTTTTAATTTTTAATTATTTTTTTACATATAAATTTGGTATATTATAGTTTAAATTATCGTATCAATATTATTAAACTAAAAATTTTTAATAATGTACGATGAATTTTTAATATATATACATATAAAAAAATTTATACACCTAAGAGAATTATAATTGGTCATAAATACATCAATTTATCATCTAAATTTTCTATTTATTTTGTTAATGATTTGAGTTTTTTACTTGTAGGGCTATCTTTGTTAGTTTGATGAAATTCTTAAGGGGAATCCACATTGCAATGATCGCAACCTCATGATTCAGATTCTAAGTCTAAAGAACAACCCCTCTGTTGAATTTTTCAATGCAGCCTCTCAAAGATTTGTTCAAAAAAAAAAAAAAGAGCATAACTTCTCAAAAATGGATTGTAATTTTAATTTTGATACCATTTGGCAATTGTTACAAATATTTTTTTTGACTAAATTACACAGACAGTAGCCAAACTATATAATGAGTAATACAGTAGTATCTTAATTTCAATTTATAATACAAAATTTTTTGATCTTTGATTTTGTAACACAAAACTTTCTCACTCAATATCTATTAACTCGGTTTAATAGAAAACTAATATGACATTTCCACTCTAGAAAAATATTTATGCATAGAAATTTCACATAAGACTACAAAAATAAAATTACAAAAATATCCTCTTCCTCTCAAACTAAATACCAAAATATCCTCCTCTTTTTAATTTTCTTCTGCTTCTCTGATACTATCTCTATCTTCTTTTTTTATTACACCGTTATTTTCTGATAAAAAAATTTAAATCAATATTTTCATCTCATATGTACTTAAAATTTTCTCTCTTTCATTTTTTTCATCAAATCCCCAAACATAAGCAATGATTTATATGACATTTCTTCCTTCGAAGTTTGCTAGAAAACTAAAGAACAATTAATGGTCGTTCGATCAGTTCCATTTTTCAAAATCAGTTGCCTCCACATATCCTTGTCAATCATTACATAGAAATTATGTGCTAGTAGTTACCGGACTCAACAACATTTCTCTTTCTAGTCATCGCTGACATCAAATTATGAGCTCCACCACTGCATCAGCTCTAAATCGACGACAAGTGAGAATGTTGATCTAATTTTTTTATTATTATTTTGGAGATCAATCCCTCATATAGAACTCAACTCCAACATTGAAGGACACCTAAAAAAGTCTTCAATCGAAGTTCGATCATTTGAGAAAAAATTGGAGAAGCCTTAGATCTAGACATAGAAAAATAAATAAAAGATAAAAAAAATTATAAAAGGACCTTGAGTAATGAATGTCGTCTGGGTTTATTTTTTCATGTGCTTTATTGAGCATTGAGTTATTAAATGTTGAGGGGAAGAATGAATATCTTATAGACTGTTAAATTGTTGTGTTTAGTTTGTAAAAAATGGAAGTAAAGTGTGGATGATTGAACCTCTTATTGAGCTTGATGAGAGAAAATGTTGTTTGATTGATAAGAAAATGAAAGTGAGGGAAAGTTAAGAAAAAAATGAAGAGATATTGATAAGAAAATGTTGTTTGGTGAAGAGAAAGTTAGAGAAAGTGAAAAAAACAAAAATTTGGATGAAATCTGATTTTAATTGAAAGGGTTATTATTATATTTTTATTTCTTAAAATTGCATGTCATTTAAAAAAAATCATTACAAGATATCAAACTATTAACCGAGTTAACTAATTTGAAAAAAAAAAATCATGTAAAGGGAGTTTTGTATTACAAAATTTAAGATAATGAGGTTTTATATTACAAATTGAAATTGAGATACCATTATATTATAGTTAAGATATTATCATTGAAATTTACTCCAATTTTTTAGCGTGTAAAAATATTTACTTTTTCAAAAGCACAAAGTATTTTTTTTTTCAAGTCAGTATATGGGGCCAATTAACCCAACTAACAATGAGCTAAATACTTCTATTTTACATTATTGCTTCATGTTTAACAAAAGTGAAAAAATGCTTCTTGAATCCTTAAACAATAATACTTTTTCAATTGGGCTTTTATTTAATTTTTATTGTATTTATCGAGTCACTAAACATTAATCTTAGTTCAAATTAAATTGAAAATTGAACTGAATAGAAAAAATAATAATAATTCAGAAATTTAATATGTATTAATATAATAATATTATTTTATTCAATTTATAAAATTTAAATTCAATAAAAAAAGAAAATCAAGAACTTAGTTGAAAAAAAAAAAAATAGTGACCAAAGACGTGTTTTAGACTTTAACAAGAATTTTGCGTTTACATCTTTAATTATTGAAAACCGCCCACGTGATTGGTTTCTGGTTAGATACTCTTGAAATTGTTAGACAGAGTTTCTGTATTTTTAAATAGAAGAACAATGGCAGAGCAGATTTTGAACTGGTTTTCTATCTGGAAAGCAAATAAGAAAAGTAGGTGAAATAAAAATTACATTAATATATTGTATTCATTCATAAACTATTTTATTAAATGAAATTTATAATTTTTACGAATAAAGTTCCCATATCTTTTAGTATATATATATATATATATATATATATCTATAATTAAATTAAATAATAATTTATTTTTTAAGTTTATTTTTTTCAAAATGGTAGGCCTAATAGACCAATGATTACATTTAGTTCTTTTTTTTCAATTGTTAGTGCCAACTGAAATTACAAATCAATCAAATCAATCGTAATCTAAACGGTCAAATTTGATAATTATAAATTTATTATTATTTTAAAATAATTGAAGTTATTTTAATATTATATCCCTTAAATTTTCAATATGATGAATTGTTCAATTTATTATTTTAATCAATTCATTATTTTTTTATCTATCTGAGTATTTTTTTCAGATTTTTACTTATAAAATTTACATGCGACACTTATTTATTTTATAGTTTTAATTTATAATTGAGTGAATATAAACAGTTAGACTTTATAATTTTATATTCAATATTAATTTAAAATAATTTAAACCAATTTGAAGTTAACCACAATTATAAACTCTTAATTTATCAACAAAACTTTTAATGTAGAATTATCTATAACAATTATTGTATTTTTTAAAAAGACAACCAGCTTACTTCCCTTTAGAAATTTATTTAAAAAAAAGGAAAAAGAGAAGTAGTATTATAATTTGAGATAGGAAAAAGTTACATTATTCATTACAGTAAATAATAAAAGTGAAAAAAGTTGAAGATAATATTAATTAACTTTGTTAAGTAAAATCTCCTTCTAAACAAAAATATGAGAAAGTTGCAGCCTTGGTCAGAAAGGAAGAGTAAATTATTATTATTATTATTATTATTATTATTGGTGAAGATGGGTGAGCATATAAAGCTCACACAGGAAGAGTAAATTATTAGAGAATCATTTTGTATCAACTTAAAATGGCAGCATGGCAACACACTTTATTGTTCTTTGAAAATAGCTGAACGGAACGTGAGTTTCTTCCCCATTTTAGTGGTAAGGTGTGATCAAGAATCAATTTTATTTTAACGTAATTTACTATTATTTATCTATTAATCACAGAATCTAATCATAGGATCATTTACTATATAATATAAGGAAAATTTACTGAAGCTTGATATATTGTATTAGTTCCTTTTAAGATTTAAAATTTATACTATTAATATTTTGTATTTTATTTTTATTAAATTATATAGTCATTTTGTTAATTTTTAAGGTATTTATTTTTTGTCAAAAAGAATATTATCTTTTTATCAGGAAACACTGATATAATAGGTCAAACTTCATAAAATAATTAGTACAACAGATCAAACTTGCATGATACTAATATAATAAGTCAAATTTAAAAGGTAAATAATAATTTTTCTTTATCATTTTACCACAATTTAATGTCTTTCTAATATAAAATTTGACAGAATGACATATTAGTTGAATATGATAAAATAGATAAGACAAAATGTATAATTTTTGAACTCAAAAATATACTAGTGTAATAGAACACTATGAAAAATAAAATAATTTGAAAAAATTACATTCTATATCCTTTTATATATATATAAAAAAAATTCGTATAAATTTCAGCCTTATTAAATATGCTGATTTGAAGAGAACCCACTTTTTTTCTTTTTTCTTTTTTTCCTTTTTACACAGAGAAATCATCTTTTTAATGAAATACAATAATTTCAGCTCATTCCCCACCGAAGTATTGCACAGAAATATATCGTTGTGATTTCTTTATGGCTTTTAAGCTGTGTTCTTGGCTTGAATGATTGAGAGAAATCTTTTTTTAGGTAATCTCAATTTATCACGTTATTCGTAAATTAATTAAATTATATAATAATATATATTCAAATTTATTAATTATTGTATTTAAATTAATATGAATAAAATAATTAAATGTATGTCACTATATAATTAAATTAATATATAGAAAAATGTAGTAGACTGAATCTACTTAAAAATATTTAATTTCACAAATACGTAAAAAACCATAAAAAAACCAAATAAGAATGACATGGCACAATTGTACAAGTCTCTACCTATAAGAAATTCTTAGTGTAATTGAAACGAGGTCAACGGTCTACCTAAAAATTTCTCTACTTTAGAAGCATCCTCATCTTCACCACTATTAATAATATTAAAAACCACAAAAAGGGCCAGCAAGTTAATGCTGCAAGCATATGCTTGGAAGATCCTCTTCTTCCTCTCCTCAGAAAAGGCAAACTCTTTATTCCTTTAAAGCTCAGCATCTTCTCTTTCATTCATTCCCTTTGAGAAATCATCTATGACTATGGCCTTCTTTTAGGTTTCTGTCCAACTCCAGCTTTCTGATGATGGGAAATAGTACCCGCAGCAGCAGTGACATCAACGATGATGATGATGAGGGTGATGAACATCACTAGGAATCATGACCGTTGAAGTTGTATCACCTGTTTGAGATATTATCAGTTGGGCAACTAAGGACCCTTTGGCAATCACAGCTTAGCTAATTATCATTCTTCAACAGTGAAGTTGCTGTTCATGTAAAAGAAATAATCTTTTTTTCTTTTACGTGTATAGAAATATATATATATATATATATATATATATATATATGAGCTATTATGAAACGTTATTGAAGGTATTAGGACAGCTTGTGACTTTCATTTCATGTGTGTTTTTACATAATAGATGTTGGCATGATAAGTTTGGTTCCTTAATTTCTACTATCATAATGCCAATTAATTAATGATTTAATAGAATTGTTTTTGCAAAACAATTGATGTCGGTTGCTTGTTTTTAATAAGATCAAAATCTTAATCTTAGCAAATGTGATTTTATCAGGGCAATGGATTAGCTTCCTTCAAATGAGATAATTATAATGTTTCTGCCCGCTTTTATCTTATTCAAAACGCCATACAGTAAGGTCTAGACACACAGCATATGGGTCTCAATGTCTCAGGGCATTATTATTTGTATCCAGATAAATAAAATTATTACTTTTACTGCCATAAGTTTGCTCTGGTTATAGTTTACCAAATTGGGAGGTGAGAAAGATCGCACCCACATTTTTTTTAGATGATTGCCATGGCGTAAAGAAAACGATACCTGAGAAGAATGGTGCAAAACCAATCACAAAAGGAATTACGACCCTATTCATGCCAAATTCTATTCAACAAAAAACTAAAGTCCCTTTGGCCATTTACGACTACAATGAGCAAATGCCTTTTTGACCGCGGCTGGCCACCTCCGGACGTGACATTACATCATATATGTACTAATATCATCATTTTTATTTAAACGAGCTGGTTTTCCTCAATAAGAACCAAATGCTTGAGGATGGAGAACCAGCACAAGTAGTTGAACTTGGAATTGGAAAATGCCTTGATATCATCACAATTACTCCTAGTTATACAAAATCTGTGATTCTGTGCACATAAAGATGAAATTAGGTGCACTCCAAATATATATATAAAAAAATGAAGGCATATAAGAATATGCCAGTTCAAAATACAATGCTACTTCACCAAATTTTGGTCAAATTAGTTGAAGAGGACCAGTGTACCTCAACTTAAGAACCGGACAACATATGATCCTTCCTGGTTGGGACCTAAACTACTGCTGAAAGAATTTGCGCTACTATTTACAAACTATGAACATCTCCAAATACCCTACATCCCTTGATAAAATTACAGGGTACAGAAACTAAATAATTCAAATAAAAAATTTGCCTAATGAAAAACTAAGGTAATATATAGTAGGGAACGCAGTGGTTCACCATCAATTTTCCAAATTCATTCCAGGCTTTCTTGATGAGGGTATCAACAGACAAAACCGTCATGAATAAAAAAAAAATGTAGTAAGCAAACACAGAATCAATCATAAACACAGATATCTGAAAATACCAAATCGTTTTTACCAGGTAATTCTTTAATGTTTGACTACTCAAAATCTCAGATGGCAGAGAACATAATCTTAAATCATAACCAATAGTAAGAGAAAAAACACAAACATTGTAAATAACAATTGGGATAGGTGGATAAACTACTAAGCAGTAAGCCAAAAATTATCCCAAAAGTTCTGATCAATAAAAGAAACCCAATACTTTTCCACCAACATTCTTCCTCCTAGCTTCTTCATGATCCATGATGCCAGCCGATGTTGTCAGCACAATATAGCCAAACTGCATATCATCATCACACAAATGAGAGTGCATTCAAAGAAAGGGGTAAATGACTCTAATGGCTCATTCAATGACCTATATACGTAGGAACCATACACATAAGACCACAACCATCTACATCTTAAAATTGTAAATACAATGACCTAAAATTGCATTGGATAATTCATGCAGAAATGCACCCCCCAAAAAAAAGAAAAAAAAACCCTCCAAACATGGATACACAAGAAAATAAACGAAATGCTAATCTGTTTCCATATACTAGACCCCTACAGAACAAATAATACCATCATATTATTCCAATCAAAAACAGACTACAAAATCATATAGTAGGTTTCCCATATGGAAAAAAAAATCATGCAATATTTCATATTGATATGGATCGTCTTCTTTGGATTTTTTTTTAATACTCACCTGTCTTGAAGGAAGCAACCTAGCAGTCCAACCTTCAATCTCTTTCACTCCAACATCAAAGCGAGGACTGATAACCCCACACTTGTTCAGGCGTCCATTTAGTTCCACAACAATTTTTCCAGCTCTGTGATCATCAACATACTCGAACTCACCAATATAACCTGCAATTCCAATCAGGGTAACATATCAACCAAATAAATCTACAAATTGTGGCAGAATTCGTTACTTAAATAACAAAAGAAACCTAAAAGCTCACAAGGACAAACCATGCTTCTGCATGACTAAAAGAAACTTGATGATGACTTTTGAGGATGGCCTGATCATAACCTGACGTTTGCCCCTCTTCTCTGCATTATACATGCTCTTAAGAGCATCATTCAAAACACTGACTCTCACCATTCTTCCAAATGCAAGCTACTGAAGCTGTAACTACAAAAATCAAAATAACATTAAAATATGTATAGAAAAAGTATAGAGATGTGTTTACATTTTGAACTGCAATGCCACAAGGACATGTGCAGGAAAAACTAAATAAATAAGAACTGCATGAGGCATAATTTTTACTAGCTCAACTTGTTTTGTGATGTTAGCTTCATTTCATTAATTCTACAAGTAACATTTGCACGCTTAAATCAAACTACAATCTACACCAACTGCAGCTGCATAAAACAGTTGAAATAGACCAAACCAACAAAGATCTAATTGCACATGTAAAGGAATTTTTTGAAGTAGAATTCTCAAAAAAAGAGATCTTAACCAAATAAAAGAACTAAACCCGAAACTGAATCAAGAATGTCCCATCTCACGAAAAGCAAAGAGTACAAAACAATCACCTAATCTTGAACAATCCTAACATGATCAAACAATAGTCAATAAAAATTATATAGATGGAAAAAGGGAGACACAGAAAATTTTAATATGAAATAACAAAAGCAACATTCACATTCTAGCAAAAATGAAATTGACCGTAATCGGTTAGCCTCTTTGAAATCAATCCCTCAGATTCTTCTAACAGATCTAGAGTCTCGCAATACAATTTACTAGATGGATCGAAGCCTACCATCAACATAAATAACCAAAGAACGAACAAGTAATAGGATCCATTATTTACAACATAAATTGGAAAAAGAAAAAAAAGAATGTGCAAATTTTCAACATCCAGCCACCTAATATATGTATGCGGATAGAACGAAACGGAGAGGCCAGAAAAAGGAGGAGGAGATACTTGCCGGAGAAAATGAGGCGGCTGCGTCTAGTAAATAGCACAGCGTGAAAGTAGCAGCAGCAAGCAGCAGGGTTTTTGCCTTCTTAGGGCTTAAATGAAATACAAAGTCATATGTAGTAGGGCTTATTTGGATTTTGTTGTTTTACGAAATTGCCCCTATGACAAAATTTTCATTACTATTATCATTTTAGTATTGGTTTTGAAAAAAATGATTTGAAAAAAATTTAAATTTTAAATTTTTTGAATTTTAAAAACTTTAAAAATATTTTTTTCAAAAACAGATTTAAAAAAATAATTTATAAAAAATTAAAAAATTAATTAATTAAATCAAATAAATTATAAATTTATTTTTTGGACATATAATAACAATTTCAAACACCATTTTACTCGATGAGAGGTGAACCAGGCAGCCCAATTAGCGGAAAGACCCCCAAAAAAATTATTTTTTAAAATTTTAAAATTATTTTTTAGAGAAAATAAATATATTTTCAAAAATAATTTATTAAAAATTAAAAAAATCAATCTAACTAAATTAAAAAATTTAAATAGATATATTTTTTTAACACCCCTCGGTATAGGCCTGAAGCTGAGAGAGATTGGGAATCAGGAAAAATTAGTTTAATTTTGAATCTGATTTTGCAATTATAGGCAAGCAGCCAACAACATAGTCACATAGGACCGCAAATATTGAATTGTGGCTACTAAATTGTTACTTGAAATAGGACTGTTGAAGGATGGTGGATTACTGAATAAGAAATTTAGCTTAATTAATTTTTAATTGTAATTATACCAATTTTTAATTTATGTATTATAATAATAAATATATAGTTTATGACTCTAATTTAGACCCATTTTTTAATTTACATTAATTTCAAAATTATTATTTATGATTATAGCCGTATCATTTTATAAGTTTGTATTCTATTAAAAAAAGAAAGGAAAGAGTCGTTAATACCCCAAAGGCATGAGAAGCAAAGCCTAAAATAAAATACATTATGGCTTCCATGTCTATATTATGATTATCCTGTAATTAATTATGGTGTGATGGTAAATTTTTTTGTATTTGAAAAAAAAAATAAAGAAAATATTTAAATTCGTTCAAGTTCAATAAACTCCTGATCGAGTTAATAGATCATAATGTTAAAAATAAAAAAGGTTAGAACTTATTAGGGGTGTTGAGGATTGTAGTTTAATATTAAAAAAATAAAATTCGATTTATTTTAATTTAGTTAAATTTTTATTTTAATGCTTTATAAAATATTTTTTTGGAAAAAAATTATTTATTTGCTTTTATCTAAAAATAAAATTTTATATTTAAAAATATTTTTTTTAAAACGTGTTTTTTCCCAACACAAAACGTGTAACACCCTCTTATATAGTTATGAATAATCCCAAATATACCTATACAGGAGAATATCACCTGCCTATTATCTTAAAATTCGTTTGAATTAAAGTTTTTTACATTTTAGTTATTATATTTTCATATGTTAACTAATATTTTTTCTTTCATGATATCAATATGTCATTCAATTAATGAATCTATTTTATATGCGGAATTAACAAATCGTGACCACATTTTTTTAAACATATGTTTGGGCTTTCATTATCCCAATGCTTACAAAATACATATAATCTAAATAAAATTTCATATTCTCAACATAAAAAATACATGTAAAACTTTTGAAAACCATAATTATACTCATCACTCATGACATGTGGACAGGAACAAAATGCATATCATGTAAAACATCAACCCTTTGATGTGGATTTACTTTATTTGACTCTGTATGGTCTTGCTTCTCTTTATGTCAATTTCTCTCTATAGGCTCTGAACCTGCGTATGAAAAAATACTCACACGCTAAGCAACCTAATGCTTAGTAGTATATATGTGCATAAATATTCACACATACACTTATGATATATCATACAAATTTCATGTTCATATTATCCAATTTTTCATATAAATAATCATAAATAATAATTCATATATCACAATCCTTTTTATAGCAATATAAAAAAAAGAAATCAATTTATCATATATTAATATGGAATATTGCATACATAGTTTATTGGTTCAACACATATACATGTCATAATTTACAAAGGTAAATTCATATTCATACCTCATTTATGAATTTTATTTTCTTGTTTCATTTACCTGATAACTAAATTTTTTTCATATTTCTTTTTTTTAAAATATTTTATATTTTATAGTCCTAAAACTCTAAATCCGGACTATTTGGATGCGATTGTGAAACAGAAACGCTCTCACCCGAGCTTAAGCCACCCTGCTCACTATTTATATATGTCTGCATAAGTGCTCAACCGAGCTTCTCAAGTCAAAAGCGTTCTCACCCGAGCTTAAGCCATATTGACTGAGTAAAATAAATAATTGCATGCATTTAGGATCAATGGCGCTCTCACCCGAGTTTAAGCCACCTTGTCCATATAATGAAAATTTTCATATCATCATAATTTTTACGGTACCGTAAACCCCTCAATGACATGTCATCTATCCTATTTCTAGTCCTAAATTAGAGAATTTGGCTTAATTGATGTTATCATCTTATTGTTTATATAAATCATCAAAATTCACATATTCATAATAATTTTTGGTTTACATGCCCTATACATATAAAAATTTATCAATCTCATTTGAAATATCAAATCACAACACATCATATTAATTTAGTAAATACATAATAAGAATTTTAAATACAACTATTATCTTATTATTTAAAATTAAAACATATATATATATATATATATATATATATATATATATATATATATATATGTCACCCATTACTTAAAATACCAAATTACTAAATTTTTATTTATGGACAGATTTCTGCCCTGATTTTGGATTACACCTTTCAGCTATTTTTTATTCGAATTTGACCTTATGGTATTCTATGAATTTTTAGATTAATGTCTTATCTTTCATATACAAAAAAATCATAAAAATTTGAATTTTCTAGTTAAATTTATGTCCAAATAACCGTATAGTCCTTAGTAAAAATATGTCCAGTATTTTTCAGAATATTTTTAGGTTTAAGATTTTGTATCAAATTTTACGTCCAATATAAATTCTAACTAGCATTTATACTCTTCATAAAGTTTTTGTATATATGTGTTTAATTTAATTTCCAACTAGTTTTATCCCGATCTAAGTTTCAGAACAAAAGATATAACCAAAATACCATGAAATGTTTAAAAAATAATTACCCATAATTTTTTGTATACTTTCAAATCCGAGATTTTGTAAAACTTTTTTGACCAAGTTAGAATCAGATATAGCATTTAAACTATTTATAAAAGTTTTAGGTATATGTGTCTAGTTTCATTTCCAACTAATTTCATCCCAATCCAAATTTCAGAACAAAAGATATAATCAAAATACCATAAAATATTCAGAAAATAACTACCCATAATTTTTTGGATACTTTCAAATATGATATTTTGTAAAAATTTTATACCAACTTAGAGTCAGATATAACATTTACACTATTTATAACAATTTTAGATATATGTGTATTGTTTCATTTCCAACTGATTTCATCTCGATCCAAGTTTCAGAACAAAAGAGATAATCAAAAAACTATAGAATGTTCATAAACTAATTACCCAGGATTTTATGGGTACTTTCAAATTCGAGATTTTGTAGAAATTTTTAGACCAATTTAGAGTCAGATATAGCATTTACACTATTTATAACAATTTTATATCTATGTGTCTAGTTTTATTTCTAACATATTTCATCCCGATCCAAGTTTCATAACAAAAGATATAATCAAAATACCATATAATGTTCAGAAACTAATTACCCATAATTTTCTGGGTACTTTCAAATCCGAGATTTTGTAGAAATTTTTAGACCAACTTATAATCAGATATAGTATTTACACTATTCACAAAAAGTTTTAGGTTCATGTGTCTATTTTCATTTTCAACTAATTTCATCCAAATTCAAGTTTCATAACAAAATATATGGTCAAATAAATCAATACTGTTCCAGACGAATTTTAACAAAATCAGCAAATACAACAAGTTATTTGTTCACTCTTTCTTCAACATCAAACATCATTGTAATGCAAATAAAATGCACAAAGGAATAAATATGTTCATATGTACAAATCTTGATACAATGAAGTTTAAATCTTGACACAATAAAATCTTAACATATTCAAAGCTTAAGCTATTATAGTTATTTTTAGTTTTTGGAGAGAGGAAGAGGAAGGAAATGAAGAAAAAAATGAGTGAAATAAGAGAGAATTTGTGTATGGAAGAGTGAGAGAGAGGTTAGGGTTCTGAAATTTGGAAGAAGAAGAAGAAAATAACATTTTTTATACTCATGGTAAGTACCCTATTAAGTTCCCCATTGTTTTTGTCAAATATCCACTTAAATCCTTGGTTTTTATCTTATTATTATCAACTTACCCAACATTTCTATTTATTTTATTTAACACACATAACTTAATAAAAATTCACTTATAAATATTTTTATTATATTTTATTTCCACATTTAGTCTCAAATAATTTTAATTACGATCATTAAATATGTTAATTATCCAAGCATAAATTGACGGGCGTTACAAAACGTAAATTAAGGAATAAAGCAGAGAAAAGAAAATTAGAGTATGGAAGCCGAACCACAATACTTTCTTTATTTTTCAGCTCATCCGTTGATTCTTTTAACTCAATCTTTGTCTTTTTTAGAACATGACAATTGGGTTAGAGTGTGTTTGAGATTGTTGTTATATGTCCAAAAAATAGATTTATAATTTTTTTAATTTAATTGACTAATTTTTTAAATTTTTTATAAATTGTTTTTCTCAAATATGCTTATGAAAAAAATATTTATTTAACTGTTTCTCTCTAAAACCAGTTTTCAAAATTCAAAAAAATTAAAAATAATTTTTTTTTTTTGCAAAATCGTTTTTCTCAAAACCAATATCAAACAGATCCTAAATGGATTTAGGTCATCTCAAATCAGGACTATCTTCATATCAATCTTTTCAAGTAGGGTCATTCTACAGTGAGCCTTTGGTTTGGCCTTGATTTAGATATATTGTATTTGGAATTGCTATCTAAGATTTATAATTTTTTTATTTAATTAATTAATTTTTAAAATTTTTTAAAATTATCATTTTTAAATTTATTTTTAAAAATATATTTAATGAGTATTTGAAATTATTAGTGGATGTTTAAAAAGTATATTTATAATTTTTTGATTTAATTGTTGATTTTTTAAATTTGTTATAAACAGTTTTTCTCAAATTTATTTTTGAAAAAATATATATTTACCTGTTTTTCTCCAAAAATAATTTTAAAAACTCAAAAAAATAAAAAATAATTATCAAAAAACGTTTTTTCAAACGCAATGTTAAACGGACCCTTATTTACATATTTATGTTTTTCAAAACTCAATAAAAATAAAAAATGATTCCAAAAATACTTTTTTCAAACACAACATCAAACATATCCATAACAATTGAATCGGATGAGTTTCCATTCAAATTTTTGTCATTTCAAATTATGATAAGTATTTTCAGATCAAATTTGATTGAATTATCCTAAGTTCATTTCCATATTTAATCGTATGATATTATTGGATTGGATTATTTTCAATTAATGGGATCTGATTAAATTTAAATTGTGAAAACTTCATTTTAGTGATAATAACTAAGCTGCAAAGTATAAACCATATAGTTATTTAGTTAAATTTTATAATGAAAGTGTATAAAATTGTATAGTTGTAAGTATAACTAAAATGGGATTTAAAAAATTGGGAAGCGGTTCTTTAAAAAAAATATAAAGTTGGACTTAATTTAACTTTAAGGGGTCCAATTGATTTGTTGACCTTAAAACTATTTTTTTTTTGTTAAATTGCAAATGATTAATTAAATTAAATTGAATTAAATTGGAATTCAAATTAAATCGATTAAAAATATTTGAATTTAAATTAAAATTCAATTAATTAAATTTTAAATTCATTAAACTGAACTTCAAATCTTCAATTGATTATATAAAATTTGATTAATCGAACTTAATTAGATTAATTTAGAGTTCAATTGATTAATTGAATTTAAATTGATTAAATTGAGGTTGAATTAATTAGTATCAATCAATTTATGATAATTGATATGTATTCATTTCTTAATTAAAAATATTTTTTAATAAATATAGAAATAATTTTAAAAATAATTCATTTGAAAATTTTATCACAATATATATTAATAATAAAAAATAATTTAAATTTAATTTTATCAATTGCGTGTGTCTTTTGAATATTGGAAATATGTAGATAACTGGGGGTCCAACTTTTGCTTTTGTTCTTGGACACATACTTTCTTACCATTGTCGAGGATTTTAATAGACATACTTGATTTTTCTTTACAAAATCCAAGTTGTTACTATAGAATTTTTGTATTTTGTTCAAACTCAATTCAAAAAAAAAATGTTAAGACTATTAGGTCTGACAATGATGTTAAATTTCAGTTTTTTAATTTATATTCTTCTCATAGTTCTTAATAAATTGTGTTCAAACCCCTAAACAAAATTGGAGTGTTTAAAATTATCGTTGGATATCAAAAAAATAGATTTATATTTTTTAATTTATATTTTTTTCATGAATTTTTTCAATTTCAACAAAAAATTACTCATCTTTTATCTCAATAGATATAGCACCTCGAAAGGCTTTTGCAATGCTTCGCTTAATGATTGTAAGATTCATACAATAAGAGCAGTTCCACTTCTCAAAGTTCTTATTTTCCAATCAGCAGAACTTTAAGTCATAAGAGAAGTGAGTTTCTTTTCCCTTAGCACAAGATCTAGATCCATGCAACCATGAACAATCAAGATGTTATCTTTAGTCCTTGAAGTTTGCCATATCAAGAAAGGGAATACTATTTGCATTTATAGGTATGAAAGTAGCAAACATATTAACTGCACAAAGAATAAAACAAATAAGCATATATGTTCACATCATAATCTAAAATTATTGACATTTAAAAAATCTAGCAATCCTAAAAACACATCTCAAGATACCCAATACAATATTAATATCAAGTATTTAGATGGTAATATTAACTAGTAAGTGGTACATTTTATGCAGTAATCAAATAATGACAGTAACTTTTGCTAAATAATAGCCCTATATTTGGATCAATTTATTTTTCACACTAAAACTTTACAATTATCACACAATTTACTCCCAAGGTGTGTATGTAATTCAACCAAATATTATCTTTCATTTGGGCTGGTTAGTATTCACATTAATTTATAAACACAACCATCTCTATATTTTCAATAAACTAATGTATACAAGAGAGATTACTTTGACAACATCTTATTTCAATTAGATTTATCAAATGTTAAATAATTTTAAAAAGTCAAAAGATGATTTCAAAAGTGCCCATAAAATCAAAAATTTTCAAGAGATATGGGCGCTTAAAGTGCCTATGTTACTAGGCGTGGCATCTAGGTGATGCCTGGCAGTCACACAGCTAGGAGTATTTGCAATGGTGGCACACAACAGTCCCTTAGCTGGTTCTGTCCAAAATGCATAGAGACGCAGCAGTGGACATCTAAGAGTAAAGTACTGTTTTGTTACAACCTGCGAGAACAATACCAAATTGAGACAAACTCTGAATACTTGATATGACATCAAAATAATAAGGGTTAAGGTTAGACAATGAGATGATGGGGATAAGCTTCATCTTCAAGAGAAAAACAGTTTGGATCACCAACTAAGGCTTCTAAATTTCCGCTCAGTGATAAAGGAGGTAGGGGTACAGAGCCAACAAGGAGATTTGCCTAGAAGCAGCCATCTTTGGAATAGTGCGTAATAGGTCACTGATCGAGCGCTCTTACAATAAAAATGAACGAGTACATTAACTAATTTCGAAATATATTCTTTAAAATTTAAAAAATTAATAAAAAATAATTTTTTAAATATGAAATTTCAACATAAACTAAAACAATCATACATTATAAATGATATAAACTTAATAACACATGAATTTCATAAAGAAATCATAGAAGTCCAAAGTTTAATGAAGGTATGTAAACCCTATTATTCCAAAATCTTCAGAATCAACAAATTTCACGATTAATCTACAATGGAGTTGTTATGATACCACTTATTGTAAATATAATGAATCAATTTCGTCCATATATAAACACACAATTAAAATCATAAATCAAACTCTGAAAAATCTATTTTTCATGTACATTCAAAGAAATAGAAAAAAAAATTACATAAAAGTAGAAGCGTATCTTGATCTTTAGCAGATACCTTAATTGGGATCTTCCAAAAGACACGAAACCTTATTGTTTCTTATCTATTGAAGAGATTTCATACAAAATATATATATTATTTGGGGACTATGACACCTTATATATAATTTCTTTTATTTCTAATTTGATCCATCATCAAATTAGGTGGAGACATTGCAATTCGGTTGGGTCCGCAGATTTAGATATTTTTAGGCCATCGCTTTCAAATTTCCAGTCTGGTTAAGTAAGCGAGTCATTGGATCAATCCTTACTTTGAAACTTACACTTAAGTAATTTTGAGTTCGGATTGATTTCAAGTTTTATTATATCTCGAGCTGCATAAAAATTTGTTAGATCTATCTATGGTCATTCAGTTTTGATGTATGTTTTTCTAAATTATTTTAATTTCTTAAATAATTTTTTTTTCAATTTTTAGTTATAAAATTTTTAAAGGTTATTTTTTTTAAATGTGAGAATAATATGTATAATTAATTATGAATTACATTATATTATATTTTCAAATCAAATTATCTAAATAATTGAGTTTAAATTCGATAAATTTTAAAATATATTTGAAAGATTTATTGGATTAATATAAGCATATAAAAAAAAAATTGTAAATCGAAAACAATATTTCGTGGATTCTATATTTCACTTTGATTTTGAAAATACTTTCCCTAAAATTGATAAAAATAGTAAAACAAAGAACATACCAATTATGTTTTTAGCATTGCTTTTAAAAAGATAAAAATCTTAGAATTGAAATGATAAAAAATGCACTTTAAATAAGTCAATTGAATAAGGTTTTAATTAATATTTATTTATATTATACTTAGCATTCAATAAAATATTAATTAACTAAATTTAGTATCTATTAAAAAATTAAATTAACTAAAGTTAAAAATTTTGTGCTTGTGCTTAAATGCATTGTTTTTTTTAAATTCATAGTACTGTAAGACTATCTATGAAAATCACTAAAGCAAAAAAAATATTTAAGTACAATTTTTTTTTAAAAAGAATTGTGTATTTTATATATATGTAGTAATGTTAAGGATAACCTGAAAATCAGTTAAAATGAGAACAAAAACATTTTTATTATATAAATTTAAGTTGAAGAATAAGCATTAGATGATTTGTGAAAATTTTCCCAAATGGCAAATATTCATTAGGATCATAAAATCAAAATATAATTTTCACAGTTTATTAACCAGGTCACTGCATCCGCAACAGCGTATCACTCCTAATTTCTCAAAGCATTCATCTACCGTCGATTCCCATTCAATACCAACGGTCATTACTTCCCACGTCATTGATCCGCCTTATGCCTCACGCAAACCAATACAATCCATTGGCTCAAATCAAACTGGACCGTCGATAACAAAAGTTTCAGACCAAATCTCACGGTGAAAGATCTTCAATCCGCGTGAAATTCTATCAACCAATAGTATTCCATCTCAGCATTTTATATAAACAGCACCCACAAGCCAGAGAAATTATTCCATTTTAAAACCTTTAAGAAAGTATCTCTTATCGCTTTCTCTTTTATCTCTCTCTAAGAGTACCAGGCTAGAACCCTAGCTTTCTCTCACTGAGAAATGGCACCAAAGGCTGAGAAGAAACCGGCAGAGAAGAAGCCAGCCGAGGAGAAAAAGACGGTGGCGGAGAAAGTTCCAGCGGAGAAGAAGCCAAAGGCAGGAAAGAAGCTGCCAAAGGAAGGGGGTGCGGCGGCCGGAGACAAGAAGAAGAAGAGAGTTAAGAAGAGTACAGAGACCTACAAGATCTACATCTTTAAGGTTCTAAAGCAGGTGCATCCGGACATCGGGATCTCCAGCAAGGCCATGGGAATTATGAATTCCTTCATCAACGATATATTCGAGAAGCTTGCGCAGGAATCCTCAAGACTAGCGAGGTACAACAAGAAGCCTACTATTACCTCAAGGGAGATTCAGACTGCCGTGAGATTGGTGTTGCCTGGAGAATTGGCTAAGCACGCCGTGTCGGAGGGTACTAAGGCGGTGACGAAGTTTACTAGCTCTTGAACCGGCGGTTTGTTTGGTGGCTGGTGATGAATTAGGTTTTTTCTTTTGTTTGTACGTGTAGGATTAGGAACTGGATGTGGGGAAATGGGCTATTTTCTAATGCAATACTTTTTGAATTTTAAGTTAGCGTTTTGTAATTGAAGCTTGGATCTTCTCGATCCAGACGTGTCTATTGTAATCCAAAAATTACTCAATTGTGTTCATCATAGGGCTTGTGATTGATTTTTTTTTTTTCTAAATTGTTTTTCTTCTTGGTATTGCGACGCCCAGATTGATTGATGTACTGTATTGTCATATGAGGTCATATTTGTGTCTAATATGTTGATTTTGGTGGCCAAAGTTGCTCTGTGAATTGGATCAATTTGATTTCGCTAATTATTGGAATTGTCGAATTTGAATGAATGTAATTGCAATTGCTATAGATGTGTGATAGAATGCATTTATTTATGAAACAGTTGGGGCTAGGTTCCACTATCAGAATAAAGTAATGCAGAAGAGATGTATGGATTTTAAATTATGGCTTCATAAGCAAATATTTGGAGAAAATAGATGAATATTGAACTGTGTTTTTCATTAATTTTTGAGAAAATCCTTTAGGTAATTTTTATTAAATCTTATCAACATTCTAAAGTAAAAATGCGTATAGATTCCTAAATCTTTTTAATTATATAATATTGTATGATAATATTTGATTTTCTATGTTACGTGCTGGCTCCAATGTTCCAAGCAGGCCCAAATTTTTGCGAAACCCAGTTTGAAGGATGGGTTACAGGTTACTCGCCAAATTCCAGCTGAAACACAGTTTCTGAGATTTAGGAAGCCTTCCTCCTTTGCTTCTTCGTTTCGTCCGGAAACAATTTTGTTGAGCTCTCCCATTCCAATATGTTCAATAAATTCAGGAACATCCGATCCGAATGACTCAAAAAAGAAAGAGGGTTATGTTTGTGTTTGTGTGTTATTTATTTATTTATTTATTGTTGCTTGCCAATTTTTGATAGTGTCACAAACTAAAAGCCTAAATGTGCATTTAATAGGTCATTTTTCATTTTAATTTTTCAAAAAAAAACCAAAATTAAATGTTGACAAATGATAATTGATTACGAATACATAATGGGTCTACCTAGGACGGTAGGCTAACACGTAGGCCAACTAGTAAGTCCGAGGGGTTAACTGATTAAAAAGTTGAGATTGACGAACGCTTTCACAAATGTAAAAAAAGTAAAAGATGTGAAAGGTGAAATATATTGATATCTCTTCCTATCAAAGGTGAACATGCTCCGTAAACTCTGTAGGAAATTACATGTTATCAAGCTCTTCACCGCCCTATGGTCAGTGCCAAGGGACTGGCGTAAGGGAACTCTTCATGGGCCAACCATACGGGCGACGAGCACGATATGCACGCACAAATGGGAAATGTGTCTCCCCAGGGAAGGAGTTTTATGGACATTGCGAGGCTGGGGAGCTTACAGTGTGTTCTTCTATCACTTGGAGGTTTTTCTATAAGCAGACTTTATAGGACGCCATCGGGGAACGAACATCGGGTACAAGCTTGAGTTTGGCTATACTATTTTATGGCTTGGTGGATTGCTAGAATACGGGAAGATATTCGCGCTGTACAGGTTGGTTGAGCATGACTTGCGAAATCTTGCCACCCCATAGGGTCCTAGCGTTGGGATTCGACTTAGTCCCGTGACATAATGTTGATGTTTAACAACTGACTATCGCAATAACTTAAAAGGATACTTAGTTTTTATTTTCTAAATTAAATATTGTTTTTTTTTGCAAACTTCAAAATATTTAATTCCTATATTTTTTTATCTTTTATTATTTTCTATTTAAGTACTACTTATACTTTATCGAGTTTTTTCAACAATTATTGCTTCATCAATTTTAAAGCTTGTAATTTTTAACACAATTCAAATTTGCTTGAAAATTTATTTGGATGGATCCATTCAAAATGAATGGTAGATTTTTGGACCTAGATTGACATATTTTAAGTTCTTATCGCCTTAAAAAAAGAAAGTCTCTTTTTCCTTTTTCCTTTTTTTTTTGGCATGGATGTGATATGCAAATCAACTTAAAAATCATCTAAAAATAAAAAATAATTATATTCAAATCCGACCAAACTTGTTTGTTTGCTAGTTTTAGTTAATTTTGATATTTTATGATTTAATTATTAGTGATATATACTATTTTACATGATTAGGGATTAAAATGTATTATTATTTTTTTTCTAAAAGTTTTGACTAAATTAGGTTTGAGTTAAGTCAAATCGCTAAGGATTTGTTTGACGCGTTTTTAGAAAAAAAAATTATTTTTAAATTTTTTGAATTTTAAAAACTATTTTTGGAGAAAAATAAATAAATATATATTTTTTCAGAAATATATTTTAAAAAAATAGTTTATAAAAAATTAAAAAATAAACAATTAAATAAAAATTTCTAAATCTGTTTTTTTAACATTCAATAATAATCCCTAACACCCACTAAATGTAAAACTATTTCGGGCACACAAATTTTTTATTATGATTTGAACTTGGGACTTTATTTAAAAGTACCACATATAAATTTTGTTACATTATTGATGAAATTCACTATTTGATATGTGATTTGAACCGTTTCAAATTCAATTGGCTGAAAAGAAATTGGAATATTTGATATGTATAAAATTCTATTTTTAGTTTTAAAAACAAATGTACAAAAACATTGTAATGTAATTTTTTTAATATTTATAATTTTATATATGATATGAAAAATAAAATTAGGAAATATTTGCATTTTCTAGGAAAAGTACGTACAGATTTTTAGGCCAAAACTAGTGGTACTTTGATGTTGATGGATTATCAGGATACTTTGGTTTTGGTTGTAGGCAATGATAATGCAGTTAATTACTGTTTTTTAATTTAATTTTTTTTGTAGTGTAATTTCAGTTGCCATCTAAAAATTATTTTTTCCTCTCATGAAATTACAAAATTTATCAATTTTGACCATTGCCATACTTTTTACCAATAGGGACCGGACCAGGTAAAGTTGATTATGCTTTTCACTGGGCAAACTTGTAATTTTATTTAGGCCGGTCCCTATTAGTAAAAGTAAAACAATGGTTCGGTACTAATCCCTTAGGCACTCTCTCTTTCGGGAAACAGATAAGAAAAGGTGAATTCCACGGTCCTTTCCTACTTTAGACAATTATACTCTCCGCTAAATCCGACGTCGTTTTCATCACTGACGAGCGCAACTTGCTTACGCATGTGTCTACGTGTCCAAATATAATTGGATGAATCATTTATGTAAAAAGCTTAGTTCGTATTGAATCAAACTTCGCTCATGTACCCCTGAACACATACACATGACCTATGAGCTCACAGACAGAAGAAAGAAAAGAGAGAGTGGCAGTCTAAATTCAGAACCTTTATCTATCTATCTATAAATTGTTGAGAAAGTGGCGACTTCTTAATTTCTTCACCCTTGTGAATCTGCTCTCTCTAGAGCGTTCTTTCTCAATCTAAAGTGGGTTCTATTATGGCATCTCAAGCCTGCCTCCTCCTCCAAAAACAGCTTAAGGGTATTTCAAAATCGGTTTCTTTTTTGCTTTTTTCTTTGTTTTATTGGTTTATTTGTTCTCTCTCTTGTGGGATTTGGATCGAGGTTTAATTTAATTGATCGGGTTTTGGTGTGTGCAGATCTTTGTAAAAATCCTGTGGATGGATTCTCCGCAGGGTTGGTGGATGAGAATAATATTTTTGAATGGAGCGTTACGATTATTGGACCGCCTGATACGCTTTAGTATGTGTTGTTCTCTGGAATTTTATTGGTTTAAAGTCCGTTTCTTGATTTAGAGATTGTTGATTCGGTTTGTGTTGGTTTCTTTTCAAACAACGGTGCAGCTTTTGTTGAAAAATTTAAGTTATTTGTGTTATTTTACCCGTTGTGACCAACAGTTTGGAGGGTTTTTGATATGGATGACAATCTTGATGACTGTATTTGATTGGATTGGAATGGGGGGTGGTGGAGGGAGCGGGAGAGAGAGCGGTTCTTGATATTTATGAGTGAAACTCTTGATATTATGAAATATGATTGATTAAGCTAGGATTTTACTAAGAGTGGGTGGTTTTACTGTGATGTGTCATGAGGGTTTGCTATTTTAGTGATCTTCTGAACTACTGTTGTGTGTTCCATTGTTGGTCTGTCTTTTTGCTGATAAATGGAGGAACTTGGATTATTTTAACGAGTTTGAGAACAGTTGAATTGATTGGAACCTGTTAAAGTTTCAAGATTTTCGTTCTTCAACATTGATTTCTCAGCTTGCAAGCAGGATGATTGATTGAAGTTTCGTCAAAGCTTACACTTTGGTACCTATTGTTGGTTTTTCTGAAATGTTCTGTCAATGTTTTTGTGTTTTTTAGTTTTAAAAGATGGTAACTTGACCTAAGTTTATGGCACCATGGATTGTTCCATTGCTTCAGTAATTAGTTGTTCTATTATTGTTGAAAATTTAAGTTCTTGCCACCATTGTGTTTTCATTTGGAGTTGCCTTTTCAATGTTTGGATTGATTAACTATACTTCCTATCAAGACTATATAGTCTTAAATGATGTTTGCTTCCTTGTTATGTTTCTTGACAAAAGTTTTGATCGCAGTGAAGGGGGATTTTTTAATGCCATCATGAGCTTTCCATCCAATTACCCAAATAGCCCACCAACAGTAAAGTTCACCTCAGAGATATGGCATCCTAATGGTTAGTCAATTTAATGCTTGTAATATGGGGTATCTGCTGTCACTGCAATGCTAATAGATAGATTTTTGTTTATGCTTGAGATGCAGTTTACCCTGATGGGCGTGTTTGCATATCAATTCTTCATCCACCAGGAGATGATCCAAATGGGTATGAGCTTGCAAGTGAACGTTGGATGCCGGTCCATACGGTATGTCATGATTCCTCAAAATTAATGTCTCCGTTTTGATATTGTTTTCCAGAGTTGTGCAGACAAACTTGAAAGAATTCTTTTGAAACTTATCGTTTAATTGACAGTGCTAATATTCTACCAATTTTAAACATAATTGTCAGATTAGAGATTTGACCCCTGAATTGAAATCCTAAGTTTGTTAATTAATATTCTCCTCACATTGTAAAATTCGATACAAATTCTTGACATAAATTATATTCTGTACAAATTCTCAAAATTAACTTTCAATTGAATATGTAATTGTGAAACAATCTAAACATGAAATATTGAGCCGTTATAGCATTATATATGATTAACTGTTTCTATGTTAATACAAGGGATTAGTACCAAAAAAAAAAAACTGCTTATTGTAAGTTGGTATGAATTAAAGTCCTAGTGTTTAAATGTCGGAATTTGAACCTTAACATTTTAAGAATTTCAATTTGAACCATTAGTCTCTGACTCTCAACTTCCTCATATTTTATCTATGAATCCTGCAGTTTTGGTGTTTAAAGAAAGCTGTCAATAAGTAGAACAAATTTATAAGTTCGATTTTATAGACAACAGATATTACTATGTTAAATTAGAGTTAAAAAATTTAGTGTTTATATCTAATAATTCTTATGAAATCACGAAAGTAGTCATTTGAATTAGAACTGTACCAATCCAAAATTCAAATATTTTATTGAGGATTTCAATTATAATTTCTGATTGTGATGACTGTCATTGCAAATGGCTGTTTAATATGGGGATTTTTTAAATCATTCCTATAATAAAATTCAGAAAGTGTAACCTTACCTACCTACCTACTTGTGCACATAGCTTGATTGGATGCAAATATCACTGTTTCAATCATCAATCAATTTGATAAAGTGGCTTTGTGTAGTCAAACATTTAAAGTGAACCAAGAACAACAAATGGGTGGCATTAACAGTTCTGCAGAACAAAGAGCTGATGGGTATTCCTCAATAGAAAAGGGAAAGGAAAAGGGGAAAAATTGAAAATTCATGTGCAACAAGAGATATTAAGTTAAAAAATTACCTCGTTAGATTTTCTATTTGCTAAGATGGTCAAAAGCAAGATTCAATCTTTTCAGTTATTCTAGATAAGAGTCTTATTTTCCTTTGAGTTTAATCAGAATCTTGAGAAATGATTTGTTATGTTTATTTCATAAGGGAATAAGGGAAATGGGTAAATTTTCTGTTTTTAATTGGTTGGGGTCAACTCGATCATGATTTGACTTGGTAGGAAATGAGTTGATCAGTTTGGCAAATTACAACTTATTCTCTTGATTCAGCATTGGTTCATGGTAATTTGCAATTCTTCATGCTTATTGTATATGCAAAGGGAGTTAAGATGATCAAAATAGTTGACAAATTTGAATTGAGAACTGGTCCTATCTAACAACAGAGTTTTAAAGCAATATATGGAAGATAATTTATAACCCAATTGAAGGGAGAGTAAAATGCTTTTATTTGTTTTCTTTTTCTGGGAACTGAAATGTCTATTTGTTTTATGCTGACATTTTTGAGAACCTGGATTTTTGAGGTCATGAATCAGGCTACTGAATCCAAGGAGTTAGTTAATTAGAAAATTGGCTTGTTGAATAAGCAGGGTTGTGAATGTGTAAGATACAATGTCTGGAAAAATTTCATGCTTCTGGGAGCTGCTTGATATTATTTTGTCTAAGCTATTTGCATCTGTTGTTTCCGAAAATGAATGCTTAAAGTAGACTCCAGAATATAGTGCTGCAGTGAACTCCATGGCTATAGGTGCCTGCAAAGTGAATATTGAAATCCGGTGTATGGCACAGTGGAATTCTCTACTGTCCAAGACAACATTGACATGAAATATTATTAACTTTTTTCTCATTTTTTATTTTGTTTATTCTTTTATATTTTGGTTTTTGAATTGCCATAATCTATCAATTGGGTATCACATAAAAATTTCCTTGTTACCAACAATTCATGTCAATGGATCAAATAGGTAGAGAAGAACTATTAGTCTCTACGGTTTTGGAAAAATTAAACTTGATTTTGTAAATTAAATAAATAAATAAAAAATAAAAGATGCCAACTCATTACAAGTTGGTAAAGATTGCCGCCATAATAAAGTCGGCAACTTAGCCGACCTTTTTTCGTATGAATATGGCCATTAGGCCATTTTGTGTAATGATGCAAATAGGTTCAGTATGTGTGTATGAGTGTAGAATTTTAGGTGAAAAAAAAAAGTGCGGGCACAAGTATGCGTAATTGAGTGAAGTCGTGAGGGTTAGTTTAAACAAGCTAATATGAGGCTAAAATTTAGTGTGAGAAAATTTAGGTGGTTAGCTTCAATAAACTAATGCATATTGAGTTTTGAGTGTGTAAAAGCATAAGTGTTAGTAAAATATTTGTGCTTTTGCTATTCAATAAAATTTTGTGAGTTTGTCTGGTTTTATCAAATTTGTGTTGTTCTTAGGCAATTATATTCAATTTTAATTGTCACACATCTGGTAGCAGAGCGTAAGGTTCGATGAAGATGGCATCGAGTTTAACAACTGGAGTTCAAATTCAGCAGGTGCAATCAACGATTTTCAAGTTAGATGGAAAAATAATTTTGTGATATGGATACACTTGATGGAGATGTTTGAGAAGCAATGGTTACGCTAAATTTTGGAAAAAACTTTTGTTGAAAAAGAAAAATCGTTTGCCAAAGAATCACAACAATTGGCTCGTGATTGTTCATTCAATGAAAGGTTTGGTTTTTAATCTATCAATTTGTTGAATTTCCATTCTTTGAAAAAATATTTCGTGCCAAAACATCAAAGAAGGTCTAGAGTATTATGTTCAAAACTTATGAAGGTGCAGATCGAGATAAAAGAACAAGATTGCAAATCTTAAAAAGACAATTCGAGTCAATGGAGTAAAGCAAAAGTGAAATTATTCTTGATTATTTTTCACGAATGGAGAAGTTAGTCAACGAGGTGCAAAATAATTGTAACAATAACAGAGAAAGATGTCATGGAGAAAAGCCTACGTACATCGTCAAGTTGATTTGATTATGTGGTGACGATTGTTGAAGAGTCCAGCGATTTGGATACAATGACTCTTAATGACCAATAAATAAGCATTGTGGGAGTCATGCGAGACATGGATGAATGAATGGTCACCGACCACAACATAACAAGCCAATAATGAGTATTGCTTACATGGATAGAAGAAATTCTTAGTGGAGAAGCAAATAGATCAACAAGCATTAATTGAAGAAGAATATGATATGGATGCATTTGACTTCTTTGAAGAAGAAGGGAACACGAGGGAAGTTCAAGAGAATTCTAGAAGCATTAAAGAGGCATTGGAGGAAAATGACAACTCCGATTGTAATATATATTTTGTGAGGAGATAAATAAAGGAAAGGAGGAAATAATTGAAGAAAAATTAGAGGTGAGTATAAATGATAACAAGCAACATCAACAAGAATTTGAAGAGCAAAAAATTGTTGACAAAGAAGGAGAACAAGAGATCGAGGAACAACTACAAGAGATTGTGGAGCAAACGTATGAGATAAATGTTCAAGAAGAAACAACTAAGTAGTCAAGAGCCAAAACAAACAAAAATTAAAAAAATAATGATTGGTTAGGAAAATTGGTCACCAAGCTATAGGGATGAATTACAAGTTGTTGACGGTGGCATAATTTCAAGCAAAACGATCTCAATGGGAAGGAACAATTTAATTGTAATGATCAATCCAAAGGGATAATGAGACAAAATAATAATATCAAGAAAGAAGATTATCGCAATGAAGATGGATGTGGAGTACCAAAATCAAGTTTAAGGGAGGATGTTGGAAAAATTAAACTTTATTTTGTAAATAAAAAAAGATGCCAACTCATTACAAGTTGGCAAAGATTGCCGCCACGACAAGATAGGCAACTTAGCTGACCTTGTTTTGTGAAAAATATGGCCATTAGGTCATTTTGTGTAATAGTGCAAATAGGTTTATTATGTGTATAATTTCGGGTGAAAAATCAAAAGTGCAGGAACAAGTATGTGCAATTGAGTGAAGTGGTGAGGGTTAGCTTCAACAAGCTAAAAGGTCGTTGAAAATTTGGGTAGTTAGCTTCAACAAGCTAACACATAATGAGTTTTGGTATGTAAAAGTACGAGTGGTGTTTGTAAAAAATTTGTGTTTTTGCTATTCAATAAAATTTTGTGAGTTTGTGTGGTTTTATCAAATTCGTGTTGTTATGCAATTATATTTAATTTTAATTGCCAACACTATGGTTATACGTGAAAGTAAGAAGTAATTATTTTATCAGGCTTCATTGTCTTAACTATAAGGGAACTCTTATAATTTTTTTTGATTTATTCATGTTTGTCAAGATTAGGTGGGTAGCTATAGAAAGGTTATTGTTCAGAGTTTAGATATACCATGACATTCATTAATTACATCCAGTTCAATTTTTCCTCACGTTTTAAGTTTTCAATGTTGCCATTTCAAATTTTGTCCTTCAAAGTGGATCAAAAAAAAATTTCCATGTTTGTTGTGGGCAGTGTAATGCTACTACTGCTAGAATGAGATGCCCCCAGCCTCTCCTCCTACCTTTCTTGTTTTCCTCTGGTTCATCATTTTTGATAGATGGGTCATCTTCAGTGAGCTGTATGATTATACAGTTATATTGTGTACCTTCGAAGTTGTTGAGCATAATAAATTTTTCTGTTTTTGACTATAACCTTTATTAACAGATGCGGACTTTTTCCTCTGCAGGTTGAAAGCATAGTTTTGAGTATCATATCAATGCTTTCCAGTCCTAATGATGAATCTCCAGCAAATGTTGAAGCTGCAGTAAGTGATTATTGGCATTCTTGTCAACCATACCTCTATACTTTGCACTTGAGTATTGTTTAGTGATTTCATTATATTATTGCTGTCATTTGCATGTAAATATTTTCTGGGAATTGGCTAATTGTTGAAGGTGCTATTAATGGATTATACGCAAAATTGCCAAATATAATGTGGATTGTAGCTGCCAAAATTTGCAGATCGAGGTTTTCTACTGAGATCATTCTGGAAGAAAATTGTGCATGATGTACATTGGTTGAAATTTTAATTTCACTTGTCCCTGTGCCAGTGGATAAAGTGGGCTGGCATTTATTGTTCTTGACTTGTTAGTTTCTAAGGCAAGTTAGTGGCACTGTGACCTTTCTGTAGAAATTAAGTTATGGAATAAAATTTGAGGTTTAAGTGCTGCAATATGTTGTTTTTACCATTGTTCCACTTTGTGACAAATGGAATACAGCCGATGGTAAAAACATAACTATTGGATTTAGAACTTAATACGTATCGATGAGGAAAACCGATAAACTGGCAGATGTTACAAATATATTGGTTTGAGGGAAATGACAAGTTACATATATAGTTGAAGTGCTGCTGAACATGTTCACATGGGGTGTAAGATTATATATATGCAAATATGAAATATAGTTCCGTAATTTGAATTTTGGACATTGCTTGTTCATCATGCATTGCTGAACTGGTTAATTTTCTTAGCAGCAGATTGATGCTGTGAGATCATCATTTTTGCCATTGTATATCTTGGGTGGAAATTTGATTGCTTAGTAGTCTGGCCAAAAGGAGTTTGCATAGTTCTTTTGTTTATTTCATTTAGTCATAATAAGAAAAGTCGTAAACGTAAAATGGCTTTTGGTCACCTAAATTTGACTTATGCTCTCTTATGCAGAAGGAATGGAGAGAAAGGAGAGATGAATTCAAGAAAAAAGTTAGCCGATGCGTGCGAAAATCTCAAGAAATGTTATGATTTTTCGCTATGTTTCTTCTGCAATGATGTGTACTGAGGGAGGAATGTCTTAATTTGTTATGGTGGGGTGGAGGGGGGAGTGGATCACAGGGTGATTTGTTATAGTTGCAGAACGCAATTTGAGATTCTTGCTCCTTTATCTCTTCATTAACCTTTTCCTTTAAAATGGAAATTGTTATAACTTATATCACTCAAAAAAAAAAATTATTGCTGTACTTTTAAGACATTTTTCTGTCCTGTGTGCCATACTCGCATGTTAAGATCAAATCCTGGAGTTGCTGAATGGATGTTGCTACTGGAAGTGGAAGGTGTTGGATGGAGCTTGGGAAGGATATTATGAGAGAGAGAGGATAGCATCTCTGCAAAATCTTCTCGGTACTTGAGTTTTTTTTTACATGGTGGAAAATTTTCCTCAGCTTGGGATATAATCGCTTAGACTGAAAGGGGGATATAGCTGAATTTTTTGTTCCATTGAAACTGAATGTTCCAATTTCATTAGGAAAAAAGGTAAACGGCCATCACACTTAATTAATCAATTTAATTGAACCAGTTTTAAAACTAGATTATGGTCTAACTGATTCAGCTGAGTTGATCTCATTTTCCTATATATCTTTAAATTGAGTTTCATGCCAATAAACTACTTCTGGAGTATGGGTAGTAAGTTTCATATCATTTCTTTTATTACGAATAATTTAACCTAAATTAAGTCCAATTTATTCAATTTAAGTTTAATTAAGCTCAATCTAGTTCAATTAAATTCAATTTAAATTTATCATATAACGTAATTAAGTAGCAGTTAGAAACTAACCTATGAGAACCGTCAAAACGATGAACATGATAACCAAATGCTTTAGCATAGAAATTAGCAGACTGGCTAGGTCCCATGGCGTACAAAATGGTGTATGCAAATGCTGGGGTGAGATTGTGGAAGATAGTGATATGTTGTCTCACATGGAAAAGAAGAGAAAGTTTAAATGAGTTTTATAAAAAGTTGTACACTAAACAAATTAAAATTGGTTGGAGGAAAATTTTTGAGAAAAATTTTAAATTTGATATATATTTAAATATTAAAGATGCACACTTCCTTACATTTAGGCTTTAAATAGAACTTAATTAATATTAATTATTTTTCGGTTTTATTTTTTTCTGTTGCTATTCATTAATTGTCGGTTACTCAATATTTTCAAAAAAAATATTAATGAATTTCAAAATTTAAAAATTACAGTCGCGAAATGCTATTCGCAACAAAATTCATTGTAGCTATTAAGATCTCGAATCTTTCTATTTGTGGAAGGAATTGTCATTAAATGAAAGCGTGGTCGTTATTTAAAATTACAGGCACAAAAAATAATTTAGTAGCATGGGAGGTTGGGACTTTATGTTTGTCCGGCCATACTTTTCAGAGGATGCGATTTAATTATACATAAAAGTATCTTTAGACTATATATTTAAATCAAATTCTTTATTTTAAAAAATCATTCTAAAATTTTTTTTTATCTTTAAATTATGGAGTAGAGAGTTAGTTTGAGATTCAATAGTATTCTTTATTTTAAAAAGTATCTAAGGTATAATAGAGAATATCTCATAGCATCTCTAAATATAAAAAAGTACAAATTTTATTTACAAGTACAATAAGAATTTTTATATTTTATGTTATTTTATCCCATATAAATTAATATTTTATCAAAAAAGTAAATAATTTTAATTGTAAAAAAAATCTTTTTAAAAGAAACACACTAATAAAAAATCCAATAAACATAAAAAGCGAAAGTACATTAATTACAATTAAAATAGATAGTAAAATTTGACTCTATATATGTAAAAAATCAAACTCACTCCTTAATCTTTATTCTAAATTTTAAATATAAAAAATGTATTGAATACATTTTTTATATAATAACTTTTTAAAATAAAAATTATAATTGAATTAAAGAGCATAGTTGAGATAGTTTGACTCTTTAAATCTAAGGAATCAAACTACATTATTTATTCCAATAGTAATTAATACACTTTCATTTTATATGTATGTTCTATATTTTTTATTGATATATTTATCTAAAAATATATTTATCTTTTTTTACAATAAAAGTCATTTACTTTTGTATTTTGATAAATATTAATTTATTTAATATAAAGTAAAATGAAAAGTACAAAAATAAAAAGTTTATTAGACTTATAGGTTTCGTTTGGATTGAGAGATTTTAAAATTCATGGATTTTATAAAATCTATAAATTTTAAATCCATGGATTTTAAGAATTCTATGTTTTAGTTTGAACATTAAATGTATGAATTGATAATATAATTTTTCTTGCACTTATATTTGGTTCAATAACTCTAATTTATGGATTTAACAATTAATTTCTAATTTTACTATTTACTAAATTTTATTAATTTATTAATTTTTTATCATGTTTATATTGAATTGTAAAATAATATAATTTAAAATAAATTTTTTAAAAATTACAATCGATGAAATTTTCATTATTATCAATATTTTAAAATATTTTACAATTGTTTTGCTGCAAATTCTATAAAAACTTATTATTTATACTATATTTATGAGTGAATTAATCCATTAATATTTTTTATTTTTTGAAAAAACTCATTAACATTTTTTTAATTTATATTCAAATAAATACAAATAAAATATATGAAAATAGAATAAAAAATTTGTCACTGATAACAATTTCTCATAGATAAAAAATGGTAAATTTTAGACTTTTTACACACAGGAGATTGAAAATTAAATACTTTAAAATGAAAAATTTTAATAGGTGAGATATTTTCTAAAATCTATGAATTTTGACATTTTATAACTGACAAAAAAATGAATTTGACATAAATTTATAAATTTTTTTAATTCTTTATTTTCAAAATCTCTCTAACTAAATATAACCATAAAAATTTTATTTACTCTAAATATATAGAGATGATTTAAGATAATAAAAAAGTAATTTAAATGCTCTAAATGTATAGATAATAGAGTGAGGTATAAAATATTTTATTTATACTTGATGAAATTTTCTCTATATCGAATCACAAACTCTTGCTTGTAGCCTTTAGCTACCCAGCCAGCTTGCTTTCAATTTAGCAACTTCTACTTTGTCGTTGAACTTTATTTTCTACTTCGTGGCCTTTTGTAAGTTCAACCAATTCATCATGCGCGCATTAATGCTTTCCATTCTGGGACAAACAGTTCGTGGACGCCATGGTCATGGACAACCGTACACGTGTAAATCTGGGCCCTACTGTTCACTTGTGGATTTTTTACTCTCTCTTTCCACGGTGATGGTGATTTCACTTTTGAAAAACATAACAAATCGGAAAGGTTCTTTCTTTCAATTTCCCCTTAAAAGACCGACTAAACCAAATCACGGAAAAAGCACCCATACGATACTGTCCCGTCCTTCTAATTAACCAAACGCTGGATTCACCAAATTCTTACTTATTCAACTCTTTTTTATCTTCATTTTCTGCAATCTGGAATCCTCCGCAGATCGATCAAATCACCGCTTTAGATTTTCGGGTGAGGTTGTTTGATCTTTTAACGAAATTTCATTATTTTTTTTAATGTAGGGATGGTGATAAATTTAGATGCAGCTCTTATAGTTTTATCATGCCAACACTGGGAAATCGGAATTTCATGATTTTTTTTTAAATTTTTTATGTACAGATGATTTTATATTTGGAATTTCATTTAGTTTTATTGATATTAAGTTGTTGAATAACCCCGTTTAATTTTTGATGGCTAATGGGCTACTAGGGAAATATAAAATATTTGTGAATAATGTGTAAATGTTGATACTATTTTTGTTTTATGTTACTTGCGGGTTGATATTTGCATAAGAATTATTTTTTAAAACATTAACAGTTTGTTAATTTCCTTTCAGTGATTGGCTTGATGGAGCTTGTTGACAATATGGGTGAACCTTTCTTAGTTAACTGAGATTGTGAATTTATAGCTTATTTTTCAACGACTTTCCATGGGAGAACCACCTTGTCATTCTGGTTCAATTGGGGGTTCCGAGATGAGAACTGTTGCTGTTAGAAAAAAGGTTTATGAGAGAAATTTAGGCGGTGCGGATCCTAAAACATTGCCACAGAGTGCTTATAAGCATATAGCTTCGCTGAGCCATGGTAGAAATGGTGGTGGTCTGGTTGGTCATGCGGCAATTTTTGTACTCAAGGTCGCTGCTTTAGAGACGGTTAGAAGGGTTTCTATGTCTAAGTGTCCCCCTGTATGGCGTGGTCTCCAGGCTTTGCAATTTATTTGCTACCCACCTTTTAATTGGTTTCAGAAATGGGCTCCCTTGAATGGTTTGGCCAAAGGCGTGCAGGTAACTCCTTGTTAAAATCCTCGTGATCAATCTATTTTTCTATAAATAAGTTGCCAGAAAGCTTTTTTTTTTTTTTCTTTTCATTTGTTACTTATCCTCATTGTTCTAGATGTTTTCGAGGCCTTTATTATTCCTCTCAGTTGCAACAGCATTCTCAGAACAAAAAGAGTGTGATACTGACACCTCAAACAGTGTCAGAGGTTCTCATGCCCGATCAGATTCAGAAATAAATTCCGAGTCAATCCATCTACATGCTTCTCTGGATTCAAGGTATACAAACAAGAAAGTTCTCAGTTTTGACATTTTCTAATTGTTTGAGATGCGGTTTATTTGAGATTATCATTAGTTAAGGACGATAGTTTTCATCTTTGCATAAGGCACATGCATTTATAAACGTCTGCTTACTTGATAACCAGAGCAGCAGAAATGAGACTTGCTTCCTCATTCATATGGGTACTTATGATTGAATACCAGCATTTTTGGCCTTTTAAGGTTTTTTTTTTATCCAGACTTCAGAGTTGCTGTCAGAGATCAGTCATGTTTTAAAGTAAACACTAGTTATTTGGAATTTTCTTCTTAACTATAGATATGAGCTTAAGTTTTTTAAGTTGAATATAGATTTATCAGATAAATCATGATGAATGAATACCTGTATGGTTTGGTTATAGATGATGGAGAATCGATGCCTAACCTGGGCTACATTGGGCCTGGATTCAGGCCAATTGATGTCTTTGAGCTGTGTATCAAGCACCATAATGTTTGTCAACAATCTGTCTGGATTTGACAGACTTGCAAGCAGGATGTTCCATAAACCCTGCCTTACGTTCTCTATATATGTAATTAATAGCTTGCTGAAGTTTATGATCCATTTTTTTTTGCTCTTCTGAATGTTGTTTGGAAGGCATTTGGCAATCCCAATTCTGTTTTATTAAATGTATAGTCATTATCTGTTGTTAAGTTTCAGGATTTTAATTCCCTGCAACTCTTGGCACAAGGCTTTTTGAAACCATTTTTATCTTGAATTTCTTTTAAGTCATCTTTCTATCCTTTTGAGGAATTCTACAATGTAACAAATCATTGGTTCTTTCATCTTTTTATATATTGTCAGTTTCATTTGTTCTGCAGGTCTAATGATGAGAACCTTCGAAGTAATGTATCTGAAAATTGGTTGATGCAACTTCACAAAGAGCTAGAAAATCAAGGCATTGCATTACCTGAAAGGTGATAAGCTGTTCTTATGTTTCAGGAATGTTGAAAGATAAAAGTGCAACATGGCTTTCAATGTCTATTCAACAATTTAAAGTCTTATGATCGTGCTAAGTACCTTGACTAATAAGTTCTATTGTATGCATGCATTTTTAAACATTATTCAAAGTGCAAAATGAATCTGAATTAGGACCTTCCTCACTTATTCAAGTTGCAACACCATGATTTGGAGTCACTTGTGAATTTTCTATTGTTACAGAAGTTGATTGGTTCTAACAAAGTGAATTCCAATCTGCTTGTCATCTGTCTAAGATTTAATGCATAATACAAATTTGATAGTCTAATGATCAACACTTGAATCATTTTACTTCTCTAATATGCAATTTTGTCAATGAAAAAACTCATCTGTATTATCAATCATCTGCATTTTTGTTATTTTTCTTGAAGCCATAACTACCTGCTACTGGTTTGGAAAATATTTTGTCTGAAGACTTCACTTATTTATTGCGTGTATGTGTTGGAGGAATTGGTGAGAACATAAGGAAAGGAAGAGAAATATGACTAAATTCTTTTCTTCCTCGTTTATGAGAAGTTAAAGGAGAATAGTGGAGGGAAATGATGGGAAAACTTGCACAGTATATAATTCTAATTTCCTTCCAACCTGAAGAATGAAAGGGAGAGACTATATTGAATTTACCAATATAGCCTTTATTTAAGAAGCTCAGAGACATTGCTTAGGGTTAATAGGGAAAACACAAATGAGAGAAATTTCATTCCAAATAGAAGGAAATAAATATATATATATATATATATATATGATTCCTCTTTTCTTTTTCCTCCTCATTTTCCTTTTTCAATTTTCATCCTTTCCCTAAGTCATTTAGTTGCCAAATGAGTGTTGCTGTTAAACTTCTTCACTTCTCTTGTTGCAGCAGACCATGACATAGATATTTATGCAGAATTGATGAGGATGAGCTCCATAGATTTTTTACTGCGGCAAATGGGGACTTTTCATGCTTGCTATCATCCATAAAGAAGACAATCCGTTGGAGGGGGAATTACAGAATCCTTTCAGAACAAGGGCTAGAGATGTGGTCAGATATGGTCTTCTGGCATGGATATGATGTGGAGCACAGACCATGCCTGATCGTACGGCTTGGAGTTGCCTGCCTCAACCTGCCTTCTCATGAGAGACCTTGCTTTGCTCAAGCAGTTAGTAAGTTGCTTTTGTTTCTTAATTAAATTGTTAGTTACTTGGGTTTTTTGCTTAATTGACCTTTGCTGTTTCTATTTGAAAAATTAAGGCTTTTGTCAGGAAATAACAAAGCAAGTGTTTCTAAATCTAGGTCGTATATCATTTAAAGATTTTTATTAGGTGGCGAACTTGCTGACTGTTTTATGTTTTTAATGTGTGAAGAATGTATCTTCAAGTGAATTTCTTCCTATTATTTTTGCAAGTATCAAAAGTTCAATTATGTGGTAGTAAGACTTAACAGATATCAGCTTCCTGCACCTAGGCTGTGCCAAGTGACTAAAAATACCGTATATTTACATGGCTTCTCAATTTTATCCCAATTTTTGTTGCTTTCTTCAGATTTCGTCAAACATATGATAGTGAATATAAAATATTACTTCAATTTTGATATTCGATTTTTTGTTTTAAAAGTATTTATATTACTCTCAGCACTTGATGTATAAAAAGTACTAATGTTTATAAACTGAGAAAAAAATTAAAATATAATTTTCTTCTCATTTGTACTGGAAGAAATTGAAATCATATTTATTTACTTATTTAAGGTAATTTTGCAGTCTTTACTCGGGCTTTTCCTTTTTTGACCGATAATTAGTCAAAATTATTTTTAATTTCCATGGATTAGGATAAAGTTAAGGAAATTATTGGGAATGGTAAAATTAAAAAGATGCTGCAACTTTAACCCCATTTTTTTTGTCATTAAGGCCTTTGGATTAATAGAATTGTTAGGAAATTTAGGCTTCAATCTTTTTTAACCAGAAGTGATGCTCGATATATTGCCCGTTATTAAAATAATCATCATCTTCTATACCAAGAAAGTATTTAGTGCTGGAAGAAAGAGTTTTATCTGAAGCCCAAAAAGAAAGAGCCAAAGAGGGTAGTGGAGCAATCCCCTGTTGTTGTTTTTGAAGTGAACTAAAAGCTTCTCACAATTTCTTTCTTTCTTTTACTTTGTGATATATATGAGATCATTTTGATGATTTGAGCTCCAGTCTCCCAGGTAGAGCATGGGGTTGTAAATTTGGTTGATAAGGATAATCCTCAGATAGCAGTTCTAGTGGATTGTGAGGGGATATCCCCTCTGAGGCTTCCTATGCAGATGGTGAGATCCTGTTCTTCACTTCTGCAGGATAATTTCCCTAACCGTCTTGGCCATTTGCTTGTGATTCGGCTTCCTCCAGTTGTTCGGGTTATCACCCAAACTTTTATTCAGGTAAATATTTTACCCATGTTAGGGCTTTTGATTAATTGGTGATTCTGCTTCCATTTGAGAAAAAAAGAATTAGTTTTGTTTAGAGGGTGGGGGGTGGTTGTGTTGTCATGTCAAGTAAACAGATAAATAACATCTCCCATCTGGTGTTTCAAACAGGTTTTGAAACCTGTCACTCGGAAGAAGTTGAGAATCGAAGGGAGAAAGTACCGCCAGCTTATCTGTGAGTATCTTCAGACACTCCCAGCATATCTTGGTGGAACTTGCACTTGCAAGATATGCTCAAATATCAGCATTCATAACATCCAACGGCCACAGTCCACGAGTGAGATATACAGGGTAGAATCAACTGAAGATTTTAGTGAAGGCGAGGATCTGCACTCACCTCATCTTGCGTTGGAGGCTGATGTTCCCATAAATGAGAGCTGGGATCACTTGCTGCGAAGTGCTGTGATTGGCATCCTCATGGTTTGGGTTTTCATCGCTTTGCTAGCCGTATTATATGATCCTGAAAGCTACCCCGTCTAGTCTCCTCAATTCGATATAGTTAACAGCGTCTTTCATCTGCCTGGCTACTCTGCTGTTTTCTTATTCTAAATTAGGATTGAGTTTGTTGGACGTTGAGTACTGTTATTGGTGCAAGTATTATCTATAGTTTAATAGTCATACTTTTGCTGTTCAACTGATTAGAATAATCTTTTAAAAAAGGAATCGGTTTGTATTGGTTAGTGAGTTTGCCTCGGGTGTCATGCACTTCAGCCATGCCTATGCTTAAGAAGCAGTTTTGTGGCGGTCCATACTCCATATTCAGATATCCTAATTTAAGACAGCACCATAACTTCTACATTTTCAAATTTTAAAATATCATTTAAGACAATCGAAAATGACAGTCCCTTTCCCACTATATGAACGTTTTTTTGTTCAGTCGTTATTGGTTTTCACCTTCTCTTAATGGATGCTTCTCTCTCTAAATTCCCTCTTAAGCTTGAATCCTTTTCTTTTTCGTATGTATTCTTCCCACCGTTCTTCAACAAGTTTTAAGAGTTTTGTTTGGTTGATTGATGGTGCTCAGCTGTCTGTGTCCAACTATATCGATATTTTAAAGTATTTAATTATTCAATAGTTTAAAATTAATTATAATTATATTATATTATTAATATGATATTTATACTAATTTAATACATATCATATACAATATAAGAAAAAAATTAATTAAATATAAAAATATATTTTTAATCAATAAAAATTATTATAAATTGATCTAAAAATAAATAAAAATAAAACATTATTTTATATAGTAAAAATCTAATACTTAATTGCAATCCCTACATTTTACTTTTATTTAACCAAATATCTAATTTAGTTTTTGAGTTTTCGGATTGCTAAAATCGGAACTAACTAAACATTCTATTCAACTTGTTAAACCGTCAAAAACTAAATGTAAAAATTGAAGAGATGGACACTTAAGCAATTTCAAGTCTTTTTTTTTTTCAACTTTTGCCCGCTTGTTCTTAATATTCTCTTTATTCACCCCGTGATTCTCATGTCAAGCCCATTAACCATGATTTTAGGTGAGGATATCATCCTCATCCCAATTTCATACTAAAACCCCAATTGAAAGATTCGATGCAGCGAAGATTAAAGAGCCTTTTTAAATAAAACAAATAGTTTATGGTGCCTAATACACTCGAAAAAATTTCTAAGAAATTTTTTATACATTATTAAACTCTAATATGTGTAAAAATATAAGTTTTCCTTAATATAATTTTGCATTAATTGATCAAAAAATTAAAAATAATAATTCATATTTATAGACCACAATTTTTTTTAAAAAGAAAGATATAATAAAAAATTAATACATAACGATATTTTTAAATAAAAATGAACTATCTTTTGGGATAAAGAGAAAAAAAAAAACAAACTAAGACTATTGAATTGAGATAAAAGGAAATATTTAATAGAGTTTGGTTGAATTACTCAAAACAATTATATACTTTCACGATGATGACTGAAATGGTAAAAACGTCATCGGCACCAACCTAATAAAAAAAGTTAGCTAGGGTCCATTCTAAAAGACTAAAATTATCTTCAAAGATTCATTTAAGTACTCAAATGTAAATGTAATTATGCATTATCATGATAATATAAATACACAGATAAATATCAGAAGAGTAAGGATAGGAATAAAACTTTTTTCCATTGATGCTTAGAAGCTCAGGTTAAGTTGTAATTCAGATCTTAATATTTTACTCGTCAAAAATCAAATAGGTTGAACTTTGTCAATCAAGTAGTGACTTAATTGGTATTCTTAATTGTGAGAATGATAGAAAATTTCGAATTCAAGTCTTTTTGTCACTTTCATCCACCGATATTAGCGGGAGTTTATCTTCTTTATAATGAATGCAAGAATACGACTATCTGTTATTGTATAGTTTAGGGGTGTATTGGGTTTCATAATGAAAAGAAAAAAACAAACAAATAGGCTGAACCCTCGGCCCTTATATATACACATTAATATTGATATATCGAACCAGTAATTCAATTTATTTGTAGAGCTTAATTACTTTGGGATATGTATATATATATATAATGACGTTTTCAGGTCTTCAACTTTAGTGATTCGTGGAAGAATTTTATTAAGTGGGACTGGCTGCATGCACTGAAAGTTGAACATCACTTTTTTCTCCTTTATGTTTTATATTACAATTGCTTGTTGGCCGTTGGATTCATTTAATATTAATCTTTTTGTTTTTTTTTGGGGTCATTTCAGTTTATTTTATTGTTTGTGAAGTGAAGACACGTACGGCGTACGAGTAAGATACTTGGTGACTCTTCAGATTCCGAAGAAGACAAGCTGATGCTGTGACCAAAAAATCTTGTTTGATAAGTTATCTTCCCACCCACTTTAGACACATTTTTCCTTTCTAAAATTTGTCATTCTGTTTTTTTTGGGGAAAATTCTCAACTTACCTATATGTGGAGAGAAATCTCATTTTTCTCTATTTATGCTTTTTTTTTTCTTTTTATAAACTATTATTATTAAGACACTCATTGAATATATATCTATATATATATATATTCTCTTCGGAACATCCTCGAAATCAAACTAGCTAAAAGGCAATTCTTCCTTTTTTTTCCTTTTAATTACAGTGTGAAGATATCTTAATTAGTATGTGATAAAGGGTAGAGTCAAATTTATGTAATATTGTATTTATGTTAATAACCCATAAGGGATGATTTTTATCAGCTTATAATTTGTATCTATGTCTGTAAGATGTCGATTTTCGAAAGAAAAAAAAAAGAGTATGAAATGAGAATCAAATAACTAAAATTAAACATTTTTTTTAAAGTTAAATATCATATATTTGCAAGTATATATTAAAACAATATTGATAGAGGACAAAGTGATGAATGTGAAAGGCATTAGCAGAGAAACATAATTTCAATTATTAATAATAACAAATTTATTGTCACCGAACTTTCATACATGGATCCCACTATATATATATATATATATATATATATGCCCTAGTTCTAAACTATACCTTACTATTTTTATTAAACATTATGAAATATAAGTTACACATATAATTGATAATAAGTTGGGATTGTATAATTATAGCATCTCTAGTCAAATTCTATGTCGATAAAATACAAGAGAGATCATGGGCTATATATAAGAACTTAAAGTATCAGAGGTGCTAGCTTGATACACTCCTACCACCGAGTCTAGTGATTTTTTGATTGGATAAATTAGGCCTGTTACAACTATGCAAGCAAAATTAGAAACTAGGGCACTTAATTGAAATTAATTTAGAAATAAACGAAGGATAATGTTAATAAATCCCTTTGACGAATTTACCAATAAAAGAAATTATCACAAGTATTTCGTACACATATACAAGAAGCAGTATAGCTTTTGCTTTAACTAACTTGATGCACTAATTTATTTTGACAAGAAGCTAGGCCCTACTTGACCCTTCCTCCTCTTGAAAGAACAGAAAATTATAAAACGAAGGACCAAAAACAAATTTAAGTGGAATTCTTAGGCTAATTCCACTATAATGCTTCGGTATTTAGTGTTATGATTATTAATTGCTAAGTAGCAAAGAAGAAATGTCTTATTTCCTGGAAACTGCAGTAAGTAGATTAATTTTTTTTGGCTTTGGATTTTTGTACGACTTTGGCTAATTGGCTGGCTGGATTAATTTGGCTATTAGCCATTATAGGAAATTTTATATCTATCCTCAGATTTTTTCCTAGATTTCCATTAATCCAACATTAAGCTACTGTTCATAGAAGATAATGCATGATATTGGTCCCTAGCTTAATGCATCATATCAACCTGAAAAAATTATAATAAAGAAAAGATTAAAAATGAATATTAAATAATCTAATAATCTCATAAAATTTCACATGCAACCCATATTCAATTAAGAGTTTTTAACATTTTTTTTAAAATTATTTTCCATTATCCTTTAATTAGACATGATTACTGATTAGTTCACAATTGGAAGACGATTTACTCTTATATTTTCACGGAAAAAACAAGCTATTCCAATCCATTAATAATCACATGGACAGCATAATATATCAAAGTACAAATTACTAATTAATTTGCTTTTTCATTCTTTAATTAATCATTTTTTTGGTATTTATACCGCATGTATTATCATCCGTTTTATAGTTTGAGACTAATCATGTTCGGAGTATAGTTACAGTTAAAACTCTTTATTTTTTAATTCTTTAATTAATCTATTTAATTTCAAAATAGATGTTCCAAGCACAATATATATTAAGAATTGAAGATAAACAGAAAACGTTGAAAAAGAAAGTAGATGTTTAGCTTTGACGTGGATCATAGTCAACTTCATGTAAGCTTATATTATTTAACTAAATAATAGGTAATTTATCGTAAAAAATAATTTAAAAAAAATTTATCATATTTAGAAAGAAGCCATGCATGCATGTGCTTTACATCTCCATTCTGATATGCAGCCTTATATAGTTAGTCAAATTAATTAGCTACTGTCATTAGTTAATTCACTTTCTTCAGACTTGAGAGGCAATTAGTTTGAGTCGCGATCCATTGTCTTGATCATTTACCTCAACTTAATTAGGAAAAAACAAAGGTCTCAAAAAAATTATGAAGGCTGAAAGGCTGAAATATTTAATCTCTTTAAAAATGCTGGCACAAAATATATATATTATTTTTCCATTTGCCTTAAATTCGTAATTACATAGCTTAATAATTTTTTTTACGGGGTTTTTGTATAAAAGGAATTTTATTTTTTAGTTCGAAATGATGGAAATATTTTTTAAAAAAAGTAACCATTTATATTTTAGCAGTATTCTTTTGGCGGAATAAACTATAGTAATCAACTACTGGTATGCAGTAGGAAAATTATCTTATCTCATAATATACAACGTGTTATATATGTCAGCTAATTCAATTATATCAATTATTATATTTTTATCAATTAATATGAATAAAAGAATAAAATATATATTATTGTATAATTGAATCATATTTTACACATAATAATTTCTCTTTAGAATATATAAAAAAAATGCTCGAAATTCGAGATGAGCTTTGAACATATATTTATTTATATTCATGTTTGTAAATTCTAATTGACTCAATGACTATAATTTCCTTTAATATTTTTATGCAGACTTCACTTTGTGGGTTGGTGGGTTGAGAAAAGTCAGCTAATTTTTCATGCCAAGTTGTCTAATACTGTTGAGTGCAGTGAGTGATTAATAGTTATTAGCTAATAATTAATTGATATTAATATTTAGTAAACTAATTGAGTTGTTGTGAATATAATTTATTTTATTCAAAATATATATTTTTATATGATGTATGAAAAAATAAAATAATTATTTGATATATTTATATATTATATTTAAAATAATAAAATATAATCAATTATAAATAAATGGGTATATATAATTCATAAACAACATCAATTACTTTATCATAATTTATATTTAATATATTAAATGATATATAGAGTAATTAAAAATATAGTATATATTTTTGTCATTTAAAAATAAATGATATTACTAGTTTAACTATTATTTATAATATTTTTATATTTGTAATTATAAATAATATATTGATTAAAAATTTAATAATTACAAATAATTTATTGATTGAAAAATTAATTTGAAAAAAGTAAGTATTTTGTAATTAATAAAAATATACAAGGTAACATAGTCTAAATAAAAATTTAAATTAATCAGCTATCAACTGATAGAAAAATATTTCAAAATAATTTTTTTTCAAATATTTTACTAAATACCACTTTAGCAGCAGTTCCAAAAATTTTAACCAAACATCTTTTAAATTTAAACAATGAAAAATTAAAGTCATATAAAATCGGCTGAAGCTGAGCCACTCTATTATATAAGTAATAATAATTAATCATGATTCGAAAATTCCTACAATTCCTTGATCATTGATCAAGTATGCTTTAGTACCCAAAAGCAAAAACCCATTATAAAAATGTGAATTCCAACATCACCCCACCAAGTACAAACCACAAATGAGTCTCTCTCTAAATAAAATAATAATAATAAAAAAAACACAAATGGGTCCCATATCTAATACATGGCTCTAAATTTCCATTAGAGAATCTGGATCCCTCCTGTCCTGTCCTCTCCTCTCCTCCATTACAAAAACCTTAGTAACCCCCTCACTTTATCAGTTATCACCATAACTAAGCTTGCAACTAATTATACTTAGTAAACTATACTAAGAACAACATTATTTACTCTCTTTTGCAATAATGGCAACCCAACCAAACGTTAATCCAGGTGAGCGAGCACGAGCCTTGTGGCGGTGGTGCCTAGCCTCGGCCCTCCGGACCGGCCTGGCATGTACAATAGTGGGTTGCATAACCCTCTACGGGCCAGCCTCTATCCACCGTCAAGTAGCCTTCCCAGCATTCTCCTATGTCACTGCAATTCTCATAGTTACTGATGCAACGCTTGGCGACGCTCTTCATTGTTGCTGGTTAGCCCTCTACGCCACATTCCAGAGCCTGGGGCCAGCTCTGTTGAGCCTGTGGCTGATTGGTCCGGCTCGGTTCACTGGCGCCACCATATCTGTGGCAGTGGCTCTGGGTGCATTTGTGGTGGTTCTTCCTGAAGGGACTCGTTTGATCGCTAAGAGAATTGCATTGGGTCAGATTGTTATTGTGTACGTGACAGCCTTTATCAATGGTGTCCATACTGAGGCTATTATGCATCCTTTGCATGTTGCGGCTAGTACTGCTGTTGGAGTCTTAGCTTGTGTTCTCGCGTTGCTGTTACCATATCCAAGATTGGCATCTTTGGAGGTAATTATTCTCTAACTATTTCTTTTTTTAAAACAAAAGTCCGACTCGGATGCCGAATCTAGTTTTAATGATCAGATTCACAACAATACAATTGAATTAAAATTTATTGGTATTCTCTAATTAATTACTAATTTTTTTTAAAAAATAATTAATTAACTAATTTATTTATTCTTCTAGTAAACATGTATTTTATTATTCTTTGATGATCCTTTTTCCTCGCCTAAAGTGCAACTTGGCCCTCGCACTTGAATTAAAATTTTGGACTAAATTTTCACACACTTTTCATTTTATAGTTATTTTGTTACATTTGATTTTAAATAATCTCTTTTATTATTATTTTTTCCTTCATTTCTGCACCATTCACGATAAAATTGCAATAAAGAAATTCATGATAGATAAAAAAAAAATTGTAAAAAAATCAAACAAATTGACGATAAATTGAAGAATGCATGTTAATAATTAATCTAAAATTTGATTTTAGGAAATAATTTTTTGTAAGCTATGCAAAAATTGATAATATCAAAATTAATGTCAAATTAATATATAAAAAAAATTATGTTAATTTACATAACCATTAAATCTATACGAGGTTGATCTTATTCTACACTAAAGGTAACTTTGCATTGACTTGTTATCTAAGATATATATATATATATATATATATATATATGTTCGGTGCAGGTGAAAGAGAATTGCAAGCTGCTTGCTGAAAATACTTCGGAGAGGCTGAAACTATATGTGAAGGCATTCTGTGAAGAAGATAGTGCAGTTGCCTTATCATCTATCTGTCAGTCTAAGTCATTGGCCGTTGCTGCAACCAAACTTCTCCACAATATTAAGCGATACCAAGTAAGCATTATATTTATATTATTTACAGATCTTAATTATTAAGTATTATTTAGCAGTAATAATCTGCTATTCCTGCTATTATATATGCATGCAAAAGTAATTTGTTTAATTAACTGTGAGTAGGGAAGCATGAAATGGGAGAGACTTCCATTTAAATTTTGGAGGCTTTATTGCATGATGGCAGGGAGATTGCAAGAAATTGAGACACCCTTAAAAGGGATGGAAATGGCTTTAAATGGTATCACTTCGTTTCCTGTGAGAATCATTGGAGGAGAAAACAAAGAAACTCACCAATTAGAGGAGCATGTTAGGCTCACACTTAAAAAAATGAAGAATTCTTTGCCTAATTGCGATTCATTAACATTTCCTGAATCAAATGCTGAATCTATAATCGAATCCTTTCAAACTCTTCAAACAATGCCTACAACCCTCCAAGATTTGTCCTCTCTTTTCTTCCTATTTTGCATCAAACTCCTCCGCTGCAAGCCATCGATTTCTAAGCAAGAAAATGAAGGAATATCAAACACATCAAGCAAGCACAATGGCTTCTTCAACTGGTCCTTGAAATTAAGCAGCAAAAGGCTTATGCCAGCTCTGAAATGTGCTCTCTCTTTAGGCTTTGCGACCCTATTCGGATTGTTGTACAGCAAAGAAAATGGTATCTGGTCAGGATTGCCAGTAGCCATTAGCCTCGCAGCAGGAAGAGAGGCAACATTCAAAGCTGCCAACGTTAAAGCACAAGGGACAGTTTTAGGAACTGTGTATGGTGTAATAGGCTGTTTTGTCTTTGAAAGATTCTTGCCTGTAAGATTTCTATCTCTGCTTCCTTGGTTCATCGTCATCAGTTTCTTGAGGCGAAGCAAAATGTACGGCCAGGCGGGTGGAGTTTCTGCAGCAATTGGTGCCGTACTGATATTGGGCAGGAAAAATTTTGGGCCAGCAACTGAATTTGCTATAGCAAGAATTACTGAAACTTTCATTGGTTTATCTTGTTCAATTATGGTTGAACTTGTATTACAACCTACAAGAGCAGCTTCTTTAGCTAAACTTCAAATGAGTAAAAGCTTAGAGTCATTATCTGCGTGCATAGGCTCAATAAGCTTTGAGGCCAATAAAGCCCACTTGGTAGAGAACCAAAGGAGACTAGAATTGGAAGTTAGTGAGCTAAAGAAGTTCATTGAAGAAGCTGAGGTGGAACCCAACTTCTGGTTTTTGCCTTTTCATAGTGCTTGCTATGGTAAGGTTTTTGGGTCTTTGTCAAAGATGGTGGATCTATTAGTCTTTAGTGGTCATGCATTTGTATTCCTTGAAAAGGAATCACAAAAATTTGGAGCTTCTTGGAAAGATTATGTGAATAAATTAGATGGTGATCTTCAACTTTTCAAGGAAATGATAGGTTCCTTGATAAAATGCTTAGAGGATCTCACTTTGATGAAATCCCTGTCAATTCTTGATAATGAACTTGAAGATAAAAACATCTCTTGTGATCCCGAATCAGGAAAATCTCCAAACCCAAATCTTTTCAAGATTTCAGGTTCTGATGGAGATGAGATTGAGAATATTGTGATTTCTTATATCCAGCGTTCAAAAGAGGTTGTAGATAAATTCAGTGCACTTAAAGTGGAGGAGAAAAGCCAAATGATCTTAAATTTGGGGGCTTTAGGATTTTGCTTGAACAATTTGATGGAGGAGGCCAGAGAGATTGAGAAGGGAATTCAGGAACTTGTTCAATGGGAGAATCCTGGCAAGGACATAAATTTATATGAAATTTCATGTAAAATTCGAGCCTTATACGCTTGAAAATTAATTGTACCAATCTACACTCTTAATTAATACAAAATCATCATGTACTACAAGGTGTAAAATATACTTTTGCAAGTACTTTTTTTTTGGGTAGCAATAGGCGACCCAAGTGATTGGGTTTTGATACTGTTATGCTAGGATGTGATATTCAGGGGGTGGTTAAAATGATTTCTAATACTTGGAAGCCGGAAGTCAACAGTTTAACCATTATCAATCGAATTAAGGAGTTGACAAGTTCTTTCACTTCTCTATCTATCATGTTTTGAGAGAAGAGAATTTTGCAGTTGATTATCTGTCACACTTAGCTCACAATTTCTCCATTGATACTCATATTCTCGAGATCCACCTCAATGCTTATCTTCTTGCCTTCTCCATAATTTGGTTGGCACAATTTATTTTCGTTAGTTCATTTTTTCTGTAAGCTTTACTCACTCTCATGTACCCAAAAAAATAACCAGCGAAGATAAAATATCATGATATAAACAATTAAAAAGTTCCTAAAGGAAGTTCCATAATAATAGGACTACCAATCCCAAATTCGTGAGCTTTAGAAATAATGAAATCAACTGCATAGTTGGTATGTGTACAAAATGAACACTCTCAAACCTATGTATCAAATCCCTTACAGCCCCAATAAGCGAATGACAGTGAATAAGCACACCCCATTTTCCATTCATTTCAATAACATAATTATTGTTTGATTCAACCATTATTTTATAATGTTAACGGCAGAAGCCAATTTTAAACCCTCATAGACTGCCCGTAACCCCGTTGGAATAATATCACAGTGACCCAAATATAAAACAAAACAGAACCATCACTGCAACGTAAAATTCCACCTCCATTGGCTCTACCAGTCCCGTGATTAAAGGACCCGTTTGCATTAAGCTTAACATAACCACTAGGAGGGCATTTCCAAGACACTTCAACCTTATGTGGTGCATCTCTCCCATCAGCTCTAGTCAAACTCATTATCGCCCCAACTACTGAAACCGCCATATATAGACCAGGTTTCCTTCACCATTTCTTCAACAGTTAGCACCTCATTGATAAAAACGAAACTGCTACTTCTTTTCCAGACCCACCAACAAACAATACCGTAAATCAAATTCCAAGCATAACCATTAATCTCACCTAAGAATAGAATATTTCCTAGAGACCCAATCTTGCAAAGTATCAGCTGGAGAGAGAAAAATCCAACCAGTTCACAGAAGAAAGAATCCGCTCCCAAATAGGTGTGACCCAGTTCACATTTTTAACGTGAGTGATAGATATACTTATATGGCTGGTGATTCTGTTACATCATCAATTGTCAGTGCAGTATAATAGAATAACCTGATGCTGGCATAGAGATGCTTCACATATTTTTGGTGCAAATGATGAAGTGCATCCATGTTATTCATTTACTCCCTCTAGGCCTCTGTAGTAAGTTTCAGTGGAGTAATAATAATTAACTAACACCAAATCCTTTTTTTTACATTTAGTATTTAGTAAAAACCGTATTTATGAAATATATATATATATGAAATCATAAATTGTTTTATATTTAATTAACTGTGAATAAAAATGAATACAGTTATATATAGGTTTAGTACTTTTTATTTTAGCAACAATTCCAAAAGTGGCTTGGCTTTCTATGATCGATGATTGCAATGATTTCGACGTTTTCATAGATATGATTTTGCTGTAAAAATTCCTTTTTTAAATGTACAATGAATTTTAATTAAATTTGAGGGTATAATTAAAATTAACATTTAATTAAAATTAACATATATGAATATAATTTAGTGTTGAATTGAGTAATTTTCTTTTAATACAATTAATTATGAGAACAAGGGAATCCACCTGTAGCTTGCAATGATTAAAAATTTTATATTCAATTTTTTTTTTCAAGTCATCAATTAAAAGTTTATAATTATTTATTTGATAAGAATAATAACTTCTCACGTGGAACTCGCTTCAAGCGAAACACAGCATCCTATTCCGTCTTATTAAATTAAAACAAGTAACTAAGGCCACCCACTTTAATCAAAGGAGAAGTTTGATTCCAAAGAATATTTCGCCCAACTTCTAACCTTCCTTAGTTGTTGTGCTCGTTTTCTAAAACCCATTTAAATTCTCAAATAACTAAGCCCACCCACTTAATTAAATTTCATTTAAACCCGGGAATAGGCTTCTTAATTATTATTTTTTCTTCTTTTTGTTAGATTCTTAATTTCTTATTATAAAGGTAAATAAATGTGAAAGTGCTGTAAAATTTTCAATTACGAAATTTCAAGTCCTTTTTTTGTATTTTAGTTGCGAGTGTGAGCTGTATACTAGTGTTTGGTGTGATTTCTGATCTGGGTTTTTGGTATATTTGTTATCGAGGAGACATCATCGGTGTCTTCCTTCTATTACTTTTCGTAAATTTGAAGTTTTTTTTATCACATATTTTTCTGGGTTAACGTGATTTTGAAGATTTTGATATTTTTAACTCATTTTTATTTTTCAATTTAGTATTTGGTAGCTGAAGTTTCGATTTTTGTACGATATTGTGTACTATAAGTAGCTCTCTGATCTCTCAGTCTTCAGTATTCTAAATCATAATAGAGCAAATTACAGTTTTTGGGTAATTTTTCCTCTGTAGTTCATCAGCATCAGGTCACATAATGTGCTTCCTTCTCTATCCCTTTGACTCCATGATCCCTTAGAATTAATGTGTGTAAATATGTGAATAAGATTTATGTGTGTGTTGATGTTGATCTCTGTTTGGGTGCTATAGTGGTTGATTGACTGGAGATGACTGGTGCAGGTGTTTGAGATCTGAAGAAATGGCAAACAATTCTTCAAATGGAGACCACCAGACAACAACAAAGCCACCTCCAACTCCATCTCCTCTGCGTAACTCCAAATTTTTTCAGGTAAGATTGGATCTTTCAGAGTTATTTCAATGTTATAATTGCTAAAGTTCTGATTTTGATTCTTTGAGTAGCTTGATATTTTTCCCACTCGTTGATGCCTCTTTTTGTGAAGAAAATTACTGTTTATAGAGGAAAAAAGAATGGGAAGACAAGTAGGGCATAGTTAATTAAGGATGTGGCTAATGCTTTAAAACATGGGTTACAAAGTTGGGAAATCATAATGTAGGTGGTAGTGCAGGACCGGTATCAATGTTCACCCTTGTGCCAAAATTAATCAAATCCAATGACGAAAGGATAGAGATGTAGCTTTTATACTGAATTGTTCCTGATAATTTATTTGCTTGTCAAATTTTTAGTCTTATGCATTTTTAAAAAAATTAACTGCAAACATATTGAAAGTAGTTCATAAAAATGTATGCTTTGCTGGATTTGTTTTTGAATATGATTTTCAAAGATGAGCTGATCTTCCGTTTCCAAAAGAGCTCCTGTAAAGCTACAAAGAATAATTATGTTATAGAAGACAGCTCCAAAAATTGTATATTTTTCCTATCCTGGTTATATTTACTTCCTCGGATCCATAAGATCATGGTGATCCTTCCCAGATATTTGTGTTTTATATCGTGTTATATTTTTAACTTCCCACTCAGACTGGAATTTGCTAAGCCCCTCTGAATTTATTATTCAATTTGCTCTTAACTGATGACTTTCATTGCTGATTGCAGTCCAATATGAGAATTTTGGTTACTGGAGGAGCTGGGTTCATTGGGTCGCATTTGGTTGACAAACTGATGGAAAATGAGAAAAATGAGGTGTGCATGTTTAATCTTAGATATTTCATCCTTAGGTAGTTTAGTTCCATGATCTTCCAGATGTTATTTTTTCTATTAAGTGCTGGATAGATCAATTGAAAGGCACATTTTCTAAGATGATTTTTGTGTCTATTACTCAGGTCATAGTTGCTGATAACTACTTTACGGGATTAAAGGACAATCTTAAGAAATGGATTGGCCATCCAAGATTTGAGCTGATTCGTCATGGTATGTTATTAACTTCCAGTTTCTGCATTTGAACATCAAATTTTCCTTAATTAAGATGTAATTTAAGTTTACGAATTGCAGTTAGTTGTTTTTCCTATTATGAATTGGTTATTCTTAAGATAGAGTCATGTTATCATCCATTGGTGCATTGTAAATTATGGTTTTGGTCTTGCTTTTTACTCATAATTTTAGCCTTAAATAAAAATCAAGGTCATCCCAGTGTATGTTTACCTTGCTGCTGTTTTAAGTAATGCATGCCCAAAATTCTTTGAGCTGAAAATATTCACTTAGTAATAGTATCTCTCAAATGTTAATCTGTTGGTGGCATGCTCAAGATTTCTTGTATCGTACTAGCAATGGCACTCAGCTGCATTTATTTAGAATATAGGCAAATTATTTCAAGTAATAATATCAGTTGAGCATAAGTAGCTCCATGTTTGTAATATTAACAAAGAAGTTTTCCTCTGTTACTAGTCTTATTTTCTTTTTAATCCTGCTTGCATGGAGTCCAAAATGAGCCTGACTCTGTGCTATCATCGATATTGCCTGTTGCTGATAACTTTTTTTGCAATTTTACAGATTTGATTTGGATGAATTTTGGTTTTTTGTTTCTTCCTAGATGTCACGGAGCCATTGTTGATTGAGGTTGATCAGATTTACCATCTTGCATGCCCTGCATCTCCTATTTTCTACAAATATAATCCTGTAAAGGTGTGTGAGCATGTACTCATCTTTTATAATATATGCTATATTCTTTACTTCATACTTGTTTTGGATCATTAAACTTCTAAAAATTGGTTATTTTTTGTCTCTACCAATTGTATATGTAGGAAGATTATTTTGCCATCATATGATAACTAGATCTCCTAGATCTCCTATTTTCTCTTTGGCATCTGTAATGGAGTGCCATGATCCATTTATGTCCTGCACAATTCTTAGATTAGACAATCAGAAGTTTAGCATTATTTACCCTATTGATTTAGGGTTATATTATCAAACTTTCTATTGGTTGAATTATGAATTCGTTGCTGCATTTTATTTGTTTTAGATAACATTAGATTTTGACTCATCCATGCTGTTTCAATTTAAGAGCTGCTTAAGGACATGAAAAAGGGTAGCAACCAGTGTAGTCAAAAGTGATGAAGCAAGTGCAGTATTGGTTTTTGATAGTTTGAAGTGCACTCCTTTAATGAAGCGTACACTTTTTACGCTTAAGCAGACGCTCCTCGAAGTGGAAAAAGCACACTTTTTTTACGTGTTTTTAAAATTTGTTAATCAGTACTTATAGTAAGAACATATTTTTTTGGTTATGGGACTCTTCAAATCCCTAAAAATTTGGAGTCTGCTACCAACTGTCTTTTCTTTCTGTGTTTAATTCTTTACAAAACTCCTTAATTAGTTTTTTTAGTGAAAGCGGGTTATTTATATTTGTATTTGTTATTTTTTTTTAAATACATGGGCTTCTTTTTGCAATTTCTTCAACACTGAAGACGTTATGTTACATGTTGGAGAACCAAGCAGGATAACAAGAAATCAAACTAAGTTAGCAAAGTCAAGTGCTACTTCAAAAGGCTCTGCTTCACAATTTCAACTCAAAGATCTTGAGGATAACTTGGATGATTATGAAATAGATGTTGAAGGATATGAATCTGAATTTGATAATCAAAGTGTGGAGGATTTAAGCAAGGAGTGTGATAATGAATTTTAGTTCTAGCTATTTGCTTTATTAGTTTAGAATTAAATCATTTTTTCAAGTCATTTTTTTTATGAAATTTTTAAGTTAGTCTTTTTTGACAAGTGAAGTGATGTTTCACAATGTTTGTAGCTTTTTTTTTTGGATTTCTGGTTTTTTTTGGCATATTATGTTATTATTTTATTGTTTTACATAAATTAGGCTTTGCTTCAATAAAGCAAATGTTTTTTTTGCGCTTTGCGCTTTAGGCAATAGAAAAGTATATTGCTTTGAGTGCGTTTTCACTTTTAATTACACTGGTAGCTACTAGTACATTATTCTTCATGATGCACAACATGGTATATTGGCACTTGCATATAGCTTTCACCTACTTAGATGTTGTATGGTTTGTACTTACAATCATATCACAGATCTTCTAGCTTATCTAACTTAGGATTACATCAATTGACAGACAATAAAAACAAATGTGATTGGCACACTGAACATGCTGGGTCTTGCCAAGCGAGTTGGAGCAAGGTTAGAGGATCTAATTATGCATTTATCTCTCTTAACCCTGTATATGGGACTGATACTGGATTTAATCATTCATAATATTTTGTAAAGCAGAATTTTGCTTACATCAACTTCAGAGGTATATGGTGATCCCCTTGTCCATCCTCAACCAGAGACTTACTGGGGTAATGTTAACCCAATCGGTATGTTCCTTTTTGCTCAAAACCATTACCTATTCAGTAACCAGAAAAAAAAATGATAATAATGATTGGAATAAAATAGAAAACCTAAATGCTATTTCATGCTTTAATTTCTATTTTATTCCCTTTGAAATTATTATTTCTTCACTTTTATCCATAATTAGTGAACCATTTTTATCCATTTGATGTATAAACTCTCCTTTTGTCCTTCCCCCATTGTGGACATTATCATTAATTTACCATATTCATGACAGTATGATCTTTGCATTTCATCCTCTTTTGTGCTGTAGGGGTCCGGAGTTGCTATGATGAGGGAAAGCGAGTGGCTGAGACTTTGATGTTTGATTATCATAGGCAGCATGGAATAGGTAAACATAATTATTTTTCCTCCTTCCTGAACAAAGATCTTGGTGATTACTACCAATTTGTCTGACATATTCTTTCATTCTATTTGTGTTAGAAATTCGCATTGCTAGAATTTTCAACACATACGGTCCCCGTATGAATATTGATGATGGACGTGTTGTCAGCAATTTCATTGCTCAAGCACTTCGGTAATTCCTTGTGCAGTTTCATAGCTTTCATGGTGTTATAGCGTACAGGTCACTCCATTTTTTGTGTTTGGTTTAGCAATTAGGAAGAGAATCATGTTGGAAGCCTTTTATGCTGTAAACCATGAATTCTCCTTTTCCTGATAATCTTTCCTTGGTCCTCATTTAATAGATCTAATATCTATGCTTTATCTGTCAACTTATAGTTACATTCTGTACTTTGCAGTCGTGAACCATTAACGGTCCAAAAACCTGGAACTCAAACTCGCAGTTTCTGTTATGTTTCTGATATGGTAAGCAGAACATACAAATGTTTTTGCTTGAATGGATGGGTGATGTTCGTATAATGGGTCTCCATTTTATATTTTTATTTATATTTTAACCTGTATCAGGTTGATGGCCTCATTCGGCTTATGGAAGGAGAACACACTGGACCAATCAATATTGGAAATCCAGGTTATCCTGCTGTATTTGATGTGCTTATCTAGATAATAGTTGTGCTTGAACTCATGAGTTGGTCCTAATGTCATACTCTTTTTTGAAAATTGCTTATGTTGTTATTCTTTTTGTACTTTTCCAGGAGAATTTACCATGATTGAACTTGCTGAGAATGTGAAGGAGGTTAGTATCAATTTTTCTATTGTTTTTTTCCTTGCCAATATGTCTATGCTCAACATTTTAGGCAGTAATAATAATGACTCTCAGTCCTTTGAAATAATCACTTTAAATTAGACTTTGTGGTGGAGGCTATGAAGTGGAATGCAAGCCCAAGTGACAAGCACTTACATGAGATTATCTTGTGGCAGCTGTATGCATGCACATTCTGATAATGTACTTCTGGAATTACATTCAATAACTTATGATCAATAAGCATCTTCCAAATTCTGATATCGCTGTATGAGAAAACAGGGTTCCTGATCTCATCGTAGTTCAAACTTTAGTCATTTTATAATGATTAATATTTTTAGTGGTGTGATTTTGTAGCTAATCAATCCTGATGTGGAGATAAAGATGGTGGAGAATACTCCTGATGATCCGCGACAGAGGAAACCCGACATCACAAAAGCAAAAGAATTGCTAGGTTGGGAGCCAAAAATCAAGTTGCGGGATGGTCTACCCCTTATGGAGGAAGATTTCCGAACAAGGCTGGGAGTCCCCAAAAAGAATCATTGAAGTTTTCTTGCATGTCATCAGTGCTTTCTTCATATGTTACCTTTCCCTGTGCCCTTATTTCATTGTCATATCATTGGAAATAAGTGGCGATAAATATCCCACTTTTGTTTCTTCCTACAATCGTCAATACCGAGAGACCCCGGAAGCTTTTTACAGGAATTCATTGTTCTATAGACAATATACGCTTGTTTTTTTCCCATAGTTGCTACATCTTATTGCCCTGAATTTTGTCAACACAACCTTCAATAAATAGATATATTTGTGAGTTTTCTTGCTGCTACATTACGAGTACCTTTTGCTGTTTCCATGTCTTCCAAGTTGAAGGAATTGATTGTCGTCCTATTAAAAAGAATGAATTTTGTCTCAGTTTCAAATAAAATATCTTGCAAAAGTTTGCCATTTTTATCGATAGGTTCGATTGGATGAAATTCAATCCTAGAAACGGTAAACCCAGCAACAACAACGAGCAAATCAAAAATCTTTTATATACTAGGATAATCTTTCATAACAAAAAATTTAACTTATATTTAATTTTATTTAATAAAACAAAAGATTGTAAGTTTAGATCTGAAAAATATAAATTTAAAAATTCACTTAAAAACAATAAAAACGACTAAATAAACTACAAAAATGAAAGAAATAATAGCAAATATGATATTATTGAATAAAAGTCTAATAAAAGACAGCCGACGACATCCCAAAAAGATTAAAACTAAAAAAAATAAAGAGTAGAAGAATAGGATATAAGAGAGAATACCAAACAATCAAATATTGATTTCAAACTAATTCTTGAATACATTTTCCTTTTTGATCGTAGAAGAGTTATTGCATCCCACCACAGAAGAAGCACATATTATTAGTCATGTTTAATATTATTTTTTAGAAAAATAGCTTATAAAAATATTTTTTTCTTCCTAAAAGCATGTTTTAAAAAAACAACTTATAAAAATAAATAAATTAATCAATTAAATCAAAAAAATAAAATTATTATTTTTATATTCAACAATAATCTCAATCACCTTTATCATATACGGACCTCATCTCATTTTCAAAAGAAAAAAAATATTTTTGTTGTTAAGGTGTAAAATATCTGTCCAAGTTTCACCAAATTGTTCATGTCTTCCCCTTTTTTATCTGTTAATATTACCCTCAAAGTATTAAAATTGAGTCAATTTTAACCAATCTTAACAGAATGCCAAGTCATCTTTTAACTCTGTTAATTTTATTAATAATTTAAGCCACTGCCACATCAGATTTTTTTAAAAAAATCAATCACTTTCCTCTACTTCCAGCTAACTCCACCATCCTGTTCAAAAAAAATGAAAATTGCAACTCCACCGTCCTCTTCGAAAGCAGCCACCAAAAAAATAAGTCTCGTCTTTCCTCTCTATCCCCATATCCACCAGTCTCCTCACAGCTAAAAAGACCCATTTCTTCCCTTTGTTTGAATACCCACAAAAGCTCACCGTCTGCGCCATTTTCATTCATTTCACCATCAACTATACCCCACACCCCTGACGCCATTGAATATTCATCGAAGCTTGTTGCGAAGCCGATATTAGTGTCTACAAATTTGATTCTAGAAGAAGAGATAAAGATATATAAGGAGATTGAAGAGATTGAGAATGATATTAGCCACTTATCATCAAGATATCCATTTCCATATCTTCTAGAAAATTTCCGGTGGGTATGATCAGTTCCGGCAATAAAGAAGGGAGCGTGGATTTTCTTGAATTGCTAGGTTAATCCTCGCTTTCCGGTGTCTGAACAGGGTTCCGGTGCGAATGTGCCCGACACCGAGGCAAATCGCATTCGTATCAGTTCTGCTTTCCATTCCCAAACTGATTCCAACACTTTAACAATGCAACAATATTCAAGAGTAGCTGCCACCGCTGCCAGATTCTATTTTGAATTTGATATAAATATTTAATTGTTAAAATTTAACAATCCAATAAAAAAATATGTAATTGTTAAAATTTAAATGACTATAACTATTTAATTGATTAAATTTAAAATTTTATAAATAGAAATATATTATTATTTTATTTAACCAACAAATTTTTTTTTTTTTTTTATCAGCAACAGATTACAATAAGAATCTCCATCCGTGAACAAAAAAAATAAGCAAAATGTCAGTAATAGGACTCAATTTTCAACAAAATTGTTTGCATGTGAGTTGCTTAATTAAGTATGTAACTTAAAAATAGAACTCCCCACAAATACAGTGCTCTCCGCAAGTTGAATTTTCTAACAAGTTAAACAATTTTTAGCTTTTTTTGTTGAACTACTAGTGGAAAATGACAAGTTGTCCTATTTTATTAATTTTTTATTAGTATCTTAAGTATCTAGTTATATATCATTACTAATCAAATAAAATATAGTATAATATCTTTAAAATATAGTATAATAAAATATCACAAAAAATAATTAAACTTATTATTATACTAAAATATCATGACCCCATAAAACAGAGCAAAGTCATCGTGATAAGGCTTACAAAATATTATTCACTTGAAAAAAAATATATTTGAAGGAATATTGGGCACCTCCCAATATATTTTTGTTCACGGATAAAAATTTAAGCAACTCACATGCAATCAGTTTTGTACGAAAATTGAGTCCTATTACTAACATCTAGCTTATTTTTGTTCACGGATGGAGATGTGTCATTCATTCATTCTTATTGTAATTTGTTACAGATATAAAATATTTTGTTGGTTAAATAATAATAATAATAATAATAATAATAATAATAATAATAATAATATATTTCTTTAAATTTAAATACTAATATATGTTATTATAATTTTTTATAATATCAATAAATTTTTAATTTTTATTTTCCATTTAATCAATTAAATATTTATAGTGAATTTAAATTTTAACAATTACATATATTTTTATTGGGTTGTTAAATTTTAACAATTAAATATTTATATTAAATTTAAATTTAACAATTAAATATTAGATGTTATATAAAAAATTATTGTAATTTGAAAAAAAAAATTGATGGAAAAAAAGGATTGGGTTGGGCAGGGGACAAATGTTGTTTGCCTCTTGAATAGGCGGACAACCTGTCCCCCGCTCCACACAAATCCCTCCGTTTGTCAACCATTTTCATCCTAAAATGGAAATTATTTTTCAAAACACTGTAAAATTGGAATTATTCAAATTTTCACCCTAAATTGTAAAATTAAAATTATTTTTACATCCATCTTATTTTGGAAAATTGCCCAGTAAAAGAACCGAACCGTTTGCGCCACTGAGATTGTCATATGCTTCCTCTCATAGGCTGGAAAGCGTTGCAATGAATATTACAGGGCGTGGAAGAGAATCGGAACGTGGAGATGACTGCATGGACAACGATAATGAGATATTGTCCATCGGGGGAGGTGGGAGTAGTGCTGACGGTAAAGCCCTCTACCCAGCCCAAATACCAATTGCATATCCTCAAACCCAGAAGAAAGACTTACCAAAATAGGACGTGTGAGCTAAGATTTACAAAGAAGAAAAAGAGAAGGGGCAGGAAAAGAAGGGGATGAGGGTTATTTTTTTATTTTCTCACATTTTAGGGTTACATGGAATTTTTATGCCGATGTGTGTAATATTTTATTATTAACCTGATTCTATTCCATGCCTGAATCCCTGATGAATGCATTTTCTTTTTTATAGCCTTCATTACCCTTGGGTTCGTGCTAGAAGATATGTATCTATCATTCATTTAAAGATAGAAAGCAACGTTTTCAAAAGTTGATTGCTTAGATGTAGAAATCATAATCTTCCCAAAAATATAGGGGAAGATGTTTGTGATGTTCATTTTCATTGCTTGAATGTGGCTAATGCATCGATGAGGTATGGATTGAAAGCCAATAGCTCCTTGGTCGGCGATTTGATCTTTGTTCCTCCAAGAGTAAGATAATGAATCAAAACTCTTTAACCCTCTGCTTTATGAGTGTATCCTCTTCAATCTTCTAATTGTGTACCGATCATGATGTTTCAGTATAGGTTTGCCTCCATGGAAAAGCTCATAATTGATCTACTCTATCTATGTATGGTAGAACATAAGGTATAATATTCATTGAGGCAAAAAAGGAGTCGCTTAACAACTTGCAATCAAGTGAATCACTCATGTCGAAACTTAGGATTTTGCCTCCTCTAATTGAGTGATAGATTGGTCCACGTCCCGCTCGACTATAAAAGCTAACAATTTTGGACATTACATGATTAAATGATACGATACGACTCGTAAGATTGTATACAAATCGAGTTGAGCCGAATATTGATAAGTTTAAACTCAATTCGTTTAAAAATATCATAAACTCAAGCTCAATTCGAGATTTTATATTTGAGTTCGAACTCAATTCGTTTCAAAATTATTAAGCTCTTAAACGGCTCAAATTCGATTCGTAAATAGCCCGTTTATTATGCTTAGTGAGTTTATTTCAAGTTCAACTCGATAACTAATAATAATAAAATCTCGAGTTTAAACTTAAACTCAATAATAAAATATAATATAAACGAATATATTCACGAACTTTTAAATGAATACGTCTTTCAACTTTTAAATAAACACGTTTGTGATATCTTAAATAAATATGTTCGTGAATTAATGAACTAAATACTTAAGTTCAAGTTCGACTCGTTAACATTAACAAATAATCTCAAATAAGTTTTTTTTTAACCAATATATGAATAGCTCGCGAGCAGTTTAGTTCATTTACAACTTTAATAATATGAATTTAGATGTTATAACATTATTAGATAGGTTTAAAAATATTATTATATTATAATTAATTATATTAACATATATGAATAAAGATTAGTAAATTAATTATATAATTTGTATAAGTAATAATCGTATAGATATTTAGATATTTAAATTTTACTATATTCATAAATTTTAGTATTTGTATATATAAGTGTGTATATATATATATATATGTATGTTATATTATGGCAAATTATTAATACATTATAAAAACTAATATTTATTTATTTATGAAATATTAACGTTATAGTTATATATAAATATATTAAAAGATTACACAATATAAAATAAACATGTATACTGACAAAATATTTATACACGTGCCGACACAAATTATCAACTCCAGTGTGGAGTCCCAAGGAGAAAGGAACTTATGGAGTCTGGCTCTATGAGCTTCTGGGGCCTTGCTTTTTCACTCCGCTCTCTTACTCATTAAAAGACCACATAATAAAAACTAACAGTATTAATGCTTACGTGACAATGCTGTTAATTAGGGGTTACATCAATGTGATTTTAAAAGTTTAAGAGCATTATGGATAAAAAAGAAAGAAAGAATGGGAGCCATATTGATAATATAATGAAATCTGAAGAAAAATTTTGTACCTTAATCCAAAAATTTGTTATTGGCTTGGGATATACCAGTTTAAACCTTTTAAGAAGAGGCGGGGGAGACCTGTCACTGGAAAACAATTATCAGCCGAAGATCCAAAGAGCAATTCCCATCACCTAATGCCTTAACTTCGTAGTCATCTTGAGAGTCATTGTGCAAGGTAAAGGCCTTGTACCAATTGAAAACAATACATTGTCCACTTGAATAGCAAGTGCAAAACATATCTAATATAAGAAGTAATAGAGCTTCTCAATGGCGAGAAAAAACTTCATCGAATTAACAAACCGTTATGCCTCCAAGAACAGCCTAAGATGGCAAGATTTATGTCCGAGACGTTTTGACATCTTAACTGAAATGCTCCAAAATTACAAATGCCTGAATAAATTATCCCAGATACAATTCCAAACTCCTACAGTGATGATTTCATCTCAAACATTCCATAGGCTGGTCACAAGGTTTGAATCAGACCGATATTGAACGTAGTAAAACAGAGTCAGTCTGTTCTCTTACTGTTATTGACTTATTTCTATAATATTGCCTTCTTTTTCATTTCATCGGACATGAACGCACAATTCCAACGAAAGAACAAAATACTTGTAACGTGGAATATTTCATATCTGAAATTCCATAGCCTCTTGAAAATTGTTAAATGATAAATATTGGTGCCCAGACCAGATTAGTTCCAATTTCCAAAATATTCTAAATTTCAAAGAGAGTATTTTTACAAAAGCAATATGTCAAAATATGTGGTAATTTCATCTCCCTTTTTTTTAACCAGGATAACCAGTTCGAGCACGTAAAATTAAATAGCCATCCAAATAAAGATGTTCTCAATTATTCAAGTAAAAAAAGACTGCTGATAAAGAAGAAACAAATTGGAGTATCTAGGGCATTCTCCTGTTATTTTAAACCAACAAAACATATCAAGTCCATTTCGTTTCCGGCAATGAGTGCAATGCAGATAACTGTGCTGGTTTCAATTCACCTGCAAGACATTAAAAAAAAAAAGAAGTTCCGTTCATCAATAAAAAAAAATGTCTTTCAGAAGTAGATATGCTGATAGCACAAGTCATGATGATCAAGCAAAGGCACTTCTTTATTTGGAAGAAAATCGATCATATTTGATTGATGCATTAAATAGTTCATCCTGAAGAAACTAAATACCGTACAAAGGATATAATTCTTAAAAATTCCTGGTTGTAGATGGCAATTAGAAGATTTATCTATCGTAACAGCTGCAAAGTGGTGTTCTTGATGGTTCAGAACGGAACAATACGCCCATTTCTAAAAGTAATTAATTAAACACATTGTCATATGTTATTCCTTTTATAACTGCACGATGGTAAAAATGAAGCATGCTATGGATATACATGCACATGGTGGCCACAATTGAAACACAACAAACATAGAAAGGAAAAGATTATTAAAAACAAATAATCACTGAATATAAAATAGGTCGCCATCAGCAGCATAACATTAAATGTTGAAACCCAATCAACATTCAATATCATTTTTAACCTTAATTCAATTCATAGCAGTTCAAACAATAGCATCACTATGGAACCTAAGGCCCAATACTGATACAGAAGTTAGGGGCTACACTAACCAGCACAGCTCTGACTTCACCTCTTCATGAAACTTAATTGGAAGAAAAAGTTATCCAGCAATTTCGGCAGAATTGCACACCAAACAAGAATCGTGAACATCAAATGGACTTGAAAAGACCACCAAAAAGATTATCAAACTCTCAAAACTTTGCACATTATGATTACAAGTTGTAATTGACAAAAACACCAGTGGCCTAAAACACCCCTTTATACTGGCTGTGTTAACTATAAGAACCATCCATAAGGTGCAATAACATAATTCCAAACCCAATTTGAAACTTAATGCATCATCCTCCATAAATTCAACATATAAATACAAGGTTAATTATGAGTTCCAATAAGCCATTTCCTGGATGTTAAATGCGCTTGTTCCCAACTCCCGATCATCAAAAGTCACATTATAATCAATTCAAAAGCGCATTTGTGATGATTTTTTGGGTAATAATTGCATAACTAGGGTGTGATAGATTGACTTGGCTCATCACCCACCAAGCAGACATTGGTGACGCTTGCATCAGACAGAAGCACAAAATACCGCCTCAATAGAAGGAACCATAGCGGCTTCAAAAAAAAAGACCGCATACTTAACATTCCCGCCTCTCTTAGTCCTTAAATCCTAAATCCTAAATGGCAAATTTTCAGGCATAATCATGAAAAGAATATACTTGCTCGAACAAACTGCATCATGGAAAATAAAAAATCAAATCTAGGGTTTAGAAATTGAAAATGTACCTATTATGCCTCTGGACGAATTTTGAATTCTTCGCATCCTCCTCTGCAAATCATTAACAATCAAATCCGAAAAAATAATTTACATCGTTTATCTCATATCACACCTAGGGACATTAATATAATCGAAAACGCGAAAAAAGTTAAAAGAAGCGTAGATCGAGAGATGTACCGGTAAGGCCAAGAGAAAACTTGGTAATAATGGTTCCAGTTACAGCGAAGCCGGCCAGAAACGGCCAGTTCCTGTTGAACTCTCGCTTGAAGAAGACAGGCCAGGGATCGAACCACCTAGGCATCTTTCTCTCGTTTGCTCCGGTCTGCTTCTTTTTCACTTTGCTGGTGGGTAGCGGCTGACTTCGAAGGGAGAGAGATTTGTAGTCTATGCGAGTACAATCTTGTTGCCGTCGGATTGCGTTTTGGGCCTTGTCTCGAGGAAATAATCGGACGGTTTGTGATCCCTCATGCAGTCATGCTATTACTGGACTCGTTGTTCTAAAATGTGGAAGTGGGCTTGCTTCAGCCCAATTTCCACATTGTAATTTTTCTGGTTCGTCCAAGATTTTTCCCCATATACTAATTTATCTCTAAATTACTATATGTTCCTTTGTTCAATTAAACCTTATTGTTTAAAAAATAGTGAAATTTAACCCTTTTTAATTATATGGAACTCATTTCTTCAGTATATGCCAATGTGAGAACGATATAGAATTTGCTAGTATAAGTTAGAGTTAGTGATAGTGAAAAGAGAATTTATCCCTCGCGGAAAATAAGTGAAGTAAGAGATATTGTGATACAATTTTGTCTATTTTAATAGAATTTGGTGGCGAAAAAATAGAAAGTTTCACGAGCAAATTATGGAAATTTTCCTGATCGTGGAACTAAATCAGGTTTCGGGAAGGCAGAAAGTTCTATATGCGGGCTATGAAAATTTTTGCAATGCTTGAACTGAGTATTGGCGATTGCTTAAAGAGACAAAAAGTTTCGCCCATAGGCTGCAGAAATTTTTGCAACCGTGGAAGTGGGCTCTTGCAGTTTTAAGACAATTTCCTATAACTGAAATTTTGAAAACACTAAATTTAGTACACCAAAAAGAATAGAATTCTATTATTCTATTTTTAGATTGATATTTTAATATTTTAATATTTCTTTTTATTATATTTTTATAATAAAATTAGAATTCTATTTTTATATTTGGTCTAATTTTGTTGAAGTTATTTTTGAAACTATAAAATATTGTATTTAAAAAAACATGTAAAAAATTTCAAATACTAATAAATTTAATACGTTAGAAATTTTTATAAAGAAATCATAATCATATTCTCTAATATTTTAGTTACTAAACTCAGAATAAAAAATTCATTACTATTTCAATATAAAATATACAAAACGTGAAGAAAAGTTGTTTCTTTTAACATATATATTTTCAAAGCAATGTTTAACTTCCACCAACATTCTTATCTTCCTCTTGCATTTTCTTTTTCTTTTTCTTTTTCTCCAACTAAAATTCTTTACATATTCTTGGAAGAAATTCTTGATCGCTGTATTGAATTTATATCTTGGCTTTGTTAATATTTAAGGAATTTGCTATGGAAAATTCATTACATTTTCTTTTTTTATTTTCATATAGAAAATCTAGCTCATTAAGAAATACCACTTCACTACTCAAAATAAATTTTTTCTCTTCTTAAATAACATTAAACAATCTCAAACCCTAATCTCCTAGTTTCTCCTTCAATTTTTTCTCATTATTATTATTATTATTATTATTATTATTATGTTCACCTCGTTGTATGAGTTACATTAGTCTTCTACTTTTTTATCTTTTCGTGCGACCTCTTTCCAACTTGTTATTCTTCTTCTTCACCTTCTTGTACAACCTCTAAATACCTCGTTCTTCTTCATATTCTTTTTTATCTTCTTGTCTATTATCTATCCACATCGTTCTTCTTCTTCTTTTTGTTAAGTACTGGCAACATGGATAAAGAAATCAATTCTACTAAATTTTGATAAACCCTATAACGATATTGAGATGAATCATAATGCGAAATATCTATGTGGAGTGCAAGCTAAAATGTGGCTATCATGGATGGAAATAAACCTTGGAAGAAAGTTTTTCAAGTGCGGTAATGCACAAATATGACTCTTTATTGATATTTTTCTTGGTTTGTAAATTTATTATGGATTATCAATTAAATGGGGTATTTTCACTACATAGAAAAATTGGTGCTCCTTTTTTAAGTGGCACGATGAGCCATATAGTCCCCACATTAACCATATGCTTCTGTTATTGGGGACGAGAGAAATTTTTCTGAGCTCTAAGTTAGTTCGAATGAACTTCATGCTTGAGTAAACAAGTGCTTCTAATTTCATCCAAATGGAAGATAAATTAAATGAGGTGAATAATAAAATTGAGGTTTTGCTTGAGAATGAGATGAGTTTTCATTTAATGAAACAAAAGTATCAGTTATTGAAGTTTTTTTGTTTATGCTTTCATGGTTCTCATAGTAGCCACTGTTGGTGTGAAATAGTTTTGTTCCATTTGAAGTTTGGGTATTTTGTGTTAGTGATGTAGGTTACCATATGTAGGTTTCATATTTGTAATTGTTATGGACATATGTGAATATGTTATGTAATCCTGATTGATGAATTATTGAACAAACTGGTTGATGTATCTTATTAAGCACAATTTATGAAATTAATATGATAGTCTGATAACCTTTTTATGATATAAGCTATAAAGTTTGAGTAAAGTTTATGATACCATATATGAAGTTTGAGTACCGTTTGTAAACAAAAATAAAGTTTGAGTACCATTTATGAAATGATTACAAAGTATGAGTATCTTTTTGTGATGTAAGTTATTTAATATAAATATAAGCAGCAATAATCAAATATCAATATTAATAATATTAATTATTAGTCAAATTAACAATAAAATGTCTCACATAATGAACATATTTTCAAGATCAAGAGTCTTAGTTCGCATAAAATGTTTATTGTAGAAGTTTGATAAATAATGAGATTATGTTGCACATTTTCAAGATACGATCCATCATCATTTATTTATCATAATAAAATTGAAGACTTTAATTTTGATAATCCAACAATTTCGGTTGTCCCTAACTAGTATATAATTGAATGAGCCTTTCCCCAATAAAAAAGTATATTCATTTGAGGAACATGTAAGATTTTGCATAAGAATTTAAACTCAAAACCTGTATCAACATGTAATTTGGGGAGTAAGCATCAAATACAAAAAAGAAAAAAGAAAAAAATCAAACACCATGTAATTTTAGGAACTTGTATATTTGATAACCTGTAAATCACACACAATTAATTTGTCATAATTTGATATTCATATATTCAAAAGACATCCACATTACATTGTTCAATTGAGTACACTAAGCTTCCTAATTGAAGCTAACACTATATAAATACATTGAAAATTTCAGTCCCAACCTGCACAATAACTATATGAATTTCAAAATAACAAAATTTTGAAAAACAGTGCACATTAGTTAACATTGTTCAAATTGAGTAAACTAAGCTTCCTAATTATAGCTAAACCATATAATTACATCAACAATTTCACTACAACCTGCACATTCACTGTATGTATTTGCAAACAACCAATAAAATACATATTGCCTCTATTTGCATAAGATAACAATAAAAACACTCATTTTCATCAACTTTTTCAACATTTTCTTGATTTCTTTCTAGTCCTTGTGTAGGTATTCATAATGTTGTCATAAGGTTTACGTTCTTACTGACTGGAAGTTTGAGTTGAGTGTATTTATTGAGTGGGAAAGACTTGGTTAATTTAATTTGAACCCTATAATTTTCAAACAAATGTAGTATTTTAAAAAATGCTTTAATTAATTTAACTGAGTCAATGTGGATTGAGGCAACTTATTGAAAAGCCATCAATTGGACTAAATGTTCTCTGTGTTGTTGTCTCCATGTATCCAGTTGTTTGACTGACTTGTGTTGTTATGTTATCAACAAATGATGAAGATTGGGTAAGATAAACTTCATTGGTTTGTGTATCTTGGTTATCATTTTGTAAAACTTGAGATAAACCTTGCACATACATGTAAGTTTTATACAAATCAGACCCAACATATATTAATTGCATATATGCAAGCTTAGGACAATATATACTCATATTCGTCATCCACCTAATGGTTGTTAGACCTCTGGTTGGTGTGCTCTTATAAGTTTAAGTGTTTGTATCACCAACACTTGCCGAAAAAACAACCAAACAACCATATTTCAATGCATTTGCATAAATATAATTAAGTTTATAGTGTTACTAATACATTTATATGAAGATTTGAAGTTTCTTGGTTAACTCCATGAAATCTCTTATTATATTCAGTTGATTTGCACACACTGCAAGTCATATGAACTATACCCTTCTTCGATATCGTTTGCATATTTTTTTCTTTTTCCCTTTCTGTTTCAACTCTTCAGCTTCTTTTCTCTTTGCTTTCTACTTCCTCATATGTTTCTTTGTAACCTCTATAAGTGATGGTGGGGTAAAAATACTAGAGGGATGGGGATGTGGATCCTACACGTTAGGTCCACTCGCATAGTTAATAACATGACTGTAAATTTTTTTATATATTTCCACTATGTAACACTTATCAACATATTATTCAGGGTATTCATTGTTCTCCATAATCATTGCACATGCATGAATACATGGTAGAGTTGTAAGCTACTATCTTCTATATATGTAGCTCATTTTCTCTTTATTAATAATATATTGGCCATCAAAACTACTTACTTGCCCACCCACTTCCCCTTGAGGGTTCAACTATTAAACTGAAAGAAGATTTTTTTTGTTTAATCTTTTCAAGCTTTCTTTGCACTTTAGGATAAATCAAACCCTTCTATTTTTTATACATCACAAACTTACTATGAATCATCTTCAACAATTGAGTTCTTATCATTTCAAACATAGTCAAAATAGGTTTTTGTCTCGCAGCCAGTATGTATTTATTGAAATATTCACTGAGATTGTTCAATATGGCTATGCATTTGAAACTAATCATACTCCAGTAAATAGTGGATCTTTCATGTGTAGCTCTGTCATCTACCTCCCCCATTTACAATGTGATCACCAATGACACTTTTTTGACCCATTTCACCCCTACCACCAGCCTCATCATGATTCCCCATACCACTATCATGTCCAATGTCCTCACTACTACTATTGCCTAATTCATCATGAATCACATTATCTTAACCCATGTCATCTTTACCATTGGCCTCCTTATGATCCCCTCCCCCCCACTTACAATGTGACCACCAATGACACATATATGGCTTATTTCACCTTTGCCACTAGTCTCACCATGATCTTCTATGCCACTGCCCTGACCAATGTTTTCACTGCCACTGTTGCCCAATTCATCATGAATCACATTATCCTGGCCAATGTCACCCCTACCATTAAACTCATCATGATCCTTTATGCCACTACCCTAGCTACTAACCATAATGTCGTTGCCTCGGCCCTTGTCAACCCTTCCACTATCGGTCTGACCATCATCCCCATTGACATTTCTCTCATCCATATCACCATTGTCACTGTTATGTTTATGCTCTACATTCCAACCTATCATATATATCCTACCACTATTTAATTACCAAATTTCAGTACTATTGTTCAATGTCTCATTCTTCCTTGCACTACTACCCTTCCCCCTAAATTTACTGACACTTTTCTGTCACATTTCACTAACTGATATAACATTATCTTATTCAATCTCCTCAATAACCACATTAGGTGTCCAACATACACTTCTACCTCCCCTTCATCCAATGCATTCAATGTCATCTCATATACACAAACATCATTTTCTAAAAGTTTCAATTTGAAATTATAGTCCTTTCATGGTTACTTCTAATAATACATCATGTAATACCTCCTTACCCTACTAATAATTGCAAAGGAAATATTTCTAGACTCTTGATTTTCTGTCTAATTTACTTAATAAAACTATTTTATATATTCCCACTTTAAAATATCTTAATACAAATTTAAAATATAGTCTCCCATTTTTTTAATTTTTTTCGATATATACATATTTTATTCAAATTTATGTAATTCATCCATTATAAAACATTTTATTTTCTAAAAAATTATATGCAAAGTTCTACTAATTAATATTTTATTTATAGACCTCAACAAGCAAGTATCACATAACATGAAAATAAAACTTGCTAATATGTTTTAGAAAAGTTAATACACCGAAACAAAAAAATTTCGAATGTTGTTATCCACTATCTAACATTTTTCTCTTTCTGATAGCTATAATTTTTATTTACTGACTACTTTAATACTAGCATGTGAGAAAAACCACACGCTCTAAGCTACTAGCTTAGTGGTGCTTTATATGACAAAAAGTGAATATGCACTTGACAATATCTCACACATTCATACATTTAATATCAAATAAAAGAAATATTACAAATTTGTGATTAATAAATTGAACAAAAAATGCATTCTTTTAATTTTATATACATAAATTTCTTTTACATATAATAATTATGTTAATTGCTAATATTATTGGAGGATATTATTCTAATCCTAACTATTGTCATTAATATTAATATCATTTTATTATACTAATTTTATTTATTCCATGGTTAATCATAATAAGTAAAATTTATCATACCTTGTTTACTTAAAATTTATGCCCCTAATACCAATAACTAAACTATCAAATAAGATATGAGGTATTATTTGCCAGTAAATTTTAATTTGGCACATTGCATCTATGTAAATTAACTCGACATAATGTAATACCTACATAAATCAACTTGGTACATTTAATGGCTATATATATATATATAATCAACTCGCACATGTAGTGCCTACGTAAATCAACTTGGTATTTTACGCCTACATATTAAAGAACTGTGTCTTTTCTACTCCTTATTGGCATGTCAATCTCTTAATCTAGTTCCCAACTAGGTGTTTTTAGGGCTTAATTATTTTATAATAATTTATTCAAGTAATCTCTTAAAAATCTATTATTGCCATAATATACATCAAACAATTATTAGTTTATAGTTTTATTTTCTCATTAATTTTATGGGATTAATTACTTATTTAACTTAATAATTACTCATATAAATATTATTTATATTATATCATAAGACCCAATTTAATTTACATATAAAACTCTAGATTTTTCAACAGCTATGTTTCTGGTAAATTTTAAGCCCTATTTTGGATATATTATCATTCGAATTTAATTAAGTGGTCTTCTGATAAATTGTAGTCACAGATCTTATCTTTAATTTTCAAATTGAATCACCTAATTATAACCTTTGTAGAAAAAGTTATAGTTATTATACTACTGTCTGTTCAGCTAATTCTGCCCATAAAATTCCGAAACAGATTTCAATTTCAATATTTATGCCCAATTTAAGTATAGTTAAGGTCAAAATCAAGCTTCACGTTCTTCAAGAAAGTTTTAGCCATATTCTTAAGTTTTCAACCCATTAAGAATACAAAATTTTGAATTCCATAACTTAACTTATGAATTTTTTAATACATGTTGTTTCATGATCAAGTTTTCAGCAACACATACAACAACACGACCATTTATTTAATCATACAATTAAAAAAAAGATTAAACAATAAAATCAACATATTAAATTTTTGTCATAAAAGCATATTCCTTATTAGTCTCTTTTCCCTTTACTAAGTTTTTTTTTTCTTTTCCTTCCTCAAGTTTGCTTATATCATTGTCTTTCATTTTTCCTAAAATATTTAAATATATCTCATTTAATTTACATTTAATCTAATAAACTCCTTTTTGTTTCACTCCACCATCACCTAGACAACCCTTTATTCATGTATTTTCTTTATTATCTCTTAAGTTTTTTATCATAAGATTTGTATTTTTGCTAACCATAATATAGTTTCTTATTTTTTCAAATTCGACAATCTCTAACTTCTTCAATTCTTTAATCAACTATAATTTTTCAATTATAACTTCTTTAATCACCAACTTAAATCTCAAATGATAAAGAGAATTAAGGGAATTGAAGAATAAAAACTCACATTGAGGAATTTTTTTTCCTTTCTCTTCTTTTCTTCTACCATTTTAAAGGGATTTTTCTTCATTTTTTTGAGTTATCTATGGGATTATTTTTCTCTCTCTTTTCCTAACTTGATTTGGAGCAAAAATGGTAGAAATTTGATGGAGAGAATGGTTGCCAAAGGAGCTAAGGATGAGGAGATATTTTAAGTGGATTTTTATGCCTTGTTAATGAAGAGGTGGGAAGTTAGAAGGATGTGAGGGATGACGATTGATTGCGATAGAGGTGAGAAGTTAGAAAAATTTTGTAGGATTAGAAGGTGAGTATAAATTATTAATTACCATAAAATAAAATTAATCAACACAAATAAGAATCAATTATCATAGTTAATGACTTTATCAACTATTATATATTAAAATTAATTATCATAAATCATTATTTTTTTTAATTTTATCTACAAATTAGAATTAATTACTATAAAATTTAATATATATATATATATATATATATATATATATATATATATATATATATATATATATATATATAGAAAATTGATTAGTTCGAATTAATCAAATTCTCAAATATTTTTAATCAAATCAAACTAAATGAATTGATTTTTTTTTTTTATAAATACCCGAATCAAGTAAACAAAAAATTGAATCAAATTGATAAAATTCAATTTAGTTCGGTAGTCAATTAAAAAGGAAAATGAGGAAATAAAAAAAGTTGCATTTTGTAAATATAAAATTTTAAGAAAATATTTAATGATGAAAAATTTTAAGAGAGATATTCTTAAAAAAATTTTAAAACAGTAAAATATTTTTATTCTAAAAGTTGTAAATTATATAATTTTCTCTAATTAATTTTCCATAAGAGAGAGGCTGAAACCAACCTCTAACCGTCGACTTTAAAGTTATCGTTGGTCCACATCCAAAGTTTGCATTTCACGGGGGATCAACACTCCCAGCCCTTGACCTACAGCAGTACACCACATAATCCAACGACCACAAACATAATCGCCAAACTCCAGCATAACCATCAAAAGCGTAATCCGTGTCACAACTTTCCAGAGCATTTATTCACCGTAGATAGAATGTCATCTACGGTTTATATCTGTTTCTTTCTTTGACGCGGATCGACCTTTTTGGCCGTAGATAAGGAAAATCTTACCATCAAAATTAAATTAGGCACTAGAGCATCCGCAGAGCCACCAATTCAAAAAAGCACAATCCGTGGCACAACGCCCAAAATCATTTTTAACCGTCGATTCAAAACCAAATCCTACGGATAAAATAAACCCCCGCCTATTCCCAAATCCCCCAAGCCACTCAATAAATACCTAAAATTCTCCCTGTACTTTAACAAATCATCATTTATCAATATTTTCACCTTCTGAAGAAAAGATCGCCTAGCAAGTTTTAGAAGACGATACGTGAAGATGTCAGGTCGTGGAAAGGGAGGTAAGGGGTTGGGAAAGGGGGGAGCCAAGAGGCACAGGAAGGTTCTTAGGGATAATATTCAAGGTATCACCAAGCCAGCAATTCGTCGTCTGGCTCGTAGAGGTGGCGTGAAGAGAATTAGTGGCTTGATATACGAAGAAACTCGTGGAGTCCTCAAGATCTTCCTGGAAAATGTGATCCGTGATGCTGTTACCTACACAGAGCACGCCAGGAGGAAGACTGTTACTGCGATGGATGTGGTTTATGCGCTTAAGAGGCAAGGAAGGACTTTGTATGGGTTTGGTGGATAGAATTTGTGAAATTGTTTTCTGGACGTTAGTATTAGGATACTATCTGGCAGGGAATTGTAGATCTTGGTTTTTGATCTAGTTTCTCTAGCGATTTCGTTTTGATGCTTTCTGTAACTGAAATCTTTACCTCCGAAGTAAATGAATTTCGTTTCCGGAAAAAAATGTTTCTGTTCTGTGTTTTGCTTCTTCTTTTTACATAATTTTGGATTGATTGAAGTTTTACAGGTAAAAATTACGAATGCGGTATATCCAGTAATTAAAGTTTCATTTTTGGTCGATTTCAATTTGTCGGTAATATGTGTCCAAATGTCAGAGAGAGAGAGAGATGTCCACCACGGCAATGATGAAGTTAATTGTCTTTTATTATTCTTGGTTTTACCTATAATGCTTCGTTAGTTGCCATATATAGTCCTTTGCTACATTACACAGCCATACATTTTAGTTCATAAGCTAATAGGCTGGAGGGTGCTAGCTGGTTCTAATGCCATTAGAATTTTAATTGATTGTATATCTACGCATTATAATTTTTTTAATTAAAATATATCTTGGAGTCGCCAAGTCCGAAGAAAAATCTAATAAAAATTTAGAAGCACACTTGTATTATTATTAATACCTTTGTCTCAAGGCAAAAACGAGAGAGATCTGGCACTTTACAGGTGGCTAGACTTCTTTCATAATTGCCAATAATAATGGTAATACTGCCATGGTTCCGTTTTCAGTCTACCACAGCCTCTAACATGAATTTTTATACATTTAAAGGAGATCACTCTTTTTGCACCGCACTACACTATTTGAATATGTAGAAAAATTAATAGAATTGAGCATTTATTGTTTGTTCTTTTATAATTAACTGATATACCTCTCCCACTCAACTTGGCAACATTCTGGATGGAGAATTGTAGATGAACTTTTTACAATGCATGACATTTTCTGACATTAAACTTGGCAACATCGTCATAACATCCTTTTTTATATGCTTCGATTAAATTTTTGTAGACATAAGATATTTTTATTTTAATATTTTATATTTGTAGACTTTTAATTAAAATATTATTATAAATTACAAATAAATAGTTTTAAAATTTTAATCAATTCTTAACCAGACAACATTTTATTTATTAATTAAGTTAAGAGATTTAATGTAAACTCAGATAATAATATGGGTATGATGGATAATACATGATTATTATATACCGATAAACTAAGTTTTTCTTGTTTCTAACTCTAATGATTAAACTCATCTATATAAAGAAAGATAGAGGATAAAGAAAATATAATGAAAAGAATTCAATCATTCTTGAGTTAGAAAACGAGAGAAGATTTTTGTGCAAAAACTTCTTGGATCGTTTCTAAAACGATGGATTCGACCAAATCAAGTACATATTTTCACTTTCTCAATTAAACTTGTTTGTTTTGTGTTTTAAATAGCATATATTAGATTCCGAAGTAGAGATCTGTCAGATTTCCGCTATATATTTCTCTATCAAGTGGTATAAGAGTCTAAATACATGTTCTTTGAATTATATTTGAGTTTTTCTCATCAGAATCTGGAGAAAAACCGAATTTAATTAAGATTTTGTGAAAATTTTAATTTGGTTATCATATGCTTGACTCTTTGATTTTATTAATTTTTAGTACGTTTCTCTTAATAAAATTAGAATAATATGTTGTTGTATATTGTTTTAAAGTGAAAATTTGAGGAAAATTGGATTTAGGAGTTAAATCAGAATAAGAGAATCTGGAGGAGGAAGACGACTGGCGCGTGCACTTCACGCGCCAGAGGCTGGAAGGAAGTGTGTCTGGCGCGCGTGTTACACGTGCCATGGAAGTGCGTGGGGCGCACCTGGTGGAACAGTGGAACTGTAGTTGGCGCGTGTGATACATGCGCTTGGGGCAACAACTGCATGCGCGTATGATACACCCGCGGGGCACATCAGAAGCGTGCTCTGCACGCGTGCGTCATTCTGCCCTCTTTCCAGTTTTCCATTTCTACTCCTGAACTTTCTGATTTTTTCAATTAAGTCCCTAATTCATTATTTCTCACTCCATAAAGCTAATTTTGTCCCGATTTCTTCTGTAATTAATTTAAATTTTTTAAATTAATTTTTAAAAGCCATAATTGAGAAAAATTGTGACATTTTTAGAGATAAATTGTTATCTCATAATTTATTTAATTTATGCATTTGACATAAAATGTCACATATGGAATTAAGTTTTCTCAAGTAAAATTGACAATGTAATTTTATTTTTTGTTATTATAATTTTTTGAGATATTTAAGCCTCATGTTCATAAGGAATTAAAAATTATATTTTTTCAAAACAATAAATAAAGTGTATCCTGATATAAGTATTTGTTTTAAAATTGGCTAAAATGTAGTTGCCAAAGTGACATTTTTAGCTGAAAATTTAAGAAATATACAGATTTATATGTTTTAGCGATGTCTCAAATTTGGTTTATAATTATTCGGCCCAAAGGTATTTATTATAAATTCAAATTTTGAGATGATAATATAAAATATTTGATTAGGAATGAATTGATCTGAGTGGTTTATTCTATCCAAAGATGTTTAAATTTGCAAAGACTATGTAAATTTATATATCGTTTTTATATTGAATAATTATCTATTGCATGTTATATTTTCTGCCCAAAGGTGATTATATAATGATGTGCTGAGATTTTTCGGATTAATACTCTTTTATGACTTTGAGTATTATTATTGCTTTGAATTAAAGTATTACTTTGTTGATTTTTTCAGTCACCTTCTCAATCAATAATTGCACTGTTACTGTTCAGACATTAACAACTTCTAATTTCAAGAAGTGGAAAAGAGACGTTGAAATGGATATGGAGTTGGCAGATATTGATATGGAAAAAGAGTTACACTCAATCTGGTATAAAATGAACCGCATGTGCTATTTGACCTTTAAAATGTCAATACCAGAGCATCTGTTGAGCGGTTTCCCTGAGACTCATATAGCAAATGAGTTTCTTATAGCTTTGTCTTAGCGTTATAAAATATCTATCAATGCTGAGATTGGTACCCTTCTGAAAGAACTATACTCCATGAAGTATAACGAACTTGGAGGTGTTAGGGAGTACATTTTAAAGATGATCCACATACATAATGAGTTAAAGGGTTTTGACATTATTCTCCCTCATGCTTGTATTGTGCATCAAGCTCTTAATACTCTACCTCCTGAGTTTGAGATGCTTATTATGGCTTGGAACTCCAGGGAGGATCCTTGGATTGCCAATGCTTTCATTGTTGTTTGCGTAGTTGAGGAAGAGAAGCTAAAGGTGAGGCAATCCAGTGTTGCGCTTCTTGTATCCGGACCTCAGCTTAAAGGTAAACTGAAAGGTAAGAAAGCTAAGACTAATGCTTCTTTTTCTATTCAGGGACATGAGTCTTCCCGATCTAGTGCTGTGGGTGATTCTAAAGGGATAGAAAAAAAGAGACTTAAATATTTCTTTTGCAAAAAGAAAGGTCATAAAAAGGCGAATTGTCTTAAATATAAAGCTTGGTTAGAGAAGTGTGAGCCTACAGGTAACTCTTTTGGTTTTGTTATTTGTGTATCTAATTTAGCTGATGCCACATCTAGTTCTTGGTGGCTTGATAGTGGAGCGACTAAACATTTTGCCTTCACATTACAGGGATTCACAAACATGAGAAAGCCAAATAAAGAAGAGTTAATGCTCACAATTGGCAATAATTCTACAATTGATGTTCAACTAGTTGTAAATGTTTGCTTGAACTTAGATAATGGTTATGAATTATTTTTATCTAATATATTGTTCATACCATATTTTAGATGGAACTTGGTATCTGTTTCTGAATTAGATAAAATTGGCTATGCTTTTGTATTTAAAGATGGAGTTGTTAATATAACTCTTAATTCAAAGGCAGTTGGCTGGTGTATTTTGTTAGATGATTTGTATAAAGTTTCTTTAAGTTCATATGAAATATATTCCACACCATGTAATGTTGAATATATTGTTGCAAAAGACCCTTAATAAAGGAAAAGTCATCCATGTTTTTGCATAAAAGACTTGGCCACATTTCTAGGGAAATGGTAGAGAGACTAATTAAAGATAATATTTTGCCTGTCCTTGATTTCAGTGACCTAGAAACATGTGTTGACTGTTGTAGGGGTAAACTAACCAAAATTAAGAAAAAAGAATCTATCAGGAGCTCAGATCTCTTATAGATAATCCATACAGATATATGCAGACCTTATTCACCCACAATATGCAATATTAAGTATTTTATAATATTTATTGATAATTTTTCTCGATATGGCTATCTGTACTTGATTAAGAAAAAGTCTGAATCTCTTGAGAAATTTAAGATTTTTAAGACTGAAGTCGAGAAACAACAGGAAAAAGTTATTAAAATTGTTAGGTCTGATCGGAGTGGTGAGTATTATGAAAAATACGGTATATCAGGATAATTAAAAGGTCATTTTGCCAAATACTTGGTGAACAGTGGAATAGTGTGGTGTGGCTAGGCGCCCGCGAAAAGTGCCTTCCCTTAGTCCGCGATCGATGCCTTCCAGTCCTTCTATATCAGCAGTATCGATAAAGTCTCATGGGTTAGACGAAGCTTAAGGAGTTAAGGTCTTTCAATTGGGCATAGGCAGAGCCTGAAATTCTTTTCGTCTAAAGTGGCTCTGCCCGGTAGAAAAAAGTAAAGGATATTATATATCCTCAATATAGTACCTAGTAAGTCTATGGGAAGAACGTCATTTGAACTGTGGACTAATAGGAAACCTAGCTTAAGTCACCTCCGTGTTTGGGGTTATCCTTTAGAAGTACGCCTTTATAATCCTACTGAAGGTAAATTGCAATCTAGATCTACTCGTTGCCATTTTATAAGATACGCAGATCATTCTAAAGGCTATAAATTTTATTGTAGAGAAGGAGGTTCTAGAATTGTAGAATTACAGATAGCTAAATTTTTAGAATTTGATATAGTTGATCAGTATGAACACTTTGAGATCACTAGTAATGAACAGTAGACTAAGGTTATATATATATCAGTTTCCAAGCAACCTGCAATATTGGTTTCTACACCTGTGATTAATCCAGTATTAAGGGATGGACCTATACAGTTTAATGAGGCTTCATCATCACAAGGTATAGTTGTACAGATTTCTCTTAGGAGGTCTACCAGGAAAAGTAAATATGCTATTACATCTGATTATGTGGTCTATTTAGGAGAGAGTGATTATGACATTGGTCATGTTTATGATCCTATATCATTTGAGGAAGTTGTTTCTAGTACCCAATAAGATATGTGGTGGAAAGCAATGAGAGATTAAATGCAATCTATGGATTGTAATGGCATGTGGGAGCTCGTTGAATTACCTGAAAGTTGTAGACCTATTGGCTGTAAATGGGTCTATAAGACCAAGAAAGACTCCAAAGGGAATATTGAGAGGTTTAAAGCTAAATTAGTTGCCAAAGGATTTACTTAGAGAGGAGGAATTGATTACAGTGAAACATTTTCTCCTGTATCATCGAAGGATACATTTAGAGTAATTATGGCACTAGTAGCTCATTTTGATTTAGAGCTACATCAGATGGATGTTAAACCGCATTTCTGAATGGAGAATTAGACGAGAAGTTTTATATGGAACAATCTAAAGGTTTTCATGAAGATGGTAAATACCATCTTGTTTGTAGACTTAAAAAGTTTATTTACGGTTTAAAACAAGGCTCACAATAGTGGTACTTAAAATTTGATGATGTAATCACTTTTTAAAGCTTTGTTGAAAGCAAAGTTGATAGATGCATATATCTCAAGATTAGTGGGTGTAAATATATATTTCTGATATTATATATAGATGATATTTTACTTACATGTAATGATTTAGGTACACTGCATGAGATTAAGCAGTTGTTATCTAAATATTTTGATATGAAAGATATTGGAGAAGCATCTTTTGTCCTTAGAATTGAAATCTTAAGGAAAAGATCTCAAAACCTTTTAGGTATCTCTCAAAAGGCATATATAAAGAGGATATTGAAGAAATTCAATATGCATGAATGTAAATCTTGGGATTTGCCAATTGCTAAAGGTGATAAATTAAGCTTGACACAATGTCCTAAGAATGAGGTTGAGAGAGAATCAATGAAAGCAGTGTCATATGCTAGTATAGTAGGAAGCTTGATGTGCTCAAGTTTGCACTAGGCCGGACATTGCATTTGCAGTTGGTATTCTAGGTAGATATAAATCTAATCCTGGAATGGACCATTGGACTGCAGCTAAAAGAGTTTTAAAATACCTTAAGGGGACTGGTGATTATATCTTTACATACAGAAAGGTTGAGCATCTGAAGTTAACTGGCTATACAGATTCAGATTTTGCTGGTTGCTCAGATGATAGAAAATCCACATCAGGTTATGTTTTTATGCTGGCTGGTGGGGCTGTATCTTGGAAAAGTGTTAAACAATCTTTAGTCTATTCTTCCACGATGCAGGCAAAATTTGTAGCATGTTATGGTGCATGCACAAAGGCTATATGACTACGAAATCTCATTGCGGAAATATCAATCGTTGATTCCATTGACAGACCCATAAAATTGTACTGTGATAATCTTCCAGTTGTGTTGTTTGCTGAAAACAATAAGAATATCACAGGGTCTAAACATATGGAAGTCAAGTATTTGACATTAAAAGAGTTGATAAAGAAAGGTGACGTTGAGGTAGATCATATCAGTACAAAATATATGATAACAGATCCTCTAACTAAGGGACTAAGACCCAATATTTATGTGAGACATGTCATTAGTATGAGTCTAAAGTCTGGTTTTGATCCCTTAGATTAGTGGGAGGATTTTATATTACTTTATGTAATGTTTGTACATACTTTATACATTGATATAAATGTACAATTTTGTATTTTTGATGATTATCAATACAATGTTATATTTTCATTAGAAAATATTATGTGATATATCAGATTAAATATTTGAAAGTCTTAAAATTAGTATCATCTTAAGCGAAGGCTCGGGGCATTAATGTTCATAGCCTTGGGTGTATGTCTTGTGACACATAAAGTATCTCAAGATATAAAGTTTTTTAAGACATACAAAATTTTAAGTAATAAATGATTTCTTATGAGTAACTTTGTTACATAAAAAAAAAAAAATCTGACTGATAAGAAAATCAACATATAAAGTTTTTATCATAAAGTCAGTGTTGAATAATTTTTACCACATTACCACACTGATGCTCATTACGGTTGATAGGGTTATTGGCATATGTGACTATGGAAGGTGCTATGTTTTTTATTATGTGGTTTCCTCCATGATCCTATGTTGATAATTTTATTGAATCGAGCAGGAATGTGAACTTTTTTGTAATATGTTCTCAATTAATACGCCCAAGTGGGAGAATGTAAGATATTTTTATTTTAATATCTTATATTTATGGGCTTTTAATTGATATATCAGGACAAATTACAAATAAAGGGCCTTAAGAATTTGATCAATTCTTAATTAGGCAAGAATTCATTTATTAATTAAGTGTGAGAGATTTAATGTGGGTTCAGATAATAATATGGGTATGATGGATAACCCATGATTATTATATACCGGTGAGCTAAGTTTCTCTTGTTGCTAATTCTAATGATTAAGCTCCTCTATATAACGAAAGATAGAAGATAAGGAAAATAGAATGAAAAGAATTCCATCATTCTTGAGTTAGAAAACGAGAGAAAATCTTGGTGCAAAAACTTCTCGAATCATTTTTAAGACGATGAATTTGGTCAAATCAGGTACATATTTTCCTCTTTATCAATTAAACTTGTTTGTTTTGTGTTCTAAATAGCATGTATTAGATCCTAGGGGAGAGATCTGCTAAATTTCTGCTATAGATCTCTCCATCAATCCCAACTTGTCTCAGTATCGGACAACACTTTCCATTTGATAAAGTGCTCCATATAATTTAGATGAGAGCCTCGTTTTGAAATAATTTGATGAACTAATATCTCATTGACTTCATGTTTGAGAGATACATTAATGGTTGTAGGCACTGACTTTTATTTATATTAATTACCATAAATACAATGATTAATTGATATATATGTTAGTACGTGAACACATAAAGTTATCCGACCACCGCCATTGGCCACGTGTCAATCTCACAGTCTATAATTGTCTGATAATGACTAACTCTTCTACAGCTCAAATGTATTCACCCAACAAGAGGGAACCATTTTATTGGACTGCCTTCCTTATCTTCTTCTTTCAAGGTTCTAGAATTTAGCAAATAAAAATAAAAGAAAAAAAACCTGCAAAATAAAGTTTGGTAGCAAGGAAGTCAAAACTGGTAGAGGACTTAGCCATGCTGGGTGATTCACGCTTTTCCAACCTTCATCGCCGGTTTTCGCCATGGGAGTGCAGAGTGATGACACCGTTTTGATAGAGAAAGGAAAACAACTAGGAGATCTTAGGTCCGACCATGATTCTGAACTGACCGATTCTGCTATCCCAAAAAATAGGGACTGAACCAGAACTGGTTTGGGGCTGGTTTTAGTTTAATGAACCGGTGGTTCGACCATTTTTTTAATTAATAACATAATAAATAAATACAAATAAAATTATTAATTTGTGTAAATTATAAATTTGTACAACTAATATGTTATAAAAAATAAAAACTTTGAGAAAAAATAACTTATTGAAATATTAATTTGTAACTTTGTGTAATAATTTAGATTATTATACAAAAAAAAATTGATTTAGAGAAATTATAAGTTGAAATTTAGAATGATTATATTTATTTGATAAATTAATAAATTATAAAAATTAAAAAATAATTTAATTATGAAAGTTTGAATTTATATTGAAAAAAATTATAATATTAATATTTGGGTTTGAAAATAAATTTTTTTACCATTAATTAAATTGCATACGTATTATCTTATAGTTTGAGGAATCAAAATACACGTAATTCTCTTAACTTTTACCTTTTTTTTACTCGGAATCGCTGATGCCGGATGTGACAGTCGTTCATTTGGTGGTGAAGTCATATTGATCATCAAATTAATCTTTCTCTATTTTTGATTGTCTTAATGGCGCTTTAGTTCAATCATCAATACAAGTTTGAGCTTTTAGGCATTCGAGAGTTAAGTTAGATCGCGTCTAATCCAAAATATTACCTCCTGCATTAAAAATTTGTTCAGCTGCAATAGTTGAGACTAGACTTGCAAAAAATTATTTTGCAATTTGGGAGAATACCGTATAAGTATTTTGATATCAATTCCATCAATCAATGACTGAAAAATATTTATCTGTCATATTGTTACCAAACTAAATGTAATTGTTAGATAAATGTCAAGTTTGGGTGAACCGGATGATGATCTTGATTTTTTTATATTTTTACATCATCAAACGATCACCATCTCTAATTTTATCGATTCATCCAAATCTAGTAAGCTTAATCTTGTGAAAGGTAGTGTTTTTGATGATATTGTAGGTATAATGGAGAAGCTTGATCTTGATAATGAGAAATATAATGATGATCAAGAAAAACAATATAAAAATGTATATCTACCTCAAGCTCAAGAGCAAGACAATGAAGAGCCTCCAAAGGAATGGAAAATGATAAAGAATCATCTCAAAAAATAAATCATTGGTGATTCTACTAAGGGTGTAAGTACTTGATCTCATCTCAAACTCATAGATTATAATAATGATGAAAGTTGGGTGATTACTATACAAGAGGAACTCAATCAATTTAAGAGAAGTAAGGTATGAACCTTGGTTTCTAGACCTAAAGACCATCAAATCATTAGTAGTAAGTGAGTGTTTAGAAATAAGTTAGATGGACAAGATTCAATAACTAGGAATAAAGCTAGATTAGTTGCAAAAGGTTATAATAAAAAATAATGTATAGATTATGATGAAACTTATGCTCCGATGGCTAGATTAGAAGCCATAAGAATACTTTTAACATTTGTATGTCATATGAATTTTAAACTTTTTCAAATAGATGTCAAAAGTGTATTCTTAAATGGTTTTATAGAAGAGAAAGTATATGTAGAACAACCTTAGGGCTTTGAAAGTCATAATTTGCCTAATCATGTTTTTAAACTTTCAAAAACCTTGTATGAATTAAAACAAACTCCAAGAGCATGGTATGAAAGACAAATTTCTTTTCTTTTAGAAAATAATTTTTCAAAATGACATGTTGATACAACCTTGTCTATTAAAAAGTATAAGCATGACATTTTAATTGTTCAAATTTATGTTGATGATATTATATTTGGGTCTACTAATAATTTGTTTTGCCAATAATTTGCTAAGTATATGACTAGGGAATTTGAAATGAGCATGATGGGTGAACTTAAGTTCTTCCTTAGTCTACAAATCAAGCAAAGCAATGAAGGTATATTTATCAACCAATCCAAGTACACCAAAGAGTTAATCAAGAAATTTGGAATTGAATGATGTAAAAATGCTAAGATTCCTATGAGCACATCAACAAAATTGGACAAAAATGAGAAGGAAAAAAACATGAATGAAAAGCTCTATAGAGGTATGATCGGATCACTCTTATACCTTACTGTTTCTAGGCCCAATATAATGTATAATGTATGCTTATGTGCTAGATTTTAATCTTGTCCTAAGGAATCACATTTGAATGTTGTGAAAATAATTTTAAAATACTTAAATGGCAATTGTATATAGGCTTATGGTATCCTAGAAATTCATCTTTCCATATCATAAGATATTCGGATGTGGATTATACCGGTAGTCTTTTGGATAGTAAGAGTACCTCAGGGATTTGTCATTTTATTAGTGAATGTCTAGTTTCTTGGTTTAGCAACAAACAAGTTTCAGTTGCCTTATCTACCGCTGAATTGGAATATGTGGCAGCAGGGTATTGTTGCACTCAAATCCTATGAATAAAATAACTTAAAGATTATGGTCATAATTTGAACCATATACCCATTAAATGTGACAATACTAGTGTCATCAACCTATCTAAGAATCCTATTCAACACTCTAGAAGTAAGCATATTGATATTAGACATAATTTTCTTAGGGATCATTTTCACTATGGAGATATTGTGTTAGAATTTATTGATACAAATAATCAATTGACATATATTTTTACCAAACCTCTCAATGAAGACAATTTTTATTTTATAAGAAAAGAGTTTGGTATGTTTGATGAATCAACTTTGTCTTAATTAATTTTGTATGCCAATTGTATGTTATGTAAACTTTTGAATGTTAAATCTTTCATATGATGCATTATACTTGACTGATTTTATAGTATGAAGTGGTTAACATGAAAGAAATATGCATTATACTTTGTCTTAGTTTTATTTTTTGTAGATTTGAGGTGTTTCACGCCCGTGACATATATTAACGGTCGTGAACTTAATAGCAAAAAGTTTCAGTAGCTTTCACGTTTTGCTTCACGACAATACTTCAAGGGTAGAAGTAGTGAAAACCAAATTTCATGCTTGTGATAATTTTTTTGTCAGACCCATGAAAAGCTTTTTTCACACCTGTGACATATATTCACGGCCATGACCAAAGATATCAAATAATTTTATAATCGTTCACACTTTGTTTCATGTCTTGCTTCAAGGGAAGAAGTAGTGAAAACCAAGTTTCACGCATGTGACAATATTTATCACACCCGTGACTGTTTAATGTCACGACTGTAACTCGTTTTATCTTCTTGTTTTCACGGCTAGAGCGCTCCTTCAACAAACCGTGACCACAATGATTCACGTTCGTGACTGGTTATTCATGGTCGTGAAGATATCGACTATAAAATGAAAATTTCTATCTTTTCTCATTTTCATCTCTACAAATTCTCTCATTTAACGCTCCCATTCAATATTTCTCACAAATTTTGGCATCCTCACTTACTTTTCCCTCTATAAAACCCTTTCAAAACTATGTTTTTTCAAATAATCACAAGTTTTTTCAAGGGTTTCAACCTTTATTTTTGCAAATTTCTTATCTTCTGTTGTTCAAAGCTATCAAAATAAAATTTGGTTCTTCCAAGAGTAGTAGAAAGAAATCACATGCTCCGAAACATTACACCGATTACCTACTCAATGTCATTCAGGATCATTGTCATTCTCGCTATGCCATTCTCAAGAAATGACATATACTCTCATCATGATCCTTTAAATGGAGTTGTATCAAGACATTTGGTCTTTAGATAAGCATGATTGAACAATTACAAGCTTGTCACCTCAGAGAGTTCGTGGACATATATCGTCCAATGCTAAAGGATCCAACTCTCTAGTTCCTTAGCACTTTGTAGGTCTCACCCACTTGAACCATCAAATTCTAGCTCTGCAAGCATCCTAGCACTCTCAGTACAGTGGAATTTGGTATCATTTTCAAACTCCCTTCCAATGGCATCCTTAACAAGAGCGAAGTCGAATTTTATGCTCTTCCAGCTTGGACACATTTTGGCTTAGAATGCAGCTGGGATGTGAAAAGACAAAGATCACCCACCTTCAGTCTCTTGTGCATAAGTACATCCATAGGTTTCTCACCTATAGTATATTTGCTCCAGGAGATAACAATGGGGCTATCAGAAAATCATAACTCTTTTTGTTGGAAATGGCACGAAGAGAACTATCTGTAGCCTTGTCCCAATGGTATGCAAATCACCTCATTTCCATCACAACGAAGCCATGAGGAGATATTTTGATTGTTAGGTATGTGACTCACTTTTCCATTGAGCTCAGTTATTTAAAATTAGACGAACACATTTACACTCTCATTATAGCACATCTACGAGACCGACTCGATCTCGAGTTTATCATAAATATGGAAGCAGTTGTACGTATTATTCATGAAGGAAATGTCTACTACCGTTTTACCACTTCAGCTGATGAAATTGATTGGGAAGACAATGACTCTGACGCTTTCAAGGCTGGCCTCCAATCTGTCCAGCCACTGAAGTAATCCCGTGATGAGACATCGACACCGACAATAGCTGAAGATGTTGATCAGTCATCAACTTTTACCACATCCACTTTGGCACAACAAGTTGTTGATCTTATAGCACCTCATCTCGACGTGATGCAGGCTTCCATCGATGAGAAGTTGGAAAATCTCAAAGACTTTATGGAGTCTCGTATGGACAGCTTCGAGGCGGAGGTAGCACGTCTTAAGGATGATTTGTCAAGCTTAAAGCCTACCTAGAGTCCTAGTTTCTCTTATAGTAGCTTTACTTTTGATGCTATAGGACTTTATCATTATGCATTTTAAATTTCAATGTAATACTTCTCCCTTAATTTTCATACAATCATCTTATTGATATTTCAACTTTTTGCTTATGACAAAAGGGGGAGAACCTAACATATATGTGATCTATACATGAATATGAATATGCAATGTGTGGTATGAAATATGCAAATTTTATTTCAATTGATGATATGCATAAGTTATACCTCACATCAACCTAACATATACAATGAAATATGAATACTAAATGAGTGGTATGAAATATGCAAATTTTATTTCAATTGATGATATGCATAAGTTATACCTCACATCAACCCAACATATACTTTGAAACTTGAACTTATTTGAACTCATTTTATTTAATGCATAAGATATACTTAATATATAACTCACATATACGTTGAAAACACTTGATTATACATGTGTTATTTGATAAGATATACTTAAGATATACTTTGCATATACCTTATTAGTTTGCAAATACCTTTGTTATATTTCTTTCAAATCTTGCACTTTATTATTTTTTCTTAAACACCTTTTGAGAGAAAAACTTCTCAAAAGCACATATTGTTATATTATTTATCACCATAAAAAATGGAGAGATTGATTGAACTTTAAGGGGTATTTCCATCATTTTGATGATAACAAATAAAATAACAATAATATATTTAACAAATGTTTGTATTCTAAGTGTGTTGAACAAGATATACATTAATTATAACATGAAGCAAGATTGAAAGACAACTTTTGAAGATTAAAATCAAAGAAATAGCAAAGTCACGCCTATAACTACTTATGTCACGCCCGTGAATATAGTTGAGCACCAACTTTTTACCATTCAAAGTTCACGGCCATGAAGGATCATACAGTCACACATGTGAAAGAATATTCATGCCCATGACTAAACATGTCGATTCTTTTAGAGAGCTTCACAGCTAGAGTCACCACTTGGTTCACGGCTTGAAAGAATATTCACGCTCGTGACATATACAATCACGCCCATAATCAAAGACAGAGAAACATGTCAGGCTCAATTTTAAAGTTGGTTTAATGACTAGTTTCACAATTAATGCATTTCAATGACTATAATTCACAGAGGGAGTATAATGAGAAATCATTTATGAATCCCAAGAAGTAGAACAAGAAGAATAACAAGAAAAACATTTATTTTTTATTTTTAATCTTATTGTAGCCTTGTGCATTGGTTATTTCTTAACAATTCTCTATTTGTTGTACAAACCTAATTGCTCATAAGTTCTGAGCATTGTAGGATGATGAGTGTTTTCACTGTTATCAATTACTCAAAAGTAAGTTTTGGTATATTGGGTTAAAAGTGAAATACTTATAAGGGTTTATTGCGTGAGCCGTAAAACACAAGAAATTGGTTTTTGTGTGAGCCATTGAAAAACACAAGGAAATTTTCTGGGTTAGGTGTTAGACATTGAGAGAAACACCATAGTTGGGAGTGAACTTAAAAAACTCCATTATAACACTTAGTATATTAGCGAAACATCCAATTGAAATTGGAAAGAGAAGTAGGGTTTATTAATACCTGAACCTCTATAAATTTTGTATGTGATATTTCTTATTTCTTCCTCTATTTTATTTATTTCGCACTTTCAATTAAGCAAATTTTTATTTGCTAATCAATTCAATCCCCTTCTTAGTTCATTGTCTGGACAACATGTAATTAGAGATAAATTAGAAATATATGTAGAAAGAATTGAGATTGAATTGTGGAGAAATTGAGAATGAAATTATGTAGAAAAATAAAAAATAAATAATATTGAAATGAATTTGATATTTATAAAGAAAAAATTTAAAATACAATAATATCACTAAAATATAATTGTTATTTTTCTGTTATAAAAGATATTTTTGTCTTTTTATTTTATCTAATATATAATAAAAAAACAAAAAACGATAATATTACCGTTGTAATCGAATCGTTGGTTTCGGTTCATGGGAGAATAGCCCTAACCGGATTCTTTTCCAGTCAGACCATAGTCTGAGCTCAGCCTAGCCTAGCCTAGTCCGGATTGCACCAGGCCGGGTCAGGCCCGGCCGTAGCCAGGCCTAGGTGATCCCCATATCATCACCGTTAATTGCCGTATAAGACTGGTTTAGCTTGCGATATTTGCAGAACAATTCTTGATTTTGGACTTCACATCACCAAAGGAGGTATTATCTCATTAATACTTTTGCTGCTTCCTCTTCGTCTTCAGCTCTCTCCCGCTCTCTCTCTCTAATGTTCTTACGATTTATTCGCTAAGTGGCTTTTAACATCGATTTTTTCTCTTGTTCCATTGTTCTATTTGTTTTATTCATCACTGGAAATCGAACTCTGCTATTAAACATCGCTTGAAAGAATGTCTTTCAATCTTAACTGTTAATTAAAGCTCGTGTAGATTGAAGTGTCAGTATTAGTAATTTTTTGGATTACATAACAGCATTTCTTGTAGGTAGTATAATAAGCATTACTTGTTCATCATTATGATGATAGAAAGGATAATCTTTGTGGGCTATATCACATAGTGTTTCTAAGCAAAATAAGCATTTATGTATTTTTTTATATACTTTTTATGAATCATCTTTTCTTAAGAATTTTTTTTCAATTTAAGATATGGCTATCATTACTTTCTTTTCTTAATCATCTTTTATGTCAAGAATTTTCTGTTTCAAATTTTCAAATTAAGATGCCACAAACATTATTTTGTTGTAAATTTCTTATGCTTGTAGATGTTTCTACCGATGGGAAATGATGCTACATTGTATTCTGAGTGGTTCCTCTTTCTCGCTCCCTCATAAGATGGACAAATTTGAAGAACCGTCTTCTATCTATTTGCCCATCCTGTTCAGTTTCCTTTTACTTAAACCAGCGGCCTGCAACAACCACTTCATCTCCTATTTAGTGCAGTCAATAATACTGAACTAAATTTAGAACATTATCGAATATTAAGGCTGTAAACTGCATGCATCTTATTCATTGAATCATTCTGTTAAGCAATGAGCACAATGTTCTGGGGTTCCTATTTGGATCACTGCTTACTGGTCCTGTTTCATCTTATCTTTGTCATTTACATAGAACATATTGCTGAAGCTTTGCCTCAGATCTTGTGAAATTTTTGTCATTTATTTTACTCTTGTATTCTTGTTTCTATAAGCCATCCTTGTGGTTTTTTACCCTCATGAAATTTTGTTTGTTACAGTAATACCTTGTTTCTTCCTTGTGATCTTATGAGAATGAGTAATTCTAGCATTCTTCATTATACGGACATACATAAGTAACTTAAGAGATGGACCACTTTATCTAGAGATGTGTTTCTCCTTTTATTATCTTTATCTTTCTTTTTGTGTGGTCATAGGTCCATTCATTAGTAGGTGCTTCTTTCTCATTGCCAAGCGTTCAAGATTTTTATGAACAGAACAACTGAAATTAACATGGGAAGGAAAATATTATTCATTTGTTGCTGAGTATGTCAATGATTGATAGAGATCAGGTTTGGCTGGAATGAACAAGTATTATTTATGAAATATGAAAATAACTTGATCAAAATCACAGAGTGAACCCATAATTCTGCTTATTATTAATTTCTATCATGTCACATGTGCTACAATGCTGTTCCGGGGAGTTGCACCATTCAAAAAAACGACAATATGAGATATGTGAACAATTGCATTCTGTGTTAGGTGAATCAGGTATCAGCTGTGAACTGCAGCTGATAGGCCCTGAGTATGAATGTTATTAGGGCATGTCTTCTCTTTTCCCTGTTATTGCTGAAGAAATATTTCATTGTGAGATGTCTGATAAAGAAATCCATTCTCAAGCTCTTAGTCATGATATATCAAAATAGAAAAAGGCCAACGTATCTATAGACAATTCACTGAGCCCTTCTCATACGTTGCTACAAGTACATTGCCTTGATCACAAGGGTCTTCTTTATGATATAATGAAAACTTTGAAAGACTGCAAAATTCAGGTATCTATTTGTGCATGCCATGTTTAGCAAATGTCTAGGTTGGATAATATTAATCTTTTAATCCTCTGAATTAGAGGCAATTGTGGTAGTTGTCTGTCAATATTTCGAGCTTATATTGGATCCAAGCCACCCTGTTGTAGGAACAAATCCCTTGCTAAGAAAATAACATCATTGGAGTTTATTTACCTCAATTTGGTAGGCTTCTATAATTTACCAAACAATGTAACATCAAACTGGATTGTCGCTTCTCTTACAACAATGGAATTGTGTTTATGTCACATTTATGAAGACATATTTTTTTTCCGAATATTAACATAATATTATTCTTTTTCGTCTCATCTATTTCAGATATCTTATGGTCGATTCTTGTCAAAAAATAATGCATATCGTGATTTAGATTTATTTATTCAGCAAAAGGATGGGAAAAAGATTGTGGATGCTGAGAAGAAAAATGGATTGTGCTCTCGCTTGAAGGTGGAAATGCTTCACCCACTAGGTGTGATTATTGCAGACCGAGGTCCTGATACTGAACTTCTGATTGCTAATCCTGTTGAACTATCCGGAAAGGGAAGACCACGAGTTTTCTATGATGTACACTTGCTCTGAAATCACTTAGGGTCTGCATATTCTCGGTAAGAATTGTTTACATCAGTATGACATTTTCAAAGGATCATCTGCATTTAGCAACTTCTTTCAACTTGCTATAAGACCCTTGAAGAATGGCTGCAATGTGTCATTCTACATGTTTGATATTTGAATTTCATATGTTTTCTGGTGAAAACACTAGCGGCCCTAAAATGCTCCATGTGAATTACCAATTCCATTGCCTATCATCTGATATGATTATTAAAATAACAGCGCATCAAAGAGGTGCATAGCTCTTTGGTGTTCACATGGTGTAGTTGGACTGTAAATCACCTTCTCCTCGGTAAATCTCTGAGTTTGCTAACTATGGTGTGAACTACGTCTAACAAAAATGCAGTCCTGGTTTCAGGCTGAAATTGGAAGATATTCCACCTCAGATCGTGAATGGGGGAGGTCTAGAGATTTCTTCTGGAGGAAAATGACAAAATTCAGTTATCTAATATTGTAGCTAGAAATCAGAGTGTAGATACCGTTAGAAGAACACTGATGTGCTGGTGAGTGGATTCATTTTCTTTGACACTTGATCTTAAATATCACTCCCCTTCATGTGTTCTAACCTTACATGGGCTACAGTGATCTGTAGATCATTTGTATAGTGCATAAATTCTTTGTTATTTTAGAGAAGCATATGGTTTGTATTCTTCAGTGTCAGTAATTGCATTTTTGTAGAGTTTATAGGCAGAGCTTGTTTTGTAATGATCGTAAATGCCTTTTGTGCATTGTTGTCCAAGTTGCACCGCAAATGATCCAAGTTTTGGCAAATTTATACTTAGCTCCTTTCTGAAATGAGCTTTTGCCTATATTTTGTATAATAAAATCTATGGAATTGGTGAAATTCATTTGGTATAAAAATTAATATATTTGCCATTTTCTTGCATTCGCATTTAAAAAAAAAAAGAATAAGAGAGGTGTGAATGTATTGAGCAAAATAATTCACAAATAAATTCCACTAATTTTATAAAATTTATTTATAGCAAGCATAAAATTAAGTTTGTTTTGGTTCATTTATTAAGCTAGCTGAGCTTATAATTGAACAGGACATTGCTTAAATTCAGCTCATGAACTGAGAGTTTTCTCAATGAACTTTAGTAGAAATGAAATCGTAAGTAAATCTATTCAAAGTATTGAGAAATTGTTGTAGGGATACTAAATGTGCTAACTTATAGGAACGTGCTTTAAGTGTGTATACGATTTTATCAATTATAATCTCTATACGATTTTTTGTTGGATTGGATTTGGATTACCTTGGAAATAACCTAAAATCTTTTGTATATTTAGTCTAAGCTAAATGTAGAAATAACTGTGCTTACAGTTATTTGGAGTTAGGGGTATTTAAATTTGGTTTGATGGGTTATATAGTTGAAGTTTATCAATATTAATAATAGATCGATATGAATTTATGTTCATGTATCATTAAAAATGACTTGGGTGTCTACCCACTTAACTCATTAAATCAGATTTAAACGCCTCTATTAAAAATTAATTTGTATTAGATATAGAGATACGATGACATGAAATATTTCAAAAATTTTAATGATTACCATATTATTTATTTATATTTTTCAATCAATAGATAAAAAATCTAATAGTTCTATTTAATTGTATAATAATTATAATAATTTAATACTATATAATTTAATGTTATTTAATACTAAAATTTATGAGTAATTATTGAAAACTTTTATATATATATATATATATATGACTTTGGTATATTTTATTATGTCATAGCTGAATTAGGATTGAGAATAAATCCTCTGACATTCACCAAAAGACAGCCTATAATTTGGTTTCACCTCGCGACATGCTAGCAGACCTCCTAAAAATTTTTTGGAGAAATCAGTTTCTATATTATCATTTTCCATTAAAAAAATCATTTTGATTCATATAAAAATGCAAATTGATTGCTTTGGTAGATAAGGGGGAGCTGGGGAGTGGGGTTTGGGGTATGGATGGATGACAATTAGAGATGTTTCTGCGTAACTTATTATAAATGAGATGAATTTTTTTATTAATTTTATTTTTCATTTTGAATCTGCTTCAATCCCGAAGTTTCTTGTAGAAAAGTCAGAGTGGAGATAATATATATATATATATATATATATATATATATATATATATATATATAGATATATATATTGGATGACAATTAGAGATGTTTTTGTGTGCCTTATTCTAAATGAGATGAATTTTTTTATTTTTTTCATTTTGAATCCGCTTCAATCCCGAAGTTTTTTTGTAGCAAAGACAGTGGAGATAATATATATATATATATATATATATATATATATATATAAAACATAATTCATTTCTAAAAATAATAAAATAAACTTATAGTATTTATTTAAAATAAAAATATATTTTTTATTAAAAATTATGTAATTAATCAAAATAAAAAATAATAAAATAAAAATTTTAATAAATTCGGATCGGATCTCCGTTTCCTTGTAATTAGAAAAAAGGGACCGGTAATTTTTTTTCATTAAGAAATAAGAAGAGTAAGATTATCTGAGTCGGGACGAAGACATTAAACTCAGCCCCCAATTTATTTTTACTCCTAGTTTAGGATGCACTTTTAGGTGAACAGTATCAATCAGTGTAATGAATGAAGATGTAAATATTGATAATGCTAAGGAAGCGGGGGCTCTATGAGCTTAACTATGACTGGAAGGAGAAACAATCTCACACTAGACTATACTCCTTCTAGCAAATTTTGAACTAAGACTGCTTCCAGCAATTAATTAAGAAAAACTGCAAATCTCAATTCTAGCCAATTCAATCATTTGCCTATTTCTTACTTTTTAAGGGTTGCATTGAAGTTTGAATCTCATAATTTTAGTTAAAAAGAAAACAATATTATTGTGCTAAAACTTAATGACATCATTATTTCTTAAAACATTTGAAGGAAAAAGGAAAGTTAAGCTTTTGAATAAGAAATTTTTAGATAGGGTTACAACATCTCTAATAGTTTTTCATTTAAATTATACTTTATATTTTGAAGAATTATTTTATAAAAAAGATCTCTAATAAATATTATATTTTAAAAATTTAAGGTAGAAAGTAAGTTTGATTCTCTATATTTAAAGTCAAATTTTATTCTTTATTCTAATTATAATTAATATACATCTACTTTCTATACATGTTTTAAGTGTTTTTCTAAAACTATTTGTTTTTTTCTTATAATAAATATCATTTATTTTTTAATAAATATTAATTTATATAAAATAAAGTAAAATAATAAGTAAAAATATAAAGATTTTATTGGATTTATAAAAAAAAATTCTTCTTTTTATATTTAAAGATGTTTTAAAATACTTTTTATTCTATCAAATATATTTTTTAGAGCTGACAATTCGTGTCTTATACTTAAAATTGGGTCGTATTGCTTTAAATGTATTTTTTGTGTAACTAAAGTTAATATTTTATAAATATATATCAATTTTTATAATGTATTAATAATTTATAAATATATATATATATGCGCGCGCAAAATAAAATTTAAATATTTAATTATCTATACGATTATTATTAATACAAATTATAATAAATTTTTATTTACATATATTAATTATAATATAATCTTGTATAGATATATTTAAAAATATTAATATATAATTGAATAATTTAATTATTAAATGTTTTATATATAATCCTAGTACAGTTATACCCGTATCTTATTGATTAATCACGGGGTTTGCAAAAATATCAATTCTAACATATTTTAAAATAAAAATACTATTAAAAATATTTTTTAAATCATATATATTAATTAAATAATTAAATATCATTATCTAATTCAATTAATTTAGATATAAAATAGTTTGACCCAATCTACCTAATTCATATCACTGTGATAGATGTGTGGATACGAATTTAATTTTCCTTCCCAGCTAAAAAAGCGAAAACTTAGACATCAGTTGTCAATTCCTCAAACGTGTACAACATGTAACCGACACACCAAAGTCTCCCACTCTCTCTCTCTCTCTCTCTCTCTATCCAATATCCATCTCTCTTTTTTTTTTCTTTTTTGTTTTAGTCAAACCTCTCTCTCTCTTCTCTTCTCTGTTGCTTTTCTGAGACGCCACGTTAGTCCGTCAGCTCTCATTCCCCCTTCTCGTTATGTTAGAAATAATTAAATTACATTATTTCCTTCTTTTGTTCTGAAAAAATTTATCGGTGTGATAGAATAACGAATAATGATCCCAACACTGCACGAAAGCTGCCGCTTCTCGATTTGATTGAGTTATTCTGCTCCTCTACTGCACCTCATGTGACTACGAACACGCAAATAAACCAATCTCAAGCTTCTTCTACTGATTCGATCGATGTTAGGGTTAGAGAAATGCTTTAATTTTCTTGTAGCAAATCCAAAATCGCAGCCAAAAAGAATAATGGACAAAGCTTCTTCTACGCCTCCTAGATCAGCTTATCTTAATGCTCTCACTCTTGAAATCGAGAAAAAGCTCCACAGGGTGCGTTCTCTCTCTTCCTCTTCGTCTTCATTTGCCGCTTGTTTCCCGATAAAACAATGTACTCGAAATTATAGACGGTAGATTTTGTTTTCGAATTCTGGAATTCTGTCACCTCCAAGGAAATTCAAATTAAATGCATGAGATTGATCAATATTTTTCCTTAATCGGCTTTGACAAACTTAAAGGAAGGATAATTATTATTCTCCTAATTATTTTGTTTGTTTGATTTTGCATTGATTCATTTTGCTTTTAGTTTGCATTTCCAAGTTAGCCTAATTTTATCCTAGATGTGTGCAACCACTCTGTGGCGTGCATTAGAATTTGAAGTTTTGTTGCAGGCGCTGACTTGTGCGTCTCAGAGACGGAACTTGTTGCAAGAGTTGTTTGCAGACATAGCTCTGGAAGTTGACGACCGCGCTAGAGGTCAGTTAATGTTGTAAAGCTCTTTTTTGTTTTTGGTATTGCTGGTCTAAACTGTAATAGTATTAGGATCTAAATGCTGTCAAAAGTTGTTTGTTAGCTGAATATTACTATTTGTTTTTTTTTTCCTAATCCAAGTAGCAGAGTTGATATTATGTAAACTTAGTTGTTATTTGAGCTTGGCACAAGTAAAATATTGTTACATGCATTAACCAAAAATTTGTTGAAGCAAAACCATATTGCAATATCTTGGAAAACTAAGGTACTGGAAGTTATAACAACTCATAAATGCCTTTTATTCAGCTATTCATTTTATTTGTGTTATTATTTATTGGCTTATGTAGTCTCAAATAGACTGAAGCAGAAGCATATTGCACTAATCCCTTTGAGCTCTTTCAATGCATTTATGCACTGCAAAACCATTTTCATCAGAGTTAGTTTGGCATATATTAGAAAATTTGGCTTTCAAAAGTATTTGTAGTGGAATATGGCTGTTTGGTTTTACAAATGGATCACATCTTATAATTAGCAATCTGTTGCATAACGGATTACACACGCTTCATGTTAGGTTTGGCATTTACATACTCTTCCACTGGTCAATTTTTTGAATTGATATTGAATGCAGATATGATTCTCAGCAGGAAGGAAGATAACATTTATCCTGCAGAGGGTGCTGATGGTCAATTATGCTTTTATAATGTTCTTGCGGATTATTATGTTAGGGTGCCTGAGAGTGGTAAAAGAATCCTTGATTTGATTGTACAACTTTGGAGCCAGTCATTTTCATCACATATATTCTCACTTCTGTTCCATAAATGGGTATGCCAGTTTAGCTTCGTACTTTTTTGCTGTTTCTTCTTTTGGCCATGTAGAATCATGCAACTAAAACATGAATGCACGTAGAACTGAATTATTTATCGATTATAAGTAATATAGTTCTTGTATTAACAAATCAGGCCTACCTGATGAATGGAACTTGAAAACCTTCTGTATAGCTACTTTGCTTCATTTTTTTCTAAGATATAAAGAAAATGCTTATTGACTTGTTATTTGTTATTCCTCTTAAAAGATTTGAATTATGGAGCTCATGTAGGCTGCGGAAGCATGTGATTTTGACTGTTCAAACTGGACAAAGTAATTAGTAAAAATGCCTATTACAGCAGAAATGATCAAATTATTCAAGGCAGCACATATATCTGTTCAAATCATGATTTCTTTGGGTATTATTTGATACCAGATACCTGGTATGGAGGGGAGGGGCGGGGGGGGTGGTGTGGGGAACAAGAAGAAGAAGAAGAAAATATCAATATATCGTTTCTAGGGTCAAGAAGGTACTACAAAATTAGGAGCTATGTGGGCCGTGGCAATTGTATCAGCAAATTAGAAAAAGCATAATCTACAGGATTATATATTACATACATTTTCTGGTAGTTGTTGGAATTATGAATCATATTATTTATTTATATGTATTTGAGGTTAAGTTGAATTGAGTTGAGCATTTGTGATTCATCTATTCTATCAACCATTAATTTTGTAATTTTTTTTTTAGAGTATTCCTTTATCCACAAAAAGGAACATATTTAGATAACTGTTATATAAACATTGGTAAAGAATTTTTTTTAAAAAAAGAGAGAGAGAGAGAGAAAATTACTCTAAAGCTGGAATGTATTTGAACTGACATTTGTGGCTGCAGAAATTATCTTCGAACTAATATTGGAACAAAGAGTAATGGGTTTTCTTGACCTTGTAGTAAATTCCCATTTTTAGATTTAGCTTGAAAGTATTACTTTTCTAAAAAAATAAGCCAATGGTTTTCATAAATTGAACTCACCTTCCAAACCTTTTTTTTTTGGGGTTATATTACTACTATTTAAAAGGTTTGCTTCTGCAGTATGATATATATATATATATATATATGCATGCATGTATGTCAGAGTACCATTGAAATTGTATGGTAAATGATAAATCCAGATCCCTTCTCTAAGATTCTTTGGAGCTAATGAGTACCTGCATTTTCTGCAGCTATTTGAGGCCCAACTTGATAATTCTGAAGCACTTCTTCGTTATTCATCTGCACTTGTTCAAGGTGCTACAAGCGTTTTCTGGTACGAATATTGCAAAACCTTATGGACATAGGTAGTGGTTAAGCAGTGCTTAGAAGTTGGTTAGGGCTTTTGAATCAAATTACAATTGATTGTTGACTGTGCTCGTAGATGATGTTTAATTGTTTATTGAAACAAATCAAGTACCAAGATTGGCTCTCCTTCATAGAATGCAGAGAAAGGAAAATTCTTATAGTTTTGAAATTGACTATCTTAAGATTCAAAGGTTTATTTTATATTCTGCTCATTCATTCTCTTCTTTAAGATGAATTTCTGATCATTCTACGTAATAATTGTGTGTGGAAAAGATGAGATTGTCTACTCTGTGAAACACCTCAAAATTTTAATTGATCATAGATGCAATTTTTTCCTTCTGGTTGTTGAATGTCTGCATAAAGCTGCATTAATCTCTCTGTTCATTCACATCTGACATATTCTTCGGATATTCATGCAATAGATATCCCTTCAGATATGAGTTGTTGCAAGGTCTAATTTATCATGTACTAGATTATCGTAACTTTGTTTCCTTAACGTGATCATCACTTTTTTCTAAGTGGCTTAATATTGAATAATGATGACAATTTATGCTTTTCTAATCTGTGTGAACTGACTTCAACTATTTTGGTGCTCTGAATGTATCTGTATCATTTGGTCAGCGAAGGCTTCATAAGAGTGGTTGAGGAAAACCTGTTAAAAAGGCCACTTAGTTTAGACTGGAAATAGGTAGTAGCAAGGATAAGTTTCAGCAATTTTGCTGTTATTATTCAAGTAATTTTGTGCTCTTGTGAACTGAATTTATTGAGCAAGAGAATGGGTTGTAGCAGGGAGAAGTTTTAGCAGTATTGCTATTATTTATGTAATTTTGCTCTTCTGAACTGAGCATCGTCAGGTTGATTGTTTCACTGAGAAATTAAGTTCCCTCTCACAACCCATGTAACATGCTACACAGGTAATAAGTGTGGAAAAATCGTAACCACTCATCACATATTTTCAATATTCTAGATACTCAAGGGCCGGTGTGTGGTGACGCTTTTTTCCCTTTTTTTCGTGTTCTAGTTGTGGCACTTTCTTATATATTCTGTTCTCCCACTAGAAATATATGAAAACAATATGAGTTGTTTTAATCATTTTTTATACCAAAATCAGGATTGACATCCAAACAAACAGTAGGCATTTCCAAACCCTCTTCCAGGTAAGTTTGAGGATATTCTGTTAGCCATCCAACTTGGTTTTCATTCATTATTTCACACTTGTTATCTCTGTTGTTTTCAGTATCTCCTTGAGGAAGTTGCTCTGGAGCCTACGCGGTTGAATAAAATTCCAGCGAAGGTTGGCACAGGCACTGATCCTATCTTATTCAGAGCCTTAAATAGCAACTGTTTTTGCTTATAGTTGATTTTGCTCTCCGGTTATGATTCTCTCGAAAAAATATGTTGTGGTATTTGGAATCGTCAGTAATTAGAATAAATGGGGGAATAATATCTCAATCATTAATTAATTCAGGCCCAGCAAGATCTGTTTCTTCTACTTTCAAGATTCATGCTTTTTTACAATTCAGGTAAGCTTTTATGGTTTCTGCCAGTTCATTATTGAACAATAATTAACAGTCATTTACGGTATGATGTTCTTTGTAGGTGACAAGTTCGAAATCTTCTTGAAGCAATTTCCTCTTTTTCCAAATGCTTTCTTGGTTGGTGGTCCAGCAGACTTCTTTGTTATTGAACTTGCAGACCAGGTATCCTCGATCTTTGGGAATGGATGTTTGTGTAGTTTGTTGTTGCTAGGAGAACTTAGTTATGATATGGTGTTGAAATTCTTTCCTTTGTCAGCTTCAAAAGTTAAAGGTGGAGCCAGTTTTATTGCACTACCTCTCAAATATGAAAGTTCTCCAAGGTATTCAGTGATGAAGAATAAATATGTTTGGCATGGCAAGGCTTTTACAATTATTAGCTGTCTGAAGAAGATATTACAATAAATTTTAAAATTTATGCAGGAGTTGAACTAAGAATGACAACAAGTACAAGATTGAAGGCATGTTTATATAGTTTTACCTCTCCTGGTGGTCCAATGTATCCCACAAGAGCTGTTCGTCATGCAGCCTGGGATGCTTTAGATTTGCTTTTCCCTGTGAGTATTATATTTCATTGGTTATTTGTCTAGATTAGCCACACCAGATTAGAAAATTTATTGCATTCCGTGGATAACTGATACTTGGTACTGAGCATCATAACGAATGAATTTTTTTTTCTTTTTTATTGCCATACTATTTCTTGATTTTATAACAAATAATAACTATATGCTGATGAGAGATGACATTGTATTCAAAAAGGGCGGCAAGCACTCCCAAACAGATTTGATGGAAATTTAGAACTTGCGTGGTGCCCTCTTCTAGTTTCTGTCTCTCAATTTAATTTCAGTAATTTCACCAATGCTGTGTTACAGGTTGGACGATATCCTCGACATCTCATAAGTCTGTTTTTCCGGGTGCTATATCCATGGTACTGGCCCTCTTCCTGCTGGAACTTTATAATGTCTTGCCTGAAGGCAATTTTCTGTTCTCTAGTGCGAATATTGTTCTCTAGTTGGGAGACGGTGACGGAGCCAAAGAGGGACTAAGTTTTGAAGTTAATATGATAAAGTTGATTTCTAAAATGGAGGCCTGCAGAGTGTTATACAATCTATATTATCTGTATGCTAGTCTTCGAGGGAACTAATCGCAGAAGTTCTCCTTGTGGAGAACATCTTTTGTAATTTGATGCACGCGGTGAAAACAAACTTCATTCGCTGATCAAATCTATGTCAGTTAATTCCTAGGCCTCTTTTTCCCAAATGCGTTATGTGACATGTTTGTGCATTTGATAGAATCGCTTCTTTTTAAAACTTTCGAACTTTTCGCATCACACTAGGTTTACTTTAAAAAATCTAAAAAATCCAGCATTGATTGGAGAGCTGTTTTTCTAACATTTATCGTGATTGTTGCTTGTATGGTTAGCAAGTTTTTGTCTCTACATTTGTTTTCATAATTATTATTATTATTATCATCATAATTTTTTCTGAAAAAGGGTTTAGTTTCTGCTTCGTTTTACCGAAGTTATTATTGAAAATGAATGTATGAAACAAAATTACGGGGCGTTATCTAAGTGCCATTCCAAAAAACGTTAAACATTTGAATTTAGTTTGGATAATTCCATTCCACTTTACTGCAAAAACTTGTATCAAAATACTGAAATAATTTCTTGTTTGGATGAAGGATTAGATGCCAAGTCATTTATTGGCAGTGCCAGTGACCGATATTGTAGTGGTGATGTTATGTTCTTCAACCTCACATATTGCCCAAAACTTCGTAGTGAAGTCTCTCAACTGTCATTTGTCTTTGATAAAAAAGATGACTAGACACTTTTCTCCTTTCATTTCTTTTTCCTAACCTACTAGCATTTACACCTCAACGACTTTCAAGCAGTTTTTTAATGACCTCTTCAACCTCCAAGATCCTCTTCCGGAGAAATAAATAAATAAATAAGAAAAGCTATCTATACCTTGAATTCAACCCTCAAATATGGAAAATTAAAAATAAAAAAAATTCAAGAAATGACACTTAAACTCATCCGATTGTTCAAAGAATTCAATGGAAACCCAATTATATAACAGTAGATTTCGATGAATTTAATGGAAACATTGGCAACAAAAGCAGATTAAATATGCAACTTTAACACTTCCCTCCCTTGACCATTCTACACTTGCATTTGATAAAACCCAAGCAGAAATCCGAAAAACTAACAAGTCTCCTACCTATTTTTCACTTTCAACAAATGTCAAATTTGATCCGACTTTAAACATCAATGGTCAATCCAAAACTGCCTGATTCAGCCAACAAATCAATCAATGCATTCTATTTTTCATTCCTTGACATGTGCCTATCCAGTAAACCAGTATCATCACAAGTCATTCGGTTTAATAAGTTCAACTACCTCAACAACAGCAGTATAAGAGAACCATAAGTAAGCGACAACTCTCCAAGCAAAAGATTGGAATGGATTACCTTGAAAACAGCATTATAAGAAAAAGTACCAGCAGCTCATACCACTGATTGTGTTTCCTCGCAAAGAAAGGTCTGATTCTCTAACTGCCAAATAAAGAAGCTTTGAATCCCTCAAACAAGGAGGTTTAATAAGAACTCTTTCACAGATCAAAGAACCTCGGTGCAAAAATTGAAATTTCAAAATCCGTGCACACTGACAATCACCTATAGGCATTTCTTACTTGAAAAGGAATAATTCATCTTCACTTGTATTCTCAACATTATCAGGTTGACTGAAGCAGAGAGACTCCAACATTATAATATGCTACATCGGGAGCCATATGTGAGTCAGGGGAACTTATATTTCCCTGGACAGAATACAAAAAGAGATGTAACTTGCACAGCTAATGACTCAACCATCAAAATCAACTGCACCATAAACAAGGGACAATATCTAACAGATTTTTATATTTTAATTTTATTTTCTTGAAAAAATAAAGAAGTTACTAGTTATTGGATAAATATATAGAAATCTACCTCGGACGGTATCTCCCTGTTTTAATGATGAAGCAGCAAATAAAAGAAACGGGAACTCTGGGAAACTTCTGTTCAAGCTGAATCCTCCACCCCTTGTAGAGAGCATTTTGTTGTAAAAGAGTATATGAGAAAAAAAGTTCCACTTCCTACTCCAACTTCCAGAGTAAACAAAAGGTACATGAGAAGCTAACCAAACCAAAGCCAATGGCCAATTACATTCCAACAGCTGTCAATTAACCCAAAAACTTAATACCCAAGTCAGGAAACAATTAACAATAAAAACCCAAACTCCACAATATATATTCTAACAGTTCTCTCTAAGTGTTCCCATAATTCCTAAAAAGTAGAACTCATTAAGTTACAGAACATAGTTCAGATTCTTGCATCGTCAAGCACATAGAAGGCTACATAACAGAGCTGTAAATACCAACAATAGAAATGACTTCAATTGGTCTGCATTGCTTCTGAATGATACTTCTCTAGATCAGCATCAAGATCTTCTGCAGATAACTTTTCACCGCGGCCCCTTCCACGTCCACGGCCCCTGCCAAATCCGCGGCCACCACCATTGCCACCACGTGATCTCCCCATTGTGCTAACTCTTCCTTGTCCCCTAAGGAGGAAAAAAAACAAACAAAAAAAAGAAGAAAAAAATCAGTAATAACACAAGAGAACCAAAGAGATAAACTTTGGAAGACAATAGCTAATAACAGTATGCTATCTTATGAACATGAACTGAGAAAAAATTTTAAGCATGCATGCAAAACCAATGCTCAATATCTAGTACATTGCTGTGATCCAAAATTTTTCTCAGGATAAGACATGGTTTAAACAACCCAGGTCATAACTAAAATATAGCAATTTTTTTCCTTCAAGGAGATTATTTTTGTTCGAAGACCAAATATATCATATATGCGGACACCATTTATACAATGATACCAGCCATAACCTTTCCAAGATAGCAGAATATAGCAAGATCTTTCACAACAAATAAACGGTCAAAGCATAAAATCTAAATTTCGAGGAATCTAAGAAATAATCAGAGTTAGAACCATATCAAGTGAGTGCACATGACAAACACATAGTTAGCACAATTCTAAACTGGAAGTCACAATTAGAAAGTGAAAGATGGACAACAAAATGGAAGATGAGGCATACCCTCTAGGTACTCCATTTGGATTTCCAAAGATTCCATTAGCAGCTGGAGGTGCAGCAGGAGTAGCAATATTTGTTCCTACAATCTCTATCTTCATTGGTTTTCCATCGAGCTGAACATTGTTGTATCTCTTAACAGCAGCCACAACATCTGTTCGTCGAGAAAAGACAACTTCTGCCGTTCCCTAAGAAAAAGAGGTTTTCTAAACTACAGCAGGACACAAAGTATTCATCAGAAGGATGTAGTTTATGCCAAACTTGAGTTAGATACCTTCGATCTCCCACTCCTATCATAATGGATTGAGTACCGCTTCAAATCACCAACTTCAGAGAACAACTCCTACATATAGATTAACTATTATTAGCTAAGTAACATTCAAAATTTAAATTTTTACCATCAATATTCACCAATATTAATTACTGAGAAGCCAACTAAGAATACAATTGAGATATGTAAATATCAAATACCAATCATAGACAACAATGAAATAAACAGAACAGTCCTAATATCATTATACATAAACAACAAACAGTGGAATATGGTCTTTACTAAAACAAAAATAGAAGTAAAAGGTATAAATGCCTAGTAAATCAAACGCAATAAACTACTAAATACTAATTCAATAACGCTATGTACATGTTACACAATCAAATTATTCAATTGAACACTTTCCACAGAAACATCATATCCAAAACGATTCAGGATCTAAAAACGGCACCGAATTCATAAATCAGAACCCTGCTTCTTAAAAATGAGAAATGAATAAATGTCATCGTAAGACGAGAACCAAAATTATGAACAACATAGGATATGCTTTCGAAAATTAATCAGACAAATTAAGTACCTTAATATCCTCGTTTGAGACACCATAATCTAAATTAGATATGTAAAGCTTTGTCCCAGTCTCAATAGCGGAAGCCCGACCTGCTTGTCCCTGAAACCCCATACCTGGATCCGTAAACATGTCGTGCGGCCATGTCACTTCAGGCGCCTGAGTTTTTTTTTAAAATTAGAATCAATAACAAACATTTCGAATCGCAAACAAATCAAATATTGGGAAAACGAAGAAATTGAAATATTTAACTAAATCCGAGAAAATACCTTAGCGGTGGTGTACGGTGCTATACGATTAGCAGCGCGGTTAGACAATCGACGAGCAGGTCCGGATCCAGAAGCGCGGCCTCGGCCCCTAGAGGTACCAGATCCAGACTTTTTATTGCTCTTAATGATATCATCAAGCGACATATCCAGAGCGTTAGACATTTTTCTTTCAAATATGTAAGAAAAAAAGGGAAAACACTGTCAAGCAGAAACAGAAAGAAATTGAAGGAGCAGGTAACTCAGCTCGAAAAAGGCGAGAGAGGAGGAGGAAGCTAGGGTTTTCCTCAGAGGAAAGAGGTGTAAATTTACTAGTATTCTTGTTAAAAGGTTGTTAATTATCTGTCTTGCAGTTAGTTATCAAGTGAGCCATAATAATACAAATTTGGTACCAAATTTTTAATTGTTGCAGATTAATTTTAGAAATACTATAATATAGTAGATGAGGTCATTTCTTGTAAAAAGAAAATAACGTGACAACTATACATTTTGATTATAACGTCACTTTCTTCTCATTGAAAACTGGTTTCATTTATTATATTTCAATTTTTTCAAAAATTTTAATATTAAATTGCAACAATTTAAAGTGTATACTAATTTATAATAAAATGACAAATTTTTATACTATTTATATTATTAACCCGTCTAATTACACACTCGAAGTCTTTAGTTTGAGTCTAGTGATGTCATTATTATTTATTTGATTAATTTTTATAATAAATTTAAATAAAATTCTTTTTTCATGTTAAAATCCTTTAAAGGGAAAATAAGTTGTATTGTTTTTTTTTCTTTTTTGGGATTAAAAAAAGAAAGAAAGAAAGGTTTTTGTTTAAATCTACGATTTTTTATACTACAAACAAACCTTTGGTGTATAATTAATACGATTTTCAATACACTTTAGATAATTTAGTATGGGAGAAATGAATCTCCACCGATTGTTTGTCATATTAGACTTGAACTGATGACAAACAAAGATTTTCATTAGATAATATTATATAAATAGTGATTAATGCAAAATAGAAATGGAAATTGATTAATCATTTCAAGCAAAAAAATAAAAAGAAGAGAATAAAGAAATTAAAAAGAAAAATAAAAAGGGCGAACCGGGTTCGAATCGCCAACCTCTTTGATATGCAGTCAAAGGCTCTACTACTAAGCTATGGAGCCAGCTTGCATTCAGGTCGATTGATCTTTAAGGAACTAGAAAGTATATATGTGCTATTGTTATTATTGCCCCTTTTTTTGAAAGCAAAATATATATTAACCCAACAAAAGCAAAATAACAAGAAAGCAAATATTCAACTAAAATTTTATTCAATACACTTCTCTTATACATGTCAGGTGTGATTGAATTAAATTAAAAATAATATAATAGATCTAGTCTATCTAATAATTTCTCATTTGCTCAAATAAAAAATTATAAGAGATTAAAACCAAATCCAACATATAAATCAACAACCTAGAAAACTCTTGCTAAATCTGACAACTTGACTAGAAAATAAAAAATGAGCAATTAAGTTACACATTTTGACTAACCCAGAGCAAAATTAAATTACTATAAATCTAAACAATCTTCAATAGCTCCCCCCACTTCCACTAGAGACGGCAGAGCATCACTAAGGGCTTCAAGGACATCAATTCAATCCATCTCGACAACAATATCATCAATCCCTGCATTTCGCAACCACAAGAAAGCTTCCTTCAAAGCAATAGCTTTGGCTACCATGGGAGTAAATGCACCACTGCTGAAACCAGCAATGAACTTCCGCTCACGTTATTATTTTCCCATTAATGTCATTTTTCATGCAAAAAAAAGGCCAAACCTAGGAGAAGGAAAATATTAAAATTTTTTATTTAATTTTAAGTAATTATATACAGTGTAATTAAATTTTTATGGAACAAAATAAATTAAAATAGTGAGACCAAATTAAAATTTGAACAAATATTTTAAAATTTTAAATATTAGACTTTAATTTAATGTATTATGTATCCTATCTTCCAGCAATGATTACTCAGTTAATTGCTTAGCGCATGGAAAAAATTAGAAAGCAATAATTGCCTTGAATTAATTAATAGCTGAACTAAATATCTCTGATTAAAAAATCTTCAACATTAAATTAACGCCATGATTTACACTTTATACTTAAATTAACTATGGATAGAAAGATTGGGGGCTTAAAAGTATATTGATCTTAACAGATTCATACACTAATTAGTTTAAGCACGTTGATATCACCTCGCAGAACTTAGGAGATTCGGAAATTACAAATCCTAGATCTACCATATTGAAGAGACCGATTACTCTCCCATTCAATTACTGAACATGTATGTATGTTAGAATATATTGAAGGGACCATTCGTCATTTTTACCTACTTCTATTTTACAAAAATTTAGATTGAGAATAGGTATTCTCAAGTGGTGCGATGAGCCTCACACGATGGAAGATGTTGAAAAACATGAAAAAAAAAAAAAAAAGGTCAGCCACCTACCATCCAAATAGTAGGTGGCCAACAAAGTTTGAAAAAATAAAAAAGAAAAAAAATAGTCACCAATTGTGCCTATAACTATTTGTCTTTCAAAATATAGAAAATTTTAAGTTTTGAGAGTTTTCCAAATTCATGAGAAAAGAAAAATAGATAGATAAAAATATTTATTATTTTTGCGTTCTCCTAATTTTAAAAAAAGTTAATTTGTTTTCTCCTATTTTCTTTTATAGTGAATTTTTCTATCATTGTGAGTGGCTTTTACCCTGATTTGTTTAGGGGTTTTCCACGTAAAATATTTGTATTCCATTTTATCTTTAATTTTCTCAAATTATTAGTTGTGACTCTTCTCTATCCGGTCCTAATTTTCACAACAGAAGAAACAAAAACTGAGAGAGGAAAAAATCCATCAACCCAAATAAGAGAATAAACACCTCAATCCACCATTAATAACATGCATCTAAATACTACCTTGCCAATGAATTTATAAAGTCTTCTTGATACATAAGCTCAAAAGCAAGGTGACGGTAGGGCACCAGAACACATAAAAACAACCCGACTTTTTGTCTATCATGAGAGAATTAAGTTCAATGATTAGAAAAATCAAGTCAATTCATAGAAAAATGAACAAGCCTAAAAGTAGCCAAACAAACACAGTATCCCCCTCAAACACCCATCATCAACACATTGTCATACCCGAAAACACTTAAACACCAAATATCCCACGTCAAGAAAAACAACACGCTGAAATCATACCTAACACCCTAACTCACCTATCCCCAGACCAATCTTTACAGCGTTATTAAAAGCATGTTGAAAAAATTACAACCACAATCGAATGACTTTGTTTATAGTTTGAGGCACACATCTCCCTTAGTTAACCATATCTTAAATGAATTATACCCTGACATCAAGTTACCTAGGCTACCTACTTATGATGATGTTGGAGAATCAATGAGTCATGTCTCACAATTTTGTACGATCATAGAGCTTTACACGAATTATGACTATGTGTTTTATATAGTTTTCCCTATAACCCTTGTTGGTCTAGCCCAACAGTGGTACCAAGTGTTGAAATTTGGCAGTATCCACTCCTTTGAACAATTGGCTGAAATGTTAAACACTCATTTCGTAATAAGCCTCTGGATAAGAAAATTTTATGTTGATATCTAGAATTTGTACCAAAAGAAAGGGGAGACCCTTTGAGAATTAGTGGAATGGTTCAATAGAGAAGCAAATTAAGGTGAATGATTTAGATCACAGTATGGCGATCATCGCATTTACCCCAGAACAACCTCCAAACTCCTTTACGACACTCTTAACCTAAATAGTCCAAGAACTTTCACCAATTTGATGTTGAGGGCCCGTTAGCACATACAGTTGGAGGAGATCATAAGAGCATATAAGGATGAACCGAAACTCAGGATACCTTGTATGGCCCAATTAACATTTGAATGTGGTTACAATTCCCATAGCAGAGCATTGCTACTAATATCGCCTAGTTGAAAGGATAGAGAGAAAAGATCTACCACCTTTCCACAATATATCTGTGACACCCCCTTTATCTCATTGTATTCCAGAAGGTAAAATGGTGTTGGTCAAAGTTTAAGTTACAGTCGTTACAATATCACTTTTGCTCTTAATTAGAAATTTCAATGGAAAACTAAAAAATAATAACTTAAATTTATTAATAATGTTAGCATATAAAATATAAGTAAATAACTACTAACGAAAAGTGGATTATTTTTTGAAAGTGAACTAACTTTTTTTCAGAAGGAGATAAATGTGTTTTTTAAAAAAATTATTTTATTTTTTTGAAAAAGATAATAAAAAAATGAGTTCATAGAATATAAAAATACATGAATTAAGATGTACTCTATAAGTGGAGTGGAGCAGACTTTTTGATAAAAACTTTATTTAGCATAGTAAAGTTTTTGTTTGCATCTTAATATTTCAAAAGTTAATCATCTAAAAGTTTAATTAAAAAGGAAACTATTTTTTTTATAATAAACAACATTTGCTTTACTAATCAGAAGAAAAATTCAATGCATGTGAAAATGAAAAATCTTTATACATATACCAATTATGCTCATTATTGTTACATTAACATCCTATAATTAGAAAAACTGCACTCTTATGTCCATTTAATACAAAATATTTATAAACAAACCACTAACACGCACCATTTCCTCTTCCTTTGAAGAGTTAGAAAAGAGTAAAACATCCAATTTTGTAGCACAAATATAAAGTTCCCATATATTGTAAACATAACTATAAAGAAGCGCACATTACATAAATTCAGTATATAACATATCATAAAAATAAAATCCAAATCATTGGATTGTTCTAGAAGGAAACTATAAGGGTAAAATTCAAACAACTAACCAATATCATTTCGCATGCAAGTGCATAATAAACTCTCCATTGCGAAATTAGGCGACTTTTATTTAGCTAGCACGACTTCTAATGACATCAAGACTCATTTTCAGTTGGATCAGTTGCTTGTAACTCCACTTGAATACTGTATAGTTATCTCTTGAACATGTCCTTATAACTTGCATATATTATATTGCTTCTCACCTTTGATGTGTCGGGAGACTTTTGCATTTAGTAAATAAGAAAATACCAATAGTTAAAAAGGAATGTTAATTGTCAAATATACACATATTCATAATAAAATTATTTCCATATATGTTATTACCAATTTCAATTTTCTTTTATAAGGGAAAAAAACATGTCATTACCACACAATAAAGAAAATTCTACTCTTTTAGCAATTCTCTTTTGTCACAAAGTCAAAATCGTAAACAACATATCTACACTCATCAGTTAGGAGGCTTACAGTAAAATCTTTATAGCTTTGGGGTGGCACACCAAACTTTTATAAAACAATTTGCTTTTATTTTTCCTCAATCTTAACAACTATGAATCAATAAGTTCTTTTAGCCTTCAACTCCAGAAACCTTAGCTTGCAATCATTATGCACAACATGCCCCATTAGTCTGTACATATAACACCCTTCATCCTACCAGTAAATGACCGAATAAGATAATACTACATTATCTCATTTCAAAATAATCAAATAATTAATATTAAATATATAATATATTTTATTTATTTATTTTTAAAGCATAATTCAAAAATATTAACCTTTAAATCATTGTAATATCATAGTAAAGGAAACTATATATATTTTATATACAAAAGTCTTTTTTACATGTTCAAAAGTCAGGTTAAGTTTATATATAACATGAAAATGTAAATAGCAAAAGAAACAAATTACCGGTTCAAGACTTCACAGATTTTATTTACTACTTTTATTTATAAGCTTATCTTTACTGAATCTGCATGAGAGTTTAGGTTTAGTAGTGTATATTGAAATGCAATATATTATAAAATATGTATCAAACAATCATGTGCAATCCAGGAAAAAAATTTCATGCCAAAATTCATTTTATTATTTACTTTCATTTATTATGTAAATATTTATTGTCAAATAAATCATTACTTACATTCATCTACATGCATAAATGATAAATATGCATAATCCACACACTATTTTTTTTTACATATTTTAAAATTACTTTTTGAGCCCATAACACTTATAACTGAATTCACTAATAAAAAAAAATGAGATTGTCATTACTGGTTTTTATAATATCATGACAAACGCATTTTTAATAGTGTCATTACTGATTTTCATGATTTGACATCAATTTTCTTATTTCTCTTATTGGCATGCCAAATTATTTTCTAATCTAGTTATAGGTTAGGTATTTTATGACTATATCTTTGCTATTATTGATTTATTAATTTTAAAGCCTAATGGCTCATTTAAATATATAATTAATCAATATAAATATCATTTATAATATAAAATAATTTTCAACTTAATTACATACTAAATTTTCCAATTTATATTTTGCTCTGGCAATTTTTCGTGCTATAATTTGGATCTCAATTTTATCTATGTTTAAAACCGAATTTGAATAAATGGTCTTCTAAAGAATTATAACTCTGCATCTTAAATTTAATATACATTTTGAATCACTTAATTTGGAGTTTTGTGACAAAAGATAAACTAATTATAATACTAACTTCTCATTAGACATTTTGCCAAAAATCTTCTGGATAATTTTCAGGTCAAATGTTTATGCCCAAATTAAATATAGCTATGGTCCAATTTAGGTTTAATGTTCTCATGAATGTTTTAGTTATATATCTTAAGTTTCAAACTCAATAAAGAATACATTTATCCGATTTCCAAAACTTTAATTATAATACAATTTATACAAATTGTTCTTTATTAATTTTCAGTAAGACAACACAAACAATATAATTTATATTACTATGTTCAATTTTCAAGTTCATGCAAAGTTACTAAAACAAAATAATTCTAATTACAAATTAACATGCCAACTAATTAAATCATGCAAGCATATAATAATTTTATAGGCTATTTCTTTAAGATATGCACATACTTTATTATATTTTTTTCCTTTTTTTATTATTTAAACCTCCTTTCCCTTTCCTTTTTTTTCTCTCTCTCTTGTTCTTAGTTTCTTTTTTCTTAAATACCTTAAACATATAAAAATTCTATCAAAATCCTTTTCTTTCACTCTAAATCTCTAACCCCTATTTTATCTCTCCTCAACCCCTAAAATCTCTCTTTTTTCTAACTTATGATTTTAGTCTTCTTCAACCATTCTAACCCAATTTTCAATTATAAAGCTTTTAACTCTCTATATAATCTTTTATTCCATCAAAACTTTCACATCATTTTATGTAACAATTTCTTTAACATACCCTTAATGAGCTAAAAATTCTACTTTTCATATGGAAAAAATTACTCACCTTTCCTTTTGATTCCACTTTGACCAAATCAAAAAGAATTTCTCTCTCCTCTTTTCCAGCTTCTTTCCTTAGGCCTTCTTTTATCTTTTCTAAGCTTTCTTGTGCATGAAAATTGTTTTTTTCTATAGTTTTCTTTCTCTTTTTCCACTTTCTCCCTCTAGAACTAAGGTTTAGCTATGGTGGTTTGGGGCTGGTAAAATAACAAAAAATAAGTTAGAAAAAATAATAAAGAAGAGAAAATAAATGAAGAAAACTAAAAGTCTTGATATGGGGCCCACTTTTAATCCCCTCTTGCTTAATGTTTCCGGCCAAATTTAGTGATTTTTGTTCAATTTATGTATTTAATTGATAAATATTCTAATTAGTTTTCCAATTTTTTATAAATAACGAATTTATCCCAAAATTTTCCAAATTTTGCATTTAGGTTCGTAATTTAACATATTTATATACTTAATATACTTTATTAAGCATTTTTCATGATTTTTTATTATTATTTTAATTTTTCTCTAGTTAAAATTCGAATTTAGACTTCGGTCGAACTAACTTATAAATTAGCAGATATGACAGTACAAAGTAAGCAAGATAAAATATTTAGAAAGTGAATGATTTCGATGATTGTGAAATTCTTTAAGGAGAGAGCTTAAAATTGAACATTTGTATACACTTAGAGTTTTTTTTTTCCAAGCACAATGAAAGATGTTCAAGTTGAACTGCAGAGACCTGAATCTTAAATCTTAAATTTCACAATCATGCATCACACTATAAGGGTAGTCGCATATTGGTGAGTAGAATTAACAATGCATTAGGAATTTTAAACTGGAAGATACATTTCAACATCTAAGAATCCTACGGGAACAATTAAATGAATCATAACATCTGATCACATGAAGTGCAACCTAAGACCTTGAAACACAATCACCCAATGTCAGACAACCATAACAACTAACTTCGACATCACAACCTTTTTACCTTCCTTTTGTTATCGTGATGCACACAAATCTTTCAAAGTTGAGCAGGATTGAAAGTAGGAAGACGTCACACAACTGAAGGTTAAAGCCTTTCACGAATCGCAAGTGTGCCCAATATAATATCAATCACCAAAATCTACCCATAAATCACAGATCTTAATTGGATCTAACAAACCATAATTTAATTTAAAAAAAATTATTTTCAAATAGTAGCATATCCATTATTGTGACCTACAATCCAAATATCCAATTACGATAATCAATTGCAAGCAGATAAAATATTGTCCACATTCCTCTCTTTTCCACAAAAAATAATTACACTTCATTCATAATACCAAAAAAATTAATTAGCAAACTCCATCAATTAATCAAGATTTTCTTCTCATTTTCAATTAGTTAAATTATAGCACTCCAATTTTTAGAATCAAGTCAATCAACATTCATATTATGAATAAGATCCACAAATAGCCAAGACAAAAACAACAGACCAAAGATCAAGCTATTTTATAGAGTATCTTAATCTACATCCAGTTGAAAGATCTACAGCTGAAATAAAGGACCAATCGAATCTAAATTGAATAAAAACAAAATTAAACTTTTCAAAAAAGAAAAGTCCATTTACTCTTAACCACAAATCGCAAATCAAAAACCAGAAAAAATGAAACTTGAACTGACAAAAATAGGAAAGTGAAATAAAAAGTAAAGAGGAGACTGACCATGGCCATAGAGGATCGAGAAACTGATGATATAGAAATTCTGAAGATACACTTATAAAGAGATATTTATAGTTGTATTTGTATGGATATAGAGGTATTTAAGCCCTCTCTTCTAATGGAGATTTTGGATAATGAAGAAAATACTGTGTTTCTTTTTTTAAAAAAATAAATAAATTAATGGAATTTCATAATTAAAGAATTTTTTGTGGCTCCATCAATCTTTCGAAATATCATCATGGTGCTCATGTGTGACAACTGAAACAAAGTAGTATGTCCAATCATAATGGGGAGTACAGTAAATAAAGGGATGCCAATTTTACCACTTACAGTTACATTACTTTGTTAAGTGTTCAAAAAATAAGTTTAGAACTTTTTTAATTTAATTGATTGATTTTTAAAATTTTTTATAAATTGCTTTTTGCAAATATGCTTATGAAAAAAATCTATTTACCTAATTATCTCCAAAACCAATTTTCAAAATTTAAAAAACCTAAAAATAATTTTTTTCCATCAAAACCGTTTTTTGACAAACTCAATATCAAATGCACGCTTAATCGGTCTTTGATTATGACTGGAATTTTTGAAACCAAATCAGCTGCAGACAAATTTAGAGATACGTTTGATGGCCCATTAGGAGAGCAGGCCATGAATAGCAGTTATGGGTCATCCACAATTGAGGTTGGGCCAGGCCCCCTAAATTTTTTGAGTCAGTATAAAGACACAAATACCGAATATAGTAACAACGGTTCCTTTTGAATGCCAAAATTAAAACTGTATTAGATATACCCTTTTTCAACTTATTTTTCCAAAATTATGCTCTGAGCAAATGGTGCGAAATATCTTTCTCTTATTTCTTCATTTGCTCTACGACACATCTATTTAAATACATTATAACCCATAACATCTATTACCGTTCCTAGAACAGTGGATTTACAAAACGACTTCATTTAAGTTAGAATCTGTTCATCTTGAAACAATGAAATAACTCCACATGTTTGCTCCACTATGTTTCACCTATCTATGTGCTCTATTTGGCTTGATATATTTTTTTTTAATTTTTTAGAAGCTGATTTAAAAAAAATCAGTTAATTAAATTAAAAATATTACAAACATATTTTTTAACCATCCAACAACTGCCACAAACATTCATATAGTACAATTAATAATTTAATTTGGCTAAATTCATTTTTTGGCATTTAAGATTTTTTAATTTTGGTTTATATAAAATGCATAATAATTTGCATTGTTTTATGAACAATATTCATGCTTTTATTTTATTGCTTTTTGACTCACCCTTTATCTATCAATAAAACGACATTGTTCCTACCCTAACATATTGCCACTGTGTTAGCCTCATGGTCATTGATTTTTTGCATCTACAGTTACCCTTCCCCTTATCTCATTATGCAAATAATTTGCTTCTCTATTATTGTCATGTGTTGTTGTCTTATAATTTATAAATCTTTTCAAATATATTGTTTCTGTTACATTAAATGCATATCTAATATATATATATATGTATGTGTGTGTGTGTGTGTGTTTTTCAAATCTATTGTTCATGTTGTATTTGTTGCATCATGGGTTGAGTTTCTCCTCATTTTCTATAGGTAAATTCATTCTTAAATCATTAGATCTTATTTTATCTTTGTCATTTATTTATTTATTTATTGGAAGAAAATATTGTTGTTTATTGTTCACTTATTTCTTTTATTTTTATCCATCTTATTGCTATTCTATCATTCTTTTTTCACTTTGTATATTATAACGAATATGTATTTACCACATAATCTCTTTCATTAAAAAAAAAGGAACAATCCATTTATGTATCTCTCTTTATCCACGAATCATTATTCATAAAAAAATACATTTACATCTTTGTATTTGTAATGGCCCAAATACCGAATTAGTCGTAAACTGTAGTTTCCGATATTGATCAGTATTCACGGGGGTCAAAAATATACCCGTGGATGAAAAATATTTTATTTAATCATCGAAAAATATAGGTTATGACTAATCTGAGGGTAAAATTTGGAGTAAAAATGAGGTCAAATAAGTCCTTAAAAGTCAAAATTAAGAAAAAATGGACTCAGTTTAATTAAATAGTTGGTTGACCGTAATTTGACCGAGCTATGAAAAATAGCAAACGACATCCAAAAATTTATTTTAAGATATGGATAGACTCTAAATAATATTTAGGATTATTTGACAGTGAAAATGGAATTTTACGGTAACACCAAAAATTGAATTATCTGTCTAATTAAGTAAGCTGAAGAGGAAACGAACTCCGATTGAGTTGAAATTTTTTGTGTAGACATATAAAATTATTTTATGAATTATGGAATTAAATTTGGGTGAAATTGAGTTTGGAAAGTGAGAAAAATAATTTATAGTGCATAATTGGGCCTAAATGGGTTGGACTTTGTTTGGCCCAAGCCCACCCATTTAAGACCACTATAAATAGGCTCAAAATCAGAATTATCTAGAGAAAATCTGAAACTTATTCTTCCCCAAATCCCTTGCATGGCCGAAACCCTACATTTCCCCATTTTTCTTCCATTTTCTTCACTTTTTACACCAAAATCAACAATCCAAAATTAATTTCAACCTCTCTAATAGCTAATATAAGTTTTTAATCTTCATTTGGAAGGTTAAAGTGGAAGAAAATCAAAAGAGAAAGTTTAGGATATTAATTTTAGGTAAGCAAAATTTATGGTTTTAAATTAATTTAATTGTTCAAATAGGTAGTTTAAGATATGTAGATGATAAATATGAAGTTTATTTGAGAGTAGGAAGTAAATTAATTGTGGATTAATGAAGGAAAAATTTTGTCCATGGTAGGTTCAAGAGAAGGTGAAGGTTCTTCCAAGAAAAAAGTAAAGGAAAAGGAAATTTAGGAAGGCCTAAATAAGCAATTAAGGTTAGTGATTCCTTGATCTAATTATTTCCATTAATTAAGTATAATGTAGGGTTATAAAAATTTAGAAAATTGTGTATTTTATATGTAATTGTTAATTAATGCATAAAACATGATTAATGGATTATGAAAAGTGAATTATAATGATTAATTTATATTAAAAAAATTAATTAGTGGAAATTGTAAAATGTGACCTTATTATGTGAAAAATGAATATTAATGAATAAATACATTTTAGTGTAATATTATGATATATATGGAATAATGAATGTATTAATTAGTGAAATGAATAATTAGAAATTGAAAGAAAAATTTTAATGATGAAAATTAAATATAGGCAAAAAAAATAAAAAAATAAAAAATAGAAATTAATATTTTCTTTGCTAATTAAATGAAAATTTAGTTATGAAATGTAAGAGAATATGATTTTAAGTATGTATAAATTTATTGAAAATTTTTAAATTAAATATTGAATATTTTTCTATTTATTGATGATATTATGTATGAAATGAAAAATAATGAATAAAATATATTTAGTGAGTTTATAATTTAATTGATATATTAGAATGAAAAATGTGAAAAAAATTTGGTAATGATAAAATTTGTTATGAAAGAATAAATTATTAAGTGATTAATAATGTAAAAAAATGATGAAATTTATGATTTAATAGAAATTGAATTGAAAAAATAAAATAATGTCTTTAGTTATTATTCTGATGGTTAAATCTAGTTCAAGATATAATTGGTTAGCCATATGGACACTATTACCGCGGTGCGGGTCATGACAATGATAATCTATTTCAGTGATTGTAACTCAGTGATTCAGTGTACAGTATATTGATCGGGTGATTTTTCGGGGTTACTCTTCAGTGTAGTGGACTCTTGGGGTCCACGTCCCATGTATTCGGTCCGAATATTTTCTATCAGATTGAAACTAGGGGCAAGTGTGAATGAAATTATTAAAATGGCAATTATGAATAAAATATGAGAAAAGTGATTAAATAAAAAATAGGATAAACATTAAATAAGTGAAAAATATAAGAAAAATAACGAAAGTGAGAAATATAAGATAAATGAAAAAAAATATACGTAAAAAAAGTGTTATAATCATAATAATGATAAATGTGACTAAAAAAATAATAAAGTTAAAAAATGAAAAATAAGTGGAAGATAAATATTAAATTGTGTAGTAAAGATAAATAATCTAATAAATAAATATAAAAAAATAATATTAAAAGTAATAATGTTAGTGGCAAAAATATAAATAATATATAGTTAATGACATAATTATAAATAAATAAAAAATTTAAGAATTTAAGTGAAATTTGTAACAAATTAAAAAAAAAAAGAAATTGAAAAGAAGAAAGAAAAGAAGGATTAAAAATAAAAAAAATATTGAGAAAAAAATTGATAAAATTAATTAAGGTATTAAATAGTGAATTAAGAGGATTTAAAAAGAATAAAATAAATTATATATTAATGAGAAAAATTGAATAGTATATTAAAAATACAATTGCATAAAAATACAATTAGTGAAAATTTTTAGATTAGTAATCACCACTGAGCATATTAATGCTCAGCACGTAGTTATTTTACTGCGTGCAGGTAATGACAGGAAAGACAGGAAAAACAGAAGCAGACATACAACTTTTAGAAGTTGGTGAAATATTAAAATAATTGTAGGTTATTATATAAAATGACATGTATATATAGGTTTTAAGATGATGTTGTATAAATGAATTTATGTATATATTTTGATAAATGAATATTTGTGAATTATTATATATGTGAAGAATTGAGATTGAATGGAAAATATATTGTATCGTGTGTGAATTGTTGTGCCCAAAAATGGGTTGTGGATTGTTTGCTTTGCAGATGAGTGGGTTAGTTTATAGCCGTTATGCTGCCAAAATTTTTGAAAAAATAAAAATGATTAATTAGGTGTTAACAATATTATGGTCATTAAATTAAAATTTTTTTTTGGTATACATCGACTATAATCGTATTTACCCACGTAACGTACGTATAGAATAAGTGTTATAAGGGTGTTACAGTATTTTTATCCATGAAAATTATATATTGTATAATTGTAAAAAAATAAACAGTCTATTTTAAAAAAATTAATATATATATATATATATATATATATATAATGTAAATAACAAAAAAAATACCTGCATTATTTTTTACAATTTTCTAATATCATATTCTTCAACTTTTTTTTCTCTCTCTCTTCAATTGATCTTTTCTTTTTTTAGATAAGTTTAAAATTTATCTTACTACCAAAAAAAAATTCAAATTGTCATTATTTTATTTTATTTTATTTATTATTGATTTCAATTAGACCTTTTGTTTTTTTATTGGTTGAAACTGAGAAAGATTACAAATTTTGTACCACTGTTAGAACAAATTAAAGTAGTTATATTATTATATTTGATATATATTTGATTCAATTTAATTGTAATGCTAATAATCTATTTTTCTAGGATTAAAAAGAGGAATAATTTTATTTTTTCCAATAAGTTGAGTTTAAAAGATGCAACTTGTAATTTTATATAGAGGTTCGACTATATCTTTTGGAATAGTGGAAAAAGCTAGTCTTAAAAATTATTATAAAATATATTACATTATAATTTTTAGAATATTGAGAAATATTTTGGAGTTACAGTGTATATTTTTTTAATCTACTTTTCTTGAACTGTTTATTAATATAAATTTTGGAATTATATATATTTTATTTAATTTTTCCACTTCAAAATTTCTTATTTAATTTTTAGATTATTTAATTATATTTAACTTTTCTTTTGGTCATGAGAAAAATGGTATTGATCCCTCATTAATAATCAGATACAATGACTACTAAAAATTAATTGTTTGATAACAATTATGGTATATTTGTATCCATTATTATTTTTTAAATTATATGAGAATAAATTATTAAATTATAACATATATGATAAAATAGTGTAAACCGCAATATTACACGGGTTTACTTACTTTTTATGCCTAAAGTAATAAATGTCCTACGTGTTTTTGACTGAGGTCAATAAGCAACTTAAGTAGTAAACTGCCACTTTAGTAGTTTATTTTTTCTATTTACTATTATTTTGCTACTTTTTTTTTGTTTGGGTGTAATTACTTTTATATTTTTACTCCACATATGAATGAATTTTTTTTTTGGTAAAATATATATGGATGGAATATTAATATTCACTCAATTTGATATTTTTTTACAAAAAATTATTTGTATTTCTCTTTTTACAGCGTAAGAGTCTAAGTAAATCCTATTAACTATTAGTTCATAAATAATTGTAAAACGTGTTTATTATTTAAATTATACATGAAATTTTGTATATTTGTCAAAATAAACACTATATAAAATAAAAATAATTAATTATATTCAGGACATAATTTATAGAAAAATCATGTTTTATTCCTAATTTTGTGTCCAAACAATACGAATTACCAAATATATGATGTTAGTTGATCGAGATTTGATTGATATGTAATTTTTCAAATGTATTGTGATTGGTTACTGCCATGAGTCCCAACCACCAAGGTTGATCTAGATCAACTAATTTCACTAATAACTGATTTTAGTAGTTATGCATAAAGTAGAATATACCATGAATATAATTAATTAAGAAATTGAAGATTGAGAAAATCCATTGCCATATTTGTAATTTATTTCTATTAAAAAATTATATATTAATGTGGTATTATATGTAAATTTTATCTATATCTAATTTAAATGAATTATTATTATTATTATTATTATTATTATTATTATTATTATTATTATGCATTCAATACAAATTTTATCATATAGGTCATATATACTGAACATATATTATATTTTATTTCAATATAACAACTTTTATTACAATTAAAAAACAATAAAATATATGCAATAATAAAAGATTTTTTTATTAATACAATTAACTAAAAATTAGAAGTTCTGTAAGAAAAATTCTTACAGACTCTTTGATTGGACTGTCTTTTGGTCGATATGCAAACATAAAACATAATATATACAGTCTGAACACATGCATGATTAATATAAAAAGAGAGTCTAATTTATTTATTTTATTTTATACCATCAAACAAAATCCAAAAATCAATTTGCCTTGATATTTCAACAGTACTTAATTAATAGAATTTTTAAATATCCAATAAAGTAGAAAAAAATCAAAGAAAATAGGTAAGTTGAGATGAAAAAGAAAAAAACTTGAGTAATTTAGCAAAAAATTTTATTTTTTTCTGAAATTCAACTTTAATATATAGTTTGATAGACTAGAGTTCATAAATTTATTTTTTGTTGTGGAGAAACACAAATTCTTATAATCAAACATATTTTTCGTCACGATTTTATTGTTTTAATTAAATTAGAATGTGATAGAGAATTTAATTTCAAAAAACAGTCCCATGTGTTACCATAACGTGAAAAATAAAATCAAAACTAAAATTCTCCGAAGGCTTTCGAAGATTATAGCGGGAAAGTACTGACAATTTAAAATGGCGGTGAAAATTTTGTCAAGAGAAAATTCAAAAATCCCATCTCTCGCTTTCTATTGGTCCATTTTTGAATGACGCGGATCGCCAGTAAACAATCTAAAACCGTCGATGATACTAGATATCCAACGGCCTCCGTTCTCTCACCATCCCCACCCAGTTTAGCCACCAGGCTATAAAACCGTCCCACAACGCTTCTCAACATCGTTCTTCACCATCCTCGCTCACTTTCTAGTTTTTATCGTAGCATAATCGAATCATTATTTGTCAGTGTATTCAGGTTGGATCTTTTTAACGAGATGGATAGCACAAATGTAAAGAAGGGTGCTGCAGGGAGGAAAGGTGGAGGCCCGAAGAAGAAGCCCGTCTCCAGGTCTGTTAAGGCGGGTCTGCAGTTCCCAGTTGGTAGAATTGGGCGGTATTTGAAGAAGGGCAGATACTCGGAGCGGGTCGGTACAGGAGCTCCGGTTTACTTGGCTGCTGTACTTGAGTACCTAGCTGCTGAGGTGAGTACCATCTCTCTGATTTTCTGAGTTTTCTTAGATCTGGGTTGAATTTTGGGTTTTAAATCATATTTCTACTATATGTTTGTTTGATTTCTGGGAAAATGTGATTTGATTGAATTTTATGGTGATGGAGGGACAAATTGAGATTAAAATGGTGCCTAAGAATTTGGGGTTTTTTGGATTTGTAGGTGCTGGAATTGGCTGGGAATGCTGCAAGAGATAACAAGAAGAACAGGATAGTCCCAAGGCATGTATTGCTTGCAGTGAGAAATGATGAAGAGCTTGGGAAATTGCTAGCCGGTGTAACGATTGCTCATGGAGGTGTTCTTCCTAATATTAACCCAGTTTTGTTGCCCAAGAAGACTGATAAAGCAGCCTCTAAGGAACCCAAGTCTCCTTCCAAGGCCACCAAGTCTCTAAAGAAGGCCTAAATTCTCTCTGGCTTAGTCAATTTTAGATTTTTTTTAGTGGTATTACTGTATTTTGAATGTAGGGTTGTTTATTCTGTTGATGTGTAGATGATGAAATACTGAATTTAAAGATGCTTAGCCCTCTAATTAATGTGATACTACGTAAGCAATGAGTATTTTGAGATTAATGGATGAAACTACTTGTTTCTATTTCCTAATTGTTCTGCTGTTTTCAATGGGTGGGAATAGGGCATATGTGTTAGTGAAGGAGAGAACTTGTTCGATTCTTCTTTGTTAAAGTCTACTTTTGACATCATGTTTGATGCTTTTATTCCCAAGCTTAAGTGGTACTAGAGAAGTTGGTACAAAATTGGATTTGACTGTCTTTGTTATGGAAGTGTCAATTGATTGTAAAGTATCCAAATTAAATAAAAAATTATACAATCAATCGATATGCATATAGATTTGAGGATTAAAAGTTAGCTTCTAGTGGTTTATGTTTTTGAAGGTTTGTATGCTAAGATGTTGATGTGGGGTCTTATATGCCAAAAACAAAGATCATATCACAAATTCATTATGTATAACTCTTCAAAAGTTATATTATGTGTATCCACAAATGCATAACCTTCATATTTCATATTGTCCTACAAACGATGCATATTTTCAAATTAGCCAATTTAACAAAATGTTAAGTTTTATTTCTTAGTAAATACATATAAAAATCCTAGATTATCTTAAGCTTTTAAAACTACAAGGTTGCTGCTACAATACACTTAGTGTATTGATGAACCTGAATCATAAGTAATTTGTTAACTTGTACTTAGGTCAATACTAGATAATTTAATAATAATAATAATAAAGTTTTACTTTCACAATTTATTATCCGGAAAAATTCCATTTGGAATTTTATTTAAAAACAAGTACTATTATAAATAGTTTTTTCGTCTCAATGGCATAGAGGACTTGCTTTTATTTTCACACGAAATGTGAGAAATTAATTAATTTAATTAAGATTATATACTTTTTTTTCATCATACATTTAAATTAGGATCAAAATTGACAAATTCAGAAATTGATAATTTCCATTATTGATTATCATGCACAATAAATATGACTCGTAAGCATTATAAAAAATTAACAAATTAATTATATTCTTTAATAAAAATAAATTATAATTTTGAAATATAAGAAAAAAAAGATTGTAAATCTATTTTTTTCGAATGAAAGGAATAAATGAATTTTAATTCAGTGTGATATTAGAATGAGAGTATTATATAGTGAGTTAAATTGAATTGTAAATGATTAAATTAAAAAAAATTGAACTAAAATTTAATTAATCAAAGTTCATTTAATCGGTTAAATTTTAATTTAATCAATTGAATATCAATTGAACTTAATTTATTTAAATTTTAGTTCTAGTGATTAATATAAGTTATGATTAATTAAATTGAGCTTAAATCGAAATTTAAAAGTTCAATTGATTAATTGAACTTAATTAAAATAAATTAGAGTTTAATTAAATAAATTGGAGTTCAATTGATTAATTAAAAATAAATTATTTAAACTTGATTGGGTCAAATTATGATTTAATTGACTAAGACTCATTTGATTAATTTAACTTAAATTAATTAAATTCGGATTCAATTAATTACATATATTTAAATGATATTTAATTAATTAAATTGGAAATCAACTTATTAAATTGAATTTAGATTGATTAATTGAATTTCAATTTATTAACTTGGTTAACAATAAATTGAATCTCAATCAAACCAATTTATAATTTTTAAGTTCAATCAATCAATTTCAATTTAATCAACTTAAATTAAATTTAAGTTGAAAAATAAAATCAATTTAATGATCTTAAAAATTAAAATTTAGTTAGATCAATGTAACTATAATTAATCAGTGAAACCTTAATTTAATCAATTGAAATTTAATATAAGCACAATTTATTCAAATTTAAGTTCAATATTCAATTGAAACCTAAATTAATTCAATTCAATTCAATTAATCAATATTTATTTGATTAATTAAGTTCAATTAATTAATTGAACCCCAATTTAATTCAATTATATTCAAATAATCAATTTTTATTCAATTAATTGAAGTTTATTTAAGTTCAATGAATCAATTAACCCTAATTTTTATCAATTTCAATTGAATTAATCAATTAACTTTTAATTTTATTAATTGAATCTTGATTTAATCAAATTAAGTTCAATTAATCAATTTCTATTTAGTCAATTCAAATTCATTTTAGGTTCAACTTAATCTATTTAAGATCAATTAATTAATTAAATCCCAATTAAAGAAATTAAAGTTCAAATAAGCAATTTCAATTTTATTAATTTAACTTCAATTTTGAAAGTTAGGTCCAATTCAAATTTTATTAACAATGGAACTCAAATTTAATTGATTTATATTTAATTAATCACTTGACTCTGATTTAATTTATTGAACTTTCAATTGTATTAATCAATTAAATTTCAATTTAATTAATTAAACCTTGATTTAATCAAGTTCAGTTAATCAATTTCTATTTAGTCAATTAAAATTCATTTTAGCTTAAACTTAATCGAGTTAAGTTCAATTAATTAATTAAACTCCAATCAAAGAAATTAAAGTTTCGAATAAGCAACTTCAATTCAATTATTTTAATTTTAATTCAAAAAATTGAACCCCCAATATGATTAATTAGGTCCAAATCAAGTTTTATTAAGAATGGAATCCAAATTGAATTGAATTATATTTAATTAATCTCTTGACATTGATTTAATCAATTAAACTTTCAGTTGTATTAATCAATTAAGTTTTAAATTAATTAATTGAACGTTGATTAAATCAAATTAAGTTTAATTAATAAATTTCTATTTAGTCAATTCAAATTCAATTTAGGTTTAACTCAATCAATTTAAGTTCAATTAATTATTTAAATCCCAATTAAAGAAATTAAAGTCTGAATAAGCTACTGCAATTTAATTATTTTAACTTCAATTTAAAAAATTGAACCCCCAATAAATTAATTTGGTCCAATTCAAGTTTTATTAACAATTGAACCCAAATTAAATTGATTTATATTTCATTAACCACTTGACTCTAATTTAATCAATTGAACCCAATTTTATCTAATTAAGTCCAATCAATCAATTTATATTTAATCAATTCAAGTTCAATTCAAGTTCGGCTAAATCAATTTAAATTTAATTAATGATTTGAATCATAATTAAATTAATTGAAATTCAATTAAATAATTTCATTTTAATAAAAGAAACAAATTTAATTATTTAGATTAAATTTAAATTCAATTAGTTAATTTAGCTCCGATTTAATCAATTGAACCTCAATATAATTCAATTAAGTTTAATTAATCAATTTCTATTGGGTCAATTGAAGTTCAGTTTAAGTTTAAGTTTAATCTGGTTAATTGATTTAATTAAAATTGACTAATTGAATTTTAATTGATTAAATTGGAATTTAATTGATTAATTGAACTTAATTTAATTAGTTGAACCCTAATTTAATTTGAATAATTTGGGGTTCAATTGAATACTTGAAGTTGAATTGATTAAATTGAGTTTAAATTCAATTAATTAAATTGAGGTTCAACTAATTAAGTAAACTTAATTGAACTCAAATTAGTATTCAATTGAGAAATATAATTATTTATTACATCAAAAAATTTAAGTTAATTATAATAATTGAATTCAAAATTGCTTCTAGTTTTGCTGTGAGTTCCCACTCCTAAATTATCATCTTCCCCAAAATACCCACTCGAGGAATTCCAAAAACGAGACATCTCCTCTATCACCAACGACAACCGGTAGCTCCTTTCATCTCTATACCTTTGTAGGTTCCAATTGACGCTACTTCCTCCCCTTTCGCTTACCAATTTGAAACATTAATACTAAATGACCCAGATATGCTACTACCCACTGGAATATTTTACCTTCTCCCTATTAAAAATAGTTCATTTAATCTTGAAACGTGAAAAAAAAATAAGAATAATAGATAAAATAGGTTATAGGTGATTGGTTTTAGCGGAACAGATCCAATCAAATTAGACCTTCTTGAAATCGTTCAACTTAAAAAAAAAATACGTACAGCCAAACAAGTAAATCTTACTGCATTGGCTACCAAATTTGAGCAACTCTTCAGCTGAATCAATAGTTTCCATTAGCGAAACTAAAGCTTTTATTACACTATCTCTAATCCATTGTGATAAAATGGTGTAAATTTTATATCAAAATAATGTAATTACAGTAAATTTATCTCCAACCAATTACACAATTTTTTACACAAAAAAAAAATATTATATATATATTCTTCTTTATATTTTATTTTATATTATTTTATAGTAATTTTAGACTATATAATTATTTTACAAAATAAATATTTTTTTAATATATTCATCCAATATTAAAAATTTTATTATTTAATAATATTATAAAATACAAATTCAATTTAATATCAAATATTAAACATCAATTTACTATTAATTAATTTTCAATTTACTAACATTATTTTTATTTAATTTTTCAATTAAATATATTTCAATATTAATTAAACATTAATTTACTAATTAAAAATTTATTTATTCAAATATAATAAATTTATTTATAAAAAAATATAAAATTAGATAAAATTTAATAATTAAAATTACTAATTTTATTTTTAAATATAAATAAAATTATTTAACTTAAAAAAAAATCTCAAATCCTTTTTTCCCGTGTCATCTCTCTCTCTCTTTCCCTTTCTTTTCTTCTTCCTCCTTCTTCTTCTTCTTCTTTCACCTGCAACTTAACTTTTTTTTTTTTTCTATCTGAAATGGCGCGGTATTATAGTTAACACCAATTTTTACTCCATTTTGGTGTTCGGTTGGAAATCAAAATTTTTACATCATTTTTATTTTTTTCTTATTTTTGCACCAAATTGGTGTTGGTTGGAGATGACTTTAGAAAAAATAAAAATAATAGAGGTTGTATTGTTAATCTAGTATAAGGAAAAAAACCAATTGCAAAAGGAAAATCTGATGCATATGTTTTACACAATATTTTTAAGATAAATTAATCTCATAGTATTGGTATTTATGCTTAATGACGTTTGTTTTCCATGATATAATAGATAAAAGAATAGAGTTTGAACACTATAAATCATACTCACAACGAACTGAATATATGATTACTCTATCACAAGAAAGAGAAGAATAATTTTTCATGATCAGATTAAACATCTTCAATATGAATAGACATATCTATTTATACTAAAGGAGAGGTGAGTGGAATTTATTGTGATTAAATCTTTATTATGGTTGCAATTTAATCAAAATTAAATTTTGATTAAGGAATTTATTTTGAATTTTAATTTTTTATTTTCACATTCATCATTTTGGACATATGAATATCATGATTCATAATTTTTATATTAAAAAACACATATATAGATCATGCTTATAAAATCGAGTTATAGAACCCACCCAAATTTCGCTCTCAAGCCTAATAATCACAATTTTTTCCAATAACTTTAACAGTGTCCTCAGGGTTGGGCTCTTTGGTTTTTCTAATCTTTTGAAGATAAAGAAGGCGACTGAAAGATTGAGAGAGAGATTGAAAGAAAGAGTGGAGAACAAGGAAAAATACAAGAGTAATGGATAAATGAGATTGTTCATTAACTCCTTTAGAATTATTAACCTATTTAGTAGGTTACTAGATCTAATAGTAATAATTAAAAATGAGTGATTTAATGACTACAAACTTTAAATTTTATTTATAAACCTGATGCACCGTAAACGAATCCGTACTAAAAATATACTCTTAACCACAAAGCAATAGTATGGTATTTAACAAAAATATGGTATCAACATGCAGAATTATGTGTTCAAATAAACATATCAAATTATATAGCTCCCTTAGTTTATGTTTGGCATAAATAAAAATTTCAAAATTGATTGCTAAAAATTCTTTTAAAAATTGGGTATAAAAAATTAAAATATTTATCACTTTTTTGCATAAATATCTTTTCTTAAAAAAAGATACAAAGGTATGAAGTAACAAAAAGAAAAAGAAATATTAAATTTTAAATCATATTTACAAAAAATTGTCTATGACGGAAAAAAATGAATGAATTTTATACCTACCATATTAAATATTATTTTATATGAAATTAAATAATGATAATAACTTGGCAATAAAAATAGAAACAATTGCATGTTTTTTTAAAACAAAATATACATCAATTTAAGTAAGAGGACATGGAGGCTCCAAACAAACTAAGGCCTTCCTAGGCTCGGAGAGGCCTCACGATGCTTCTTTTACTCTCTAAAGACACTGATTGTTTTACTGGAAAGTGGAAACCTAAAGCCTTCTTTTTATCGGTTTTTCTTCCTATCGGATCAGTACAACTAACCCTAGCCGCCCCATCTTCTCATGTCGGAGATATGCTTGTCGACGACATTACGGTGATTATTTGAGTCACTTGCAACAGCGACCTGGAAGGTAGAACCTCCTCTTTTTTTTGGTTGACCTATCTGACGGTATTTATCTCTCAAAATTTTGTAATATTCATGATGTTTTAGGTTCTATTTTCTTTAGGCAAAAATAGTTCATTGTATATATTAGAATTCATGAATTAATTCATCCGTATAATTTCCACATTTCTTTTCATTCTCCTTCTCTCTCTTGGGTTAATTGATTGAAGAACTTGCTAAGATTTGAGAGATTCTGTTTTTGTCTCTAGCAAATTCGTTGCTGCGAAACAATATCAATGAAATTGCTTGCGAATGTGACAATTTTCGTGCCAATTTTGAAGCTGTCCAACTGGTTCTCTGGCTTTAATTTTCATTTCACCTTCACTTTTTACTGTTTAATGTTCGATCTGTCGACTGCTAATTAAGCACGTGGAGGTTCTGCGGCTGAACTGAAGATCTAATCATGCAGTGTTGCAACCGTTACGCTGTTAGTCTCTGCAATTCAGCTCCCTTATGTAGAAGTTTATGGGCTCGCTACTCCTGCTCCAAATTATTTGTTGGAGGTCTTATTAATTTCTCGTTATTGTTTTTACTTCTTATCTTTCTCTACTCAAAGTGGGTAATTTTTTTTTTTTTTTTTTGAATCACAGGGCTTTCTTATGACACCAATGAAACCGTTTTGAAGGATGCTTTCCAACAGCATGGAAAAATAATAGAAGGTAATCGTATTCATTTCTTTTAGCTTTAATTTTTCCAAAAATAAATATGGGAATGACTAAAAATTATTTTTAAGCAGTGAAGATTATATGTGATCGTGTGTGTGGGAAGTCCAAAGGATATGGATTTGTGCAGTTTGCTTGTGAATCTGCAGCCTCCAGGGCTTTGAAACAAATGAATGGTCAGGTATGATTTGATTATAAATTTCGTTTTTTAAAAGGATCATTTACTCTTTTTTGTGGTGTTCATTCATGTTCTCTTCTCTTTTGGCTATTCTTCTTTACAGTTGTTGGATGGTAGAAGTATTCGGGTCTCTTATGCACATAAGCAGCAACCATTGTCTGTTCAGGAGGAGGAAAACACTAATCCGGACTAGGTTCATTAAAAACTTATAGATGATAAGTTGTAACTGGTTTGGTCCATGAAAAATTCATAAAAGAAAAATCGTGTAGGCGGATACACATGAATAGCTTCAATATTCCACAAACAGTGCAATACAGTATGTGCCGGTGCATCAGAGGCCAACCCACAATAAGTCTGCACCTAAATCTTTGACACCCGTTATGGCCATAAATTTTTTGTATATTCAATTTGAGAACTTGGGAAATTTTTTTTTATAATGTGAAATAAAAATTTATCTTCAATTGTAATATGGAAATATGCATGTTATTTGAAGTTTGAGCTCCACCATACATGTTGCATTATGTAAAATATAAAAAGGTTAATTCTGTCAGAGAGATTATTTCTGCCATCAGACTTTTTGATTCAAATACTGGAAAATTAATGGTTGCTTGTGAAATCTTCAACAACTGGCATGGTCTTTTGGTTCTTTATTTTTTGCAACTTCCACAAATATCTGCCTTTCATCAGCTATCTGTTAACAGTAACACCCAACCTCACTGTGTTGCGGTCCAACCTCAGTGTGTTGCGGTTAAAAGGAGAAAAATAAGTGCTTCATGGCATGAATTTACATCAACAATGAACTAGCTTAATGATCAACTATGAAAAAAAAACATTTTCACAAGCATATATTTGAGGGCATACACATTCCAATTCCATTTAACAAAGAGTCTTTGAGAGAGGAGTAACCTTCTACTTGTGGTCTCTGGGAATGCATCTATTGAGAAGTTCAGGCAAAAAATCCAAGGAACCAACACAAGAAAGATACTATTAAAAACTAAGCACATGAAAGTGTAATTTGTCCTTCATTTAACACGCTTGAGAATAGACTTTGACCAACAATCAGAAGAAATATGATTGTTTCACAAAATCGGATAAACTATCAATTAGATAAAAAGTCATGATTATATCTCAATACTATGAAGTAGACAATATAGAAGTTTGCAGTCATGTTCAAAGTATATTCCCTGTCTAAGCAGACTGCATAATCACAACAAATATCTAATCCATTAGTGGCACTTGCATCAAGTTTAAATCTAGTGAGTTCTCACATAGTAGGTCCAAGACCCTTATTTTGGGTGAAATCAATCCAGAAATTCAGCTAGGTTACTCTAGAATCACCAAAAATTAATCCCACATGTAGCCCAAGCAAGTTGAAGCAAGATTGCATATCAGTGACAAAATTGGTAAGCTGTAGATGAATGATTCTAAAAATTTGCAAATTTCATTTCACAAGATTAAAAGACGCCCCAAATATTGAAAATTGATATAGCAGAGGACAAGACTTACCGTCTAGAACATAAAAGAATGAAATGTGAGAGCAAAGATTGTCAATGTTCAAAAAATAGAAATAATAGAAACTACATCCCCATATGTTGCATCATTGGTTAAACAGCAGCAGTGCCTTAATTGATAATTAGAGTCAATATCATTACTTCATTTGCAATGTTCATAAATAAACAGTATAAACATAATAATCTCTTGCTTTATCTAAAACTAAGTAAACCATATCACAACAATTTATAAGACCTAGTTTACATGAAGATGAAGTCTCATCCCTCTTTTACATCAGCAACTGCCAATATCTTAATAAGCAAATAAAATAATACATCTAACAATTTATTAGATTTCCACTGCAAATTTGGTTCAAGAACATATGTATCGTAGTAATATACTAAAGAACACAACTTCAAATATGCAAGGGAAGTGCACTTTGTAATTAGAGAAACAAGGAAACCAAGTTCAATAACCTTATTACGTATATAAAACAAATCTATTGTATCTGGAGAGCTAAAAACAAGTGTCATAGCCCTTGTATCCAAATTCAACTCACCTCAGAAAGAAGAAACTATTCTTAGAAAGATAAACTGAAGCACTTTAGTTCATATTTCGTACACACTAAACCTTAATTTCTTTTTTCTTTTCGATGAAATGTTCAACTCAATCTTCAGGAGCAGATTAGATGAACTGAGGAAAAATACTCCATATGTAATACCTACTAGACATTATTATTTTATTTTTTCAACGAGATTGAAGCACAACAACAACGTAAAATTAACAAAATAAGCAAGAAATTCAAAGGCATTATGATAATTAGCCTGCCATTCATGGCCTTCTGCGCTTCACCTTCTGATTCAAATGTGAAAAAACCAAACCCTTTAGGCTTTTGAGTTCTTGGGTCGATTCCTAATCTAGCTAGATGATAATTAATCATCAGTCATTTATTGAAGAGATTAAAAAACAAAGAAATAATTGCACATAAAGCGAAATTACCTTCTCTAACAACTCCAAACGGTGAAAACAAATTTTCTAATTTTTTATTTGTGGTGTAGCAAGATAATTCTACAAACTCGTGGTTTGATTTGGTTATTTTTAGGATTTTCAATTTATAATTTAATTATTATTTTTTATTTGGCAAACGTGCATTTCAAACTCTAAAATCATAGAAAATTAACACTCAAGCTCTTAATGTTTTTATTTTAATGTAAAAAAAATTGATAAATGACTTCCTAATTATTTGACATTTGGATAAGTGTGGTATTAGCTTTTTGATTTGTGGCTGCATTTATCATTATCCCAATCTATTCTTGACACATGGATTTCAACCACTCTAATCTCACAAGTTTTTCCTAAAAAAAAAAAAAAAAAACTCTGAACCCATAACTTCTTTTTAAATATTTTCTTAGAAAACACATTATATGCCCTTTTTTTGGACTGAAAACACATAATGTCCTTTTGTCTTTTTAAATCTATCAATTTAATAGTCTCCTCACATGCTTAATTTTTTTTCCCTAATATGTTATTTTCTTAACTAATTAACAAGCGCAATCTTTCACCAATGTGTTTCTTCACCAACCATCATATTTAGCATTGTTCACCGATGTTTAAAAGATTCTGTATTTGGGTGTTCTATGTATGGTTTGTGTTTATGATTCAGGTGAAATACATTATTAGTTTGTTTGATATTGCATTTGAATTTTTTTTTTAGTTTTGAAATTGCTTTTGAATAAAAGTAAATAAATAAATATTTTATCAAAAACAAGTTTAGAAAAAATAATTTATAAAAAATTAAAAAAATTAGTTAATTAAATTAATAAAATTATAATTTTTTTATCAGTAACAGCAATATTAAATACTCTTTACAAAGAAAATAGACAGACGTATGATATGAGAGTAAATATGGCTACAAGTTTAATATAATTATATTGAGATCGGATTAGCGAGTTCGGTTTTAGTGGAAGGATTAGTTAATGAATGATTTGGCCCTCAACAAAATTTTGGGCTATATCGCAGCAAATGAGAAATTTAATGATGACCGAGTAATATGGTAAACAAATGCAAGAGTCTTGAAAGACATTCCGGACTGCGTTTGAATTGCAAGCAAATAATAATATATCAAATTAATTAATAGCCCATATGGAAAAAGCTCAAAAAAACTAATATTAAACACTAAATATAAAATAAACGTAGAAAAATAATTGAAAAATGGACTTCTGGCCGAAAGAGATTTTTTATTTTTATTTTTATTTTTTTATGACTGTGCCTTTTTATAGAGAAGATTTTGTTGGATGTCATGTCCATTGATGCTTCTTTTGAACAAAATACTCTCTCTTCCTGCCTCCCGTTGGGCTTAATTATTGGGTCTTAAAATATGTCTATTTATATATTACTTCATAGATAGTGATATTACTGAAATCCCAATTTGATTTGGGGCAGTGTTAACACTTTGAAACGGTGGCGGCTGGTTTGCATGAGACTTGCACACCCATGAACCTTCAATTTTTATTATTCAGATTTTATGAGATATTGTGTGAATTTAATTTATTAGATTCATAATTGACCCCATATATATATATATATATATATATATTAGATCGTAACCCTCCCGTTTCAATAATAGTTTAAAGATTAATAACATAATTATTAGCATTAGTTTTTATAATAACAAAGTAACACAGTGTCATAAAGAAGGTTTATATGATATCTAAATAGTTAATAAAGTTTAGTGTGGAAGTAAAAAAGAAAAAAAGAAAAAGAGATTTGGGCAATAGGAGTTATGATCAGGTATCGTAATCCTAAAACATCATAATTAAATGTTTAGTTATGATATTTAAATTATTTAAATAATATAAATATTTGTGTAATTTATTTATTTTTTATATCAGTAAGATCATAAAATTAAAATCAATGGACGTTGTCTTTATCTGATGAAATATGCTCTGACTTAAAATAAATGTAAAAAAAATAAAATATTGACTTCTATTTTTTATATAAATTTATTACTTTGTATTAAATATAATTTGTGAGATTAGATGTAACATTATTTTATTACTTGATATATGTTTTTTTAATAGACAATTTGTCTATTACTTGTTCTTTCTAACGCTAAAGTTCCAATGGTTTTGAAACCTGTGTGTGATTAGAGGATATTGATTTTGTTTCAGTTGGAAATGAATTTCTTAGTAAAACAAGTCTTGAAGATCAATGTCTTTTTAGACGGTTTATATCTAAAATTTGATGGAATTTAATCATTAAAAATATGTATAATTTTAAAGTTAAATTATAAAATTTTTTAATACGATTACTTATAACAACTAGAAAATTCATTCCATCAAATAAAAAAAACTATATGGCCAACAAAAAATTTAAAAAAATCATTATTTTTAATAAAAAGTCAATTTTTAAAATTTTTTTATTGGATTCTTTATAAATTTTTAATGAAATTTAAATAAAAAATATAATTTTATAGAAAAAATTAAAATTTTATTTATGTGATTAGGATCAATACACCAACTTGAATCAAATGAATACGGTATGGAATTTAATAATATAAAAACAGTTATTATTTAGTATATACAATCAAGTATAATTTGATCAATAAAAAAATATATGTTTGAAAAAAGAATCCGGTAAAACAATTATCACCCAGAAGGTAAAATGTTGTATCCATTTCCACAATGGAGAAAAGATGGGTTGTATATGGAAAGTCAGCAATATCCTTGCCTTTTTGAAGAAAGTGGGAACATGAAGCAAGATAGGGAGGGTAATTCGGTAAAGTGATCCATTTGCAAAATAGGGAAAAGATGTGTATGTTGGAAGTCAGAAATGCCCTCGCCTTTTTGGAGAAAGTGGAAACATGAAAGGAAGATAGGGAGGGTAATTCGGTAAAGTGATAAAAAGGAGTTGGCTTCACAAACCTGATACAGCGCCGTTTTCCTGAAGGTCTCAGCAAAAAATACATTTTATCTGAAATGGTGTCGTTTTTAAGAGAGTTAAATGGGTTAGCGCATTGTAATAGCCACAGTGCCAGCTGAACCCTCTTTTAATGTATAGTATTAATATATATGTATCCCACGATAATAAATGATGATTTTATACAGTCTATACATGTGTAATGAATGGATTTTTCAAATTTAAGTGAATTAAGGCATTAAATTGGGCAATATAATGGTGAAACAGAGTTGATAATCTAAGTTCATACTCAATAGAATGCTTCAAAGTTTTAGGACAAAATGCAAGAACAAGTTAAGGGAAAAGGTATGACCATAAACTAATCGAACTGAACAAAGTATTGATGAGGTTAAATTCGATTCGTTTAAGTTTATTATAAGATCAAGTTCAATTTAAACTTTTATACTTAAACTCGAATTTGGCTTGTTTAAAAAATTTTCAAGTTTGCTAGTAGCTTGATTTGACTTAAACTCGTTTATTATGTTTAACAAGATTAACTCGAATTCGACTTGTTAACTAATAGTGACAAAAATTTGAATTCGGCTTTTAATTAATAATGAAAAAAGCTCAAATTCGGCTCGTTAACTAATAATTACAAAAGTTTGAGTTCGATAACAAAATATAACATAAAGTGAGCCCTAAATAAACATATTTGTAAGCTTTTAAACAAACAATTTCATAAACTTTTAAATAAATACGTTCATGAACAAGTTCGAGGGTTCGTAAACTTTTTAAATATACACGTTCACAAATATATTCTCAAACTCGTAAATAAATATATTTTCGAGCTGACGAACCAAACAGTATTAAGCTCAACCTCGAGTTTGATAAGATTTTTGATTTCGTATTTAAATTCGAGCTCAACTCGATAACAATAATACAATTTCGAACGAATTTTTCGAATATGTTAGAAACAGTTTGATTTATTTAATAGGAGGAGGGGTCAGTTAATTGCTGAAAGAGATGATAGGAAACTGCTTTACCTTATGGATAGTAATTTGGTCACTAGATATGGAACTCATCCAGTATGAGGTGTTTAATTTATAAAGACAATTGGTGTAAAGGAGGGATATTACTACAGCTGAGTTACGGGGTATCCTTCTCCTTTCAAATAGTACGATTGCCTTATTTTTTATTGTGTAAAATTAATATGTAGTCAATTTGTTTCGTCTAATTGCTCCACCATCAATATTCTTCACCATATAAGCAACTATCTTCCATGCTATTTTTTAAAAAGTTCTTTTCAATTACGCCTACTTATTTTCTTATAGACATCTCGAAATATTAAGAATGAAAAAATGTGTTATTAAAAAGTTAAACAAAATAAAAGAAAAAATATTTAATATTTCTCAGTTATTAAAAAATTAAAATTTTAAGTTTATAACACTATTTAAGTTATCCTATGCTATAAAACATTCTCAATATTATATTCTCCATCATTCGAGTGAAACATATCTCTGTTTTTAATACTATATAGGATTCATATGAGAAAAAAATATGAAGTACGTGTGTTTCTGAATAAATAAAAAAGATAATAAAAAATAGTAGTCGGTAATTCTATTTAAATTAATAAAATAAAATTGTAACATTATGGTTTTCTATTAAATAAATGTCCAAAGTAAATTTCATGTAATTAAACAATTTAAACTTACACCCAGAAAAATAATCTTGTTTTTTTTTCATCAGGAAGGACCATCTTAATAATACAATGACAAAAGAATTATATTAAAACATTCTTTTTCTTCTTTTTTCTTTTCACAAAAACTAAATTATGAAAATACGACATGATTAAATAACATGACACGATACAAATTTAAACATATGAGTTATAACACGAAAAAAATCGTATCGTAAACAAATTTTACCTACAATGATATTTAAAAATATGTAAAATATATAATAATTTTAGTATTATTCAAACTATATAAAATATTCAAATATATATTGTAGTATTTTTAAATAAATTTATAATATATTATATTAAAATTAATTATATTAGTATATGGGAATAAATATTAATAAATTGATTGTGTAACTATTATTTATTAATTTATATTACATTAATATTATACTAGTTGTGTAGCTATTATTTATTAATTTATATTATATTAATATTATACTAATATATTTTCTATTTTTTTTTGAACATTTATTATTTTTAATATAATTTTCATGGTTTTAGTTTATAATAGTGTTTTTTTATCATGTTTAAACGTACAATAATCATATAAACATATCATATGTGTTATATAGTATAATTTATTCATATTTAGATATATTTAATTAATTATATTTAATCGTATCGATATATATTATAATCTTATAGTGTGTATTTTAAATTTTTTATAATCAAATTATACACAATTAACACCACCAAATTTTCACCTCTAAATCAAAACATTGGTTGTGCATATAAATCTGCGTTGCCGTTATGAATCCCGGTCTCGAAAACATGTCCGAGCAAAGAAATGAAAAGAGACAGAGCCATAGGGTATCCTAAGAAAAAAGAATCGAAGCACAGATAAAAAGGACACATTTCGCGTGATTCGCACGGTCAAAAGAAGCCCAATTATCGAGAATATGACCCAAAACACATAATTTTTTATCACTTTTCTTTTCATCATTTAAAAAAAAAAATAAAAAAATAAATGTGCTTTATAAACATAAATTATTATTCTTTAATTTTCATTATTTTTCTAAAAATATATTAAATGAAATGTATAAAATGAGAATTTAACTATATATTATCAATATTAAGCCATAAATTACTTTTTGAAAAAAAATTAAAAGCAGAGTGATTTTGGCAAATATTCTTTATTTGACAATTTTATTCTTAATAACAAATCCAAATGAATGATTTCTTTTTTTTTTTTATCATTATTATTTTCAAAATGGGTTAACAATTTTGAACTTCTCGGCTCTCGCGGGTAAAGTATGCAGTATGCACTGACATCTCTGTCTTTCCTGGTCCATATATATAGACAGACCTCGTTAGTCTGCCTTCCTTTCAGAGATTCCCTTATCTATTTGTATTTTGTCTAATAAATTTATATTTTAGAAATAATAATAAAACTTAGAATTCTCATTTCTTCCAACAGTACTTGCCTTTTATTTATTTTTATACTCCATGAATCCTTTTATTTTTTTAATACTACAAATAAATTCTATTTAGAGCCTACTTACCGTTAAAAAATTTTTTATTACTTTCTCAAAGATAAATTAAGATATGTGAGAATTGAAATCGAGATCTGTTATATACAAATTTTCAGTTTGTATTACCATTGTGTCACAACTTGCCTTCTCTTTATTTCCTGTGAGTCCTAACCAAACATAACAATTGGAAAGATTGCTTTGGATCTTGGTGATACTGAAAATGACATTTTCAGGTATGTAAAAAAAAGGAAAATGAAAATAAAATACTAGAGAGATAGCAAGAAGTTTTAAGCACTTAAATCAAACACAAACATCCTACTAATTAAACAAAACATAAACACACAAACTTGTAAGGTTTTACCTTACCAATTACCAAACAAAATACTCAAAATAAAAACCAAATATCGAATTATTAGTTGGTAAATGGTAATTAGTGGCAGAAAATAACTTTAAGCTCACGTGGGGAAGAGCATTCATGCATGAGAGAAGGAGTATCATGGGCATAAGTGAAGGTGGCGGGGCAAGCATGCTTGAAAAACTCTGAGAAGCTCGAACCTCTACAAGTTTGCGGACTATTATAATGGTTCCTGCAGCACAGCTCGTCCGTACCAAACGCCTCGCACCCACTTTTGCACGCCACCACTGGGCCGTGCCCCGCCGGGTACCTTTGCTGCAGCTTCGCCGGACACGTGTTCAGCAGGTTGGCTCTGCACCCCACGACAGGGCATACGCCTCTGCCTTCGTGTGGGGTCACTGTCATCGGGAGGTTAAACCCGTCGACCAGAGATACGCCGTAGGAGGAGAAGTCGCTGTGGCCGTGGTGCAGGCTGAACTGTGCTAGGGTTACTGGGGTGGCGCCGCCTAGGCCGTTGCATTCTATTTGGTGGTTGCAGTCACCTGTGGCGCAGTGGAACTTTCCATTTGTGTGAGTGCAGCCTGTTCGGCCCCAGATCCGTCCTGCCCAGTGGCTGTCGGGGACGGCGAAGGAGCGGTGGGTGAGGGTGGAAAGAGGGAAGCCTCCTTTCTCCAGGACGGGGAAGCCGGCGCTGGGTTGGATTGCAGGGTAGACAGTGTAAGGGCAGTTGTTGACTAAGGTTAAGATAAGCCCTGGTTGCGTAGCTTGGCAAAAGGTGCACATGATAAGCAGAGTGGCAGACAAGAACAGAGTGCTACTAGCCATTTTTTTTTTCTCTTCTATATTTCTACAAGGCTGGCTGGGGAATGACGATGATCGGTCTCTTCTTATAAGCATAACATAACTCATTGTACCGGTGTTCCCTTGCCTATTTTCTCCTTTAGGTGTAAAAATACTGAACTACCCTTTTGATCAATGTTTCGAGCTTGAAGAATGTGGAGTGAAATTGGAAGTGTGTTGTTTCTAGATGGGCTTATGTGTCTTTTGAGTAAGTTTATTTTAATTTTAATTTGAACTACTAATATTTTAGACTCTCATTCATACAATACGATAAAAATATTACTCTCATCCATTTTTACAGGTTTATCCTAACTATGTGTTACATCACAATCTATCTATAATATATAATTTTTTTAATAAATTATACTTAACTAATTTTTTTATACTTTAATGATTTTAATAAGGTGATTCCTTAATAATTAGGTAATACAATAAATTTTTTAAAAAAATCATTTAATTTAAAAGGAAAAATTTGTGAAATTTATCCACATAAGAATCTAGAAACTACAGGAGGAAATGGTAACTCTAACGGCAAAAGTTATGCAGTTTGAAATTATCCTGCGATAATAGTCTCATTTTTATTTTTAAATATATTAAAAATTTTAATTAATATAGTTACTTTTTTTAAATATGCCTTATTAAAAAAATTAAATAATTATAATTAACAATTATCGATAAGAAAGATCATTAAGTAAGATATAATAAATTTAATTATATATTCTAAACGAAATGTGACTTGTAGTAATTTTAAACATTTAACAAACAAAAATTGACTTATCTTTAATGAGGGAGACAAATATTACCCCTTTGTTCTAATTTGATGGACATTTTTTTTAAAAACAGAAGTAGCAATTTAATATATATATTTTTATCTTAAAAAGATAATTCACTTTTAATTTTAAAAATATAATCATATGTTAATCATCAATTACAACATTCATTCCGTTCCATCTATTGTATAAAAAAATAAAATTTATTTCGCTCCAATTGACATTTTAGATTACCAATAAAAAATAAACTATTTATTTTCAATTTTATCTCTATTTTGATTTTTAAGTAAGTATTTTCTATTAATGAATTAATTATGCTTATTACTACTTTTAGTATTTTTAAAAGAAAATAATATAGTTATTTTATATTTATAATTATGCATATTAAATAATATTTTTAATCTTCATGAAAAAAATTTAAATGACAGATATAAGGATGGAGTATTGATTATGAGTTATTATCTTAATTTTTCAATAATGATCCTAATTAATGTAAACTTTGAACACATTAACTACAATTTTCAATTCGTGTATAAATAGAAACAACTATCAAATTGGAACGGAAGGGCTAATTCATTCATGACCATCTAGTTCTAGCTATGTGCTGAAAGGATAAGTGTCATGTGTAAGACAGGACAGAAGTGTCATTATACAAGGCGGGAGAGGTTAAGGACTGGCAGGTGAGGTAAGCTTAAAGCGTATGGATGAATCCAGAAAATCAGTGGACTGTTTGCCTGTAGCGTTGTGGAACTTTGGGTAAGTAATTAATTGCTAATGCGGTTACTTGAAAATTGTCATTATTAACTTGCACAACTGGAGCTTAGTTTTTTCATTAATGGAAAATGAACAAAGGAATATGATTAGGCTAGATAAAACTTTATATTTCTTCTTTGTAGTTAAATATTTGTTGGGAAAGTACAATTACATGAGAAAATGAGTTTATGATGTTTGAGAGAATAAAAACCAATTAATTAAGTTGGTAGTTTAAATATTTAGCCATGGGATATTTTATGTTTTTATCATATTAAATGGTAATTTAGCAAGTGATATCACATCTCTTACCTCTGTTCTCTCTGCATATTTCAATTATTTGAGTATTGTACCGAACACTCCCTCTGCTCCTCTATATGTATTATTCATTTAAAAATTTAACCAATGTCAGAGACATGAATGGTTTATGAAACTCCCAATTTAATTACAAATTTGTCATCTAGAAAAATAATTATTATTTTCCATATTTGTTAGGTTGTAATTGAATGGATGCATGAAACTTAAATCAAAATTAAAATAATCAATAAATTTTACCTTATTGGTACTTATCTGGTCATCGGAGATTTTAATTTCGAATTTTCAATGAGACATTTTGTAACAAAATGAAAAAAATCAAAATTAAAATAAGTTCATTCAATATATTATATATTTTATGGATCGGTATGTCAAAGGCTAATTTCACACTATATTTATTTAACTTTATTTAATTCAAATTGGCATGCTATATAATATATTGGATCAATTTAATTTAATATTTGAAAAATATATGAAAAAGCATTGAAATTTAGAAAACTTATTTCGTTTACTATCTATTAAACTTTTAGTTAAAAAAACATTTCAATTATTCACTTAAGTAAATTTTAAACTAATATTTAGCAGTGTATAATTAAGCAAATCATGTATGTTATATTGTGAAAGAAATACAACATTGTATTTGTTGTGGAAATCGGGTTAGTTTCCATCAAAATGAATAATTGTACCAAAAATTAAGATAAAAAAAATTCTCAGGTAGTTGGTAGAGTCACAAATGGTCTCCCTTAAAAACCAACTTCTTTAGACTCTTAGAGTTTTTGTGACATAATTTTTTTCAGATAATTTAAAACACAATATATCACAAAATAAATGACCCGACAATAGCTATTAAATAAACAATAAAGAGAACACCAGAATTTAACGAGATTCGGCCAATTATGCATATGTCATCGGACACTACTAAAATAATATTTCACTATTTCAAAGAAATATTATAAAGTGAAATATAACAAGAGAGAAAAAAAATACAACCAATCTTAGAAGTAGAGTGATTGGTGTTTGGGATGAATTGTTAAGAGGGGGATGAAGACCTTTTATATAGGCTAAAATTTTCCTTTCTCCCTCTCCCATTTCCGATGTGAGATTTGAAGATTGCTACATTTTAACAAATCTCCACCTTAACGATCTCACAATTTCAAAAAAACATTTTCTTTACAAATTTCAGTAATGTCTCCAAATGCGTTTCAAAACGCCTAATTTCAAATTCTGAGGACATTTATCAAGTCCAAGCAATGTTGGAACTTGATACCTGTCACAACTTTTGTTGTCATATCTGCGGGATTTTCAGCAGTCAGAATCTTCTGAAGTAGTATCCCACCATCTTCAAGAATTTCCCATACAAAATGATATCGAACATCGATATGCTTCGTCCTTGTATGATAAATTTGATTCTTTGCTAAACAAATAGCATTTTGACTATCACAATACACTTTGACATGCTTTTGAACAATTTCCAAGTCATTCAACAACATCTGAAGTCAAATTGCCTCCTTAACAGCTTTTGAAACTGCCATGTACTCTGCTTCTGTTGTAGACAAAACAACTGTTGACTGCAAGGTAGACTTCCAACTAACCGGTGCCTTTGCAAGTGTGAACACATAACCGGTAATAGATCGACGTTTGTCTAAATCACCTGCATAGTCGGAATCACAATATCCAACTATATACTGACCACTTTTCTCATCTCGCTCAAACATTATACCAACATCTACAGTATTCTGAATATACCGCATAATCCATTTCACAACTTGTCAATGTCCTTTGCTATGATCATGCATGTAACTGCTCACAACTCCAACTGCTTGTGAAATATCAGGCCTCGTACACACCATTGCATACATCAAGCTACCAACAGCATTTGCATATGGAACATTTGACATATATTCTCGTTTTTCATCACTTTTCGGAGATAAAGATGCACTGAGCTTAAAATGAGAAGCAAGTGGAGTACTAACTGGTTTTGTCTTCTCATTTATCCCAAAACGCTTTAGTAATTTTCTCAGATATTGTTTTTGAGTCAAACAAAGTATCCCCAATTTTCTGTCTCTACATATCTCCATACCGAGAATCTTCTTAGCTTCTCCTAAATCTTTCATTTCAAATTCCTGATTTAGTTGAGCTTTTAATTTCTGAATCTCTCCTTCATCTTTTGAAGCTATCAACATATCATCAACATAAAGGAGAAGATAGATAAAAGAACCATCTCGTAGCTTGCGCAAATATACACAAATGATCATATTTGCTTCTTGTGTATTTCTGCCTTATCATAAACTTGTCAAATCATTTGTACCACTGTCTTGGAGATTGCTTCAATCCATACAACGATTTGCTCAACTTGTACACCAAATTTTCTTTTCCAGCAACTTTAAATCCTTATGGCTGAATCATGTATATTTCTTCTTCTAAGTCTCCATGTAAAAATGCAGTTTTTACATCCAGCTGAACTAGTTTCAGATCAAATTGTGCTACCAAGGCCAACAATATTTTAATGGAGGAATGTTTTACGACTGGAGAAAATACTTCATTATAATCAATTCCCTCCTTCTGAGTGTAGCCTTTAGCTACCAATTTTGTCTTGTAGCGGATATCATTCTTATCAGGAAATCCTTCTTTCTTTGCATAAACTCATTTACAGCCAATTGCTTTCTTTCCCTTTGGCAGACTTGATAGCTTTCATGTCTGATTCTTTTCAAGGGACTGCATCTCTTCTTCCATAGCCTTTTCTCCACTTTTCTTCTTCTGAACTTTGAATAGCTTCACAATAAGTGGAAGGAATCTCATCATCTACTGAAGATGTATAATTAGTTATATCTTCAAGTCGAGCAGGTTTCTTAATATTTCTTTTCGGCTTTCGTAGTGCAATTGGCTTAAGTTGTTGAAGAAGTTCATGTGCTGAAACCTCTGCTTCCTCATTTGATCCATTTTCTACCATTATCTCCTCTTCTGTCGTATGAGTAATTTTATCAGACTTTACAATTGCTGGATCAACAATTCTTTTTCTATCAAACTCCACCTGTTTGGGAGTTTCCTCCATATGTTGTGGAGAACCATATGTCTGCTCCTTTATTACCTTTAACACGGTAGACTCATCAAAGGTAACATCTCTACTAAAGATTATTTTCTTCGTCTCTGGGCACCATAGTCGATATCCTTTGATACCAGAGGATATCCCCATAAAGATAGCTTTCTTTGCCCTTGGATCTAACTTCGATTCTTTAACATGATAGTATGCAGTGGAACCAAACACATGTAAGAAATTATAATTTGTAGCAGGTTTTTCATACCACACCTCCAAAGGTGTTTTTCCATTGATAGCAGTTGATGGCAAATGATTAATGAGATGACATGTGTATGTTACAGTCTCAGCCCAAAACTGTCTGCCTAATCCAGCATTAGACAATATACACTAAACTTTCTCCAGTAGAGTTCGGTTCATGCGTTCAGCCACCCCATTCTGTTGTGGTGTATTTCTGACAATGAAATGTCGAACAATTCCTTCATTTCTGGAAACTTTCATAAAGGGATCACTTGTGTACTCTCCGCCATTGTCTGTTCGAAGACACTTGATCTTTCTGCCCATTTGAGTTTCTACCATCTTTTTCCAGATCAGAAAAACATTCAGCACTTCATCCTTTGTCTTCATTGTATACACTCATACTCTTCTTGAACAATCATCAACAAAAGTAATATAGTAGTGTTTACCTCCCATTAAAGCAGTTTTGGAAGGACCTCATACATCTGAGTGAACATAATCCAGAATACCCTTGGTATCATGGATTGCAGTGCCAAACTTCACTCTCGTCTGCTTCCCTTTGATGCAATTCTCACAGAAGTCTAATTTGCAAGTTCGTACTCCTTGCAATAATCCTTGATTTTCCAGAAGTTTCAAGGATTTTTCACCTGCATGCCCCAAACGCTTATGCCATAATCTGGTTATTTCTAGCTCTTGGTCATCACTAGAAACTATTGTTGTTGTTCCAACAACTGTATTACCTTCATAGTAATACAAGTTGTTGCTCTTTTGAACTCCTTTCATCACCACAAGTGCTACAGATATAATTTTCATTACTCCATTTTTAATGATTATAGTGAAACCCTTTCTCCCAAGGATTCCCATAGAAATGAGATTTTTCCTCAGACTGGGCACATATCTTACGTCTGTCAGAGTTTTGATTGATCCATCTCGATTCCTCAACTGGACTGAACCAATTCCAGTTATTTTGCAAGAACTGTCATTTGCTGTATAGACAACTCCACCTTCAATTTCTTTAAAATCGAAAAATCATTCCTGATTGGGACACATATGGTGGCTACAACCTGAATCTAGGATCCAAGCAGTCGAACTGCTTATTAATGGCATCAATGCTAATAAAAAATCTGAATTATCACATTCAGCTACATTTGAATCTACAACAACCTTGCCTTTGCCATATTTATTTCTCAACTTAGGACAATCTTTCTTCTAGTGCCCATTTTCTCGATAAAAGACACATTCATCTTTGCCCACTCTGGACTTTTATCTGTCTTTCTTTCCCCTGTTCTTATTTTTCGAACGACCTCTTACTATCAAAGCTTATGCTGCTCCACTGGTGCTATCCTTCTTATCTTTTCTTCTTAATTCATAATTGTATAGTGCAACACATACTTCACTAAGAGACACCTCAGCTTTCCTATGGAGTAAAGTAGTTTCTAGAAACTCAAAATCCTCAGGAAGGGATGCCAACAACATTAAGGTCAAATCTTCATCTTCAAACGTCACATCCAAGTTCATCAGATTTGCTACAAGTTGATTGAAATTGGTGATGTGATCATTCATCGTGGTACCAGGAACATATGTGAATCTGAACAGCCTTTTTCTTCATATGGAGCTTATTTTAACTGCTATTTTTCAAGAATTTTTCCTTTAGTGCCTTCCACAATTTACTTGCAAAAGTTTCTTTACAAAAAACATACTTCTGCTCTTTAGACAAGCATGATCGAATTGTACCGCATGTCAAATGATTGATTTTCTGTCATTCCTTCTCATCTGCACCTTCTGGCTTTTCTCCCTTAATGGCAATGTCTAAGCCTTGTTGAAATAAGACGTCTAGAACTTCACCTTGCCACATGCCGAAATGGCCTGTACCATCAAAAATCTCCACTGCAATTCTCGTATTTGCCACAGTAGTTCTCGCCAAAATTGATGAAGTAGAAGTTGTGTCCATCGTGAATTTTTGTCCGTCTCTTGCCATTTCTTCTTTAAGACTATTTAATAGCTTTCAAATGTGGAATACCCAAGAATCCAAAGAAATCTTTATGATGTGGAAGATCAGCTTACGCCGCAACCACGGAGCATATAACTCAGTTACCTTGGCTCTGATACCAATTGTTGTGGAAATCGGGTTAGTTTCCACCAAAGTGAATAATTGTGCCAAAAATTAAGGCAAAAAAAATTCTCAGGTAATTGGTCGAGTCACAAATAGTCTCCTTTAAAAACCAAATTCCTTAGACTCTTAGAGTCTTGGTGAAAGAATTTTTCTCAGATAATTTAAATCACAATATATCACAAAATAAATGACCCAATAATAGCTATTAAATAGACAATAAAGAGAACACCAGAATTTAATGAGATTCGGCCAATTATGCCTACGTCCTCGGATTCTACTAAAATAATATTCCACTATTTCAAAAAAATATTACAAAGTGAAATATTACAAGAGAAAGAAAGAAAAAATACAATCAATTTTAAAAGTAGAGGGATTGGTGTTTGGGATGAATTGTTAAGAGGGGATGAAGACCTTTTATATAGGCTAAAAAATTTTTCCTCACTTTTCCACTTCCGATGTGAGATTGGGAGATTGCTACATGTCAACAGTATTATATGTTATTGTTATTCCTTTAATTGACTTTGAGGGTCATGGCTTGAAAGCGAATAGATTTTGCTAATATTTTGTTCTGTAATGGACAAAATGTTTTTCAACACAAATTTTCAAGTTTTCCGCTATTAAGGGATATAAAAAGATACTATTAAATAATTTTTCTTTAGACATACTGAAAAATTACTTTTCTACCTGTTTTTGTTCTCTTCATTCTGTTGTTTTGTTGTTATTTTTGCTGCCCTTAATGGATTTTTTTTTTGAGTTTTCCCTCTTTTAACTCGTATCTATCTAAGTTTTTCTTTTTTGTTATTGAAAAATCTCTTTAAAGCTCCATTTCCCCTTTTGGTTAAAATGAAAATTTTCTGAATTAAGTGGGATTTTTTTTGCATCACAAGAGCACCTAGCTAGCAAGTTTTGAGTTTGAGGAGAGATGGTCTCTCTCAGGTGGTGTGGTTTGAGGGTAATATACAACTATGGGAGTCTCTACTTCCTCTTTTTATTCAGCTAGTTTATGTTTGCAGAGCTACATGAGTGATTCCAAATGCCTAAGAGGGAATGTTTAATTGATGATGTTGACAAGGGGTTTGAGTAACCATTTTTTATATATTTAAAGGCATTTAGTCTAGTTTTTTTTGGACAATTGGGAGTTGTTTGGTATCTAATAACTATTTTAAAAAAAATTAATAAAATATCTCAGCTGACAACTAATTTTAATTTTAATAGGAAAAAACTCTAATTTAGAATTGTTGACAAGTGATTCAATTCTGTCTTTTTATTTATTTAGGGTATTCAATTTATTAACAATACTTTTATGATTATGAAATTTTCAAATTTAAACTCAAATTAAATTGTCATTAAGTAGTGACTAAAAAGACTAATAATATATTAAAATATAAAGAAGGATGAAAATCACTTAGATTCTGAAAGTGTTTGGAAGCCATTCATAATCGAATTTCATCCATTTTTTCCAAATATATACTCCATCGTACGCAAAATATGCTAATTTTATAAATTACAAAACAATCTGGAAGGAGGATAGACTTAGGAAAAAGTATAAAGTTGAGGATGGAGACAAAATATAGGAGAGAGAAGATAAGCATAACACGCAGTACGAAGTCTCTGTCGGGCAGTACGTACCCAAATCTTTATCCAAGAAAATCAAATCGAAGCTATTAATTTAACATTTTTCAGTTCAAAATCCCAACATTTTCCCATACCTACATATGCCTTTTAGCTCCAAAATCTATAAGGATATATACTATACAAACAATATAAATTTAATTATATATAAATTTAAATTAAATAAATATATATTATAATTTTATCAATAAAATATTTAATAATTTTAGTGATATTTAAAATATAAAATATTTAAATATATAAATTAATTATATATATAAGTTAATTTTAGAGTGCACCTGTTTTATTTATAAATTTATTTTTGATATATTATTATAGCTAATGGATATGTAAAAATTAACTTATTATCTAAATTATTCTTTTATTTAAAAATATATGAGAGAAATGCTAGCAATACTTTTTTTAACTTTATTTTCTATTGGTCTATTATTTTTAATAAAAAAATATAACATTTTTTAGGTAAAATTAAATATAATAATTTTTTCTCTCATAATAATGACAAACATTATAATCTATTTTTTTTTATTTACCATTCTCTCGACTCACTTTTTTTTGCTTATATTTCACATAACTTTTTATTCATTTTTTTACTTTTTTATTAAAATTTAAAAAATATATAGACAAAATTATGAGAAATTTTTAGATTGATTTTTATACTAAGAACAAAAATTATTTTAAAATTATTGATAAAATAAAAATAAAATAAATGATAAAGAAAAAAAATTGATAATTAAGAGAATATTGATTTTATTTTTAAGAAAATAAAAAATTACAGAGAAATATAATATAAAATATAATCAATTTTCTCTAAGTTTTAAATTTTTCGTTACTCAAATTATTTTATTTTTTCTATATATTTTATTTCATTTTTCTTCATATTTTTTTTGTTTTAGATTTTTCATTACTAAATTATTTTATATTTTATATATATATTTTTTTGTTTCTTTTTATAATTTTAGCTTTCTTTTATTTTTTCTTTTTGTTAGTTTTGAAATTTTTTTTCATGCACACTATTTTTTCCAAAAAATTGTGCTGATAAATTTCAATATAAAAGCCATAAAAAATATTTTTCACTTGGATATATAACATAATAATTAATTTGACTTAATTTTTTTAAAATTACAATTATTAATTGTAATATCCAATAAATAGTAAGCAGAAAACTTTTGCATAGAGTATTTCTTGCATTCTCAAAAACAAGTTAAAAAATATATTTTATTTGTCTTAATTTTTTAAAATTTAATTAAAAAAGTGTAAAAAATAGAATAAAAAGTTATGTTAAATATGAGAAAAGAGAAAATAAAGAATAATAAATAAATAAATAAAATTTAATATTTTAGACATTATTATTAGAGAAAAAATAAAATCACTATATTTAATTTTATTCAGAAAAAAAATTACATATTTTTTTAATTAAAAATAGTAAACCAATAAAGATTAGAGTGTTAAAAATAGTGTTGAAAAAAAGTGTTGCTAGCATTTTTAAACATGCAATTATTAACTAATTAAAGTAACTTATAACAAATGAATTTGAATCTTATATTTATGATTTAACCTAATTTTTAATTTTTAATTTTTAAATTGTATAGTTTTTTATTTAAATAAGTGACTTATTATTTTTAACTTATAAATTAATTCATATTATTTTAAACCTAAAAAATTCAGATTTTATATTATAATAAATATTATTTCCTTCCTTTTAGTTTACAAATTAATTTATTATATAAATTTTATTTTGAAATCTAAAAAAATTCAGATATTACAAAATAATGGTGATGAATATTATTTCCTTCATTTGAGCTTATAAAATAATTCATCATATATTTTTTTTAAACCTAAAAAAATTTAGATTTCATAAGATAATGAATACATTGTTGTTTTTATTTAATCTTTAAAAAATTAATTATTAAAAATTTGGACACCTCTCTATATTTTTTTTTAAAATTTTCTGTCGTCTATTATGTAATGACATATATATATATATATATATATATATATATATATATATATATATATATATATATATGTTCCTTCATTTATGCACCAATAGTTAGAAAACTTTTACCTTCATCAATATAATTTATTTTACTAAATATATGCTTTAAATATCAAGAATTTAAGTTTCTAATATCTATGATATATAAGAAATTGTATATTTATTCATTTACCAATCAATAACTTATTTTTGTAAAAAACATATAACATATAAAAATCTAATTTTTTTATAAAAAAATGTATAGGGTGTCTTTTTATCTTTATTTTAAGCCTAATAAATTTATAGTAAAAAGTAATTTTAGTTTACATATTCAACTGATATATTTTTCTGAATTTATATATTTTAATCTTAGTATAGTAATATGTATATAGTATCACAGTAAACTCAATCTCTGAGATTTTACAATTTATTCTTTTATTGGTGAAGATTTTTTTCATATAATATAATGTTTATATTTATAACTATTAATTTAATAAACAATATAATTAATTAATTAATTTTTAATATATTTTTTATTTTTAAAATCAATGTAGAAAATGATTTTTAAAAAACGAAATTATACTATATAATTGTTTCTTAAAAAATGGATGGAAATCAAATTATTTTAAAAATTATTTATTTAAAAAAGTTTCTCATAATTTTTATATATTTATATATTGAATAATATGGATAACTTTAGTTAAGATCACATTTAGAAAATATTATACTAATAAATACTAAATTGATATTATTTTAGAATTTTTTTAATTTTTATTTTGATTTGTAAATAATTAGTTAATCATATAAAATAAAGTGATTATAATTATCAAATCAAATCAAATATAACTTGTTAAATAAGTTGCAGATTAAACTATTGAAATTTATTTATAATTTTAACAGTTAATTGATAATTTCATTTAACGGCTAAGATTTAATGACTAAGATTAAAAGTAAGTGATATAATGATTTTAAAGTCTCAAATTTATCTATAAATCATGTACACTCTATAATGCCTCATATATATATATATATATATATATATATATATATATATATATATATATATATATATATATATACTGTTATTATTTTAATTTTAGTTAATTATTTTTCTGTTATATATGATATTATATAAAGCAAAAAAAATTGATAATTAAGAGAATATTAATTTTATTTTTAAGAAAATAAAAAACCACAAAGAAATATAATATAAAATATAATCAAATTTCTCTTCGTTTTAAATTTTTCGTTGCTCAAATTATTTTTTTTATATATTTTGTTTCGTTTCTTTTCATTACTTTTTTTGTTTTAGATTTTTCATTGCTAAATTATTTTATATTTTATATATGTTTTGTTTTGTTTCTATTTATGATTTTTTTTCTTTTATTTTCTCTTTTTGTTGGTTTTGAAATTGTTTTTCATGCACACTATTTTTTCCAAAAAATTGTGTTAATAAGTTTCAATATAAAAGCCAAAAAAATATTTTGCACTTGGATATATAACATATGAATTAATTTTAACTTAATTATTTTAAAATTGCAATTATTATTTATAATATCAAATAGATAGTAAGTGCAAAACTATTGTATAGAGTATTTTTTACATTCTCAAAAATTAGTTAAAAAATATATTTTATTTTTCTGAATGTTTTAAAGTTTAATAAAAAATAATGTAAAAAAAAAAGAGTGATGTGAAATATGAGGAAAGAGAGAATAGATAATAATAAATAAAAAAATAAAAAAAATAATTTTTAATATTTTAGTTATTATTATGAGAGAAAAAATAAAATCATTACAACTCAAAGCAAAGGAAGAACTACATTGGGTATTTAATTTTATTTAAAAAAATTACATATTTTTTTATTAAAAATAGTAAACCAATAAAGATTAGAGTGTTAAAAATAGTGTTGAAAAATAGTGTTACTAGCATTTTTTAACATGTAATTATTAACTAATTAAAGTAGCTTATAACAAATGGACTGGAATCTCATATTTATGATTTAACCTTATTTTAAAATTTAAAATTTAAATTGTATAATTTTCATTTAAATAAGTGACTTATTATTTGTTGCTTATAAATTAATTCATATATAAATTTCATTTTAAAACCTAAAAAATTCAGATTTTATATCATAATAAATATTATTTCCTTCCTTTTAGTTTACAGATAAATTCATTATATAAATTTTATTTTTAAATATAAAAAAATTCAGATTTCACAGGATAATGGTAATGAATATTATTTCCTTCATTTGAGCTTATAAAATAATTCATCATATAATTTTTTTAAACCTAAAAAAATTTAGATTTCACAAGATAATGAATACGTTATTGTTTTTATTTAATATTTAGAAAATTAATTATTAAAAATATGGACATCTCTCTATTTTTTTTTTAAATTTTCTCTCGTCAATTATGTAATGACATATATATATATATATATAATATATATATAAATGTTCTTTCATTTATGTGTCAATAGGTATAAAACTTTTTTTTTCATCAATATAATTTTTTTACTAAATATATGATTTAAATATCAAGAATTTCAGTTTATAATATATATGATATATAAGAAATTGTATATTTGTTCATTTACCGATCAGTAACTTGTTTTTGTAAAAAAATATGGTATATAAAAATATAATTTTTTTTATATAAAATAGTATGAAATGTCGTTTTATCTTTATTTTAAGCCTAATAAATTTATACTAAAAGGTAATTTTAGTTTATATACTCAACTAATATATTTTTCTGAATTGATATATTGTAGTCTTAGTATAGTAATATATATATAGTATCATAGTAAACCCAATTTATAAGATTTCACAATTTATTCTTTTATTGATGTAGAATTTTTTTTCATATAATATAATGTCTATATTTATAACTATTAATTTAATAAACAGTAGAATAAATTAAATAATTTTTAATATATTTTTTATTTTTAAAATCAAAGTAGAAACTAATTTTTAAAAAACTAAATTATACTATATAATTATTTCTTAAAAAAATGGATGGAAATCAAATTATTTTAAAAATTATTTATTTTAATTTTTTTCATAATATATATATATATATAACTTTAGTTAAGATCACCTTTAGAAAATATTATACTAATAAATACTAAATTGATAATTTATTTTATACTTTTTTTTATAATTTTTATTTTGATTTGTAAATAATTAATTAATGATATAAAATAAAGTGATTATAATTATGAAATTAAATGAGAGATAACTTTTTTAAACAAGTTGTTGCAGGTTAAACTATTGAAATTTATTTATAATTTTAATAGGTAACTGATAATTTCATTTAAGGGCTAAAATTTAATAATTAAAATTAAAAGTAAGTAATCTAATGGTTTTAAAGTCTAAAATTTATATATAAATCAGGTACACTCTAGAATGCCTCATATATATATATATACTATTATTATTTTAATTTTAGTTAATTATTTTTCTGTTATATATAATATTATATGTATTATGATGATAAACAAAAGTTAGCATTATGATGGTAAATAAAAGTTAGTATAAGTATTATATAATATAAAAATTATTAATAATTATTTCATATAATTAGAGTTAATTTTAATATAAAATAAATTGTTTTGTTTTGCAATTATCAATGATTTAATCACATATCGTCATATGGTTCACATTTTACAATGTGTATAACTCTTTCTTTTTGCAATAATCAATCACATATCGATAAAAATAATGAACTGACAGACTAAATAACTCTATAAAATAATAATTGTGAGCAGTTAAAGCTTAGTTTATTCAATCGGACCGGTTAAAATTAGTCAATTAAATTGATTGATTTGTGAATAATTGGATGAATTAATTTTTATATAGATTAATTATATAATCGGTTTAATTAGACACGATTAGTTAATTGAGTTAGACATAATCGTGTATAACACGTTTAATAACACAATATTAAATAGTTAAAATTCGTGTTAATACGATACAAAACTATTAATTCATCATGTTATATTCGATTGAGACATGATATGATACAAATTGTCATCTCTAGCCTTCAAAATCCAATCAGAAAAATTTTCAATGCAAAATTAAAATTAATCTGAACATTAAATGATTATTAAAAAATTAAAAATTAATTTAATTCAAAAATATTTTAAAAATAACGATTTTAATTTACTCAAATTAGAAATCATCTTATTTGAATATGTACAACTCAATTCAATTACCACAACTACTTCTAGCTGACTCTTTTAATCTGTGAAAAGAATATTTAAAACCAAATCATATGTTTTGAAAGATAGAAAATCCATCCGATCATAAAAATTGATTCTGGTGTTGTGTTAAAAATCATAAACAAATTCAAATATACAGTGATTATTTCAATTTACATCCCAATTTTTTTTCTAATAATTTTAATTCCGATATATTTTTTAAAACTTTTAATTACCGTATTATTAGACTTTCATTCATTTAATTAGTAACAGACACAGTCCCAATTGCATAAATATCAAAAGAAAAATTACAAAAAAAAGAATTTATTTTTATTTAAATCACAAAATTTGCTATCCATTTGAACCTTAAATCTGTCATTTGGTCGGAATTGAATCAATTTTTCCGAGAGCAGTGGATAAATTTATTTTTTAGGATGTCAAAATAAAAATATTCATATTACCACATATGATAAGGAAAATATGAAAAATGAATATAAAAATTTATTTTTCAACTAGGAAAATAATATTCATATTACCACATATGATAAGGAAAATATGAAAAATGAATATAAAAATTTATTTTTCAACTAGGAAAATTCTATGATTGTGTTATTTAATAATAGAATAAAGTTTAATTTATCAATAATGGCCTCTGATTAAATAGATAGAGTGCAATTTAATGGTGAAAACTGAAAAGACCAAAGTAGAGTAAAAACAAAATAATAATTTCACCCGTCTCTATCTAAAGTTGTTTAAGATGAAGCCCAGTTTTATATTTTCATTTTTGCTTCGTTTAAAAGCCTTAGCTCCCATTAGAAATGAAAGGCCATGGCCTATATATGCAATGGACCCATTTGTTGTAAGGCTTAAAAAGTTTATGGGCCGGGTCGGATCAATTTTGAAATTAGTATAAACATTTTTAATCCTTCAAATATCTTAGTTTTTTACTTTTTATTACGGGTGTTTGGTGGGTGAGTTTGGTAAGAATTAGAGATAATATTCAATTAAATCCATAAATTACAGATTAAAAATTTATCAACCCAATCTAATTCACAAATATAAACTATAATGACTGATTGGATTAGATTAGTTTGCAGTTTAATTTTATATATTTTTATTTTTATTTAATAATAATAATAATAAAAGTTTTAAGGTTTTAGTTATTTTAAGGTGAACCCTTTTTTTCATTCATTTTATAATTTTATATATTTTTATTTTTATTTAATAATAATAATAATAAAAGTTTTAAGGTTTTAGTTATTTTAAGGTGAACCCTTTTTTTCATTCATTTTATTATATATATATTTTTTCATTTAAAATTAAGTTACTCTATATAATTTTAATTGATAATTATACATATATTAAAATTAAAATTGGTAAAAAAGTAAATATATATTTATAATGTTGGTATCTGTACTGTATATACAGTTGTGCAGATTGAATCGACAAGATTTGGAGAAAATACAAACAAATTCAATGCATTGTATTAATTAAATTATAATTTAATTGCAGTTTAGTTGGTTGGGTTTATACAAATTGGACAGTTTATGACACCCTAGACACGTCAGTACCTACAAAGTTTCAGCGAAATAGTTTGGCGATCATCAAAATAATTATAAAAAGAAATGTTGTTGAAAGTTCTCACCAGTGCATTTGAGAAGAGAAAGTATCATTGTTTAGAGCTGTTCGTCTGTTGCTTTAGCATTTTATAATAATTTTATTTTGTTAGTGTTTATGAACTTTGTTAGAAGTTTCAAATTTGAATCTATTTTTCTTTTTCTAGCGAAGTAAGTTTGAATTATTATATTCACCATACTCATAAAATTTAGAAAAAATTACTATTTATCTTATAAAAATTAATATATTATACTAATATCTCTTGAAATTTTAAAATTATATTATTCACCTCATCTTTTTTATTATATTATACTAATATGTTATTTCATTAAATTTTTATAAAATGATAAAATAGCCATTTTATTCAAGATTCTTCCATCAAATGAACTCCCTCCAACTTCACTTTCATTATCATCTAATATTTTTTGCTTTGTTTTTAATCTATATTATAAAAAGAGAAAAGATAGAAAGTGACGAGAAAAAGAGATACTTTCATATTTTTCACTTTAATAGTATAAAGAAAATATATTAAAGGGTAATTTTGGTATTTGTTAAATATATAATTTTGACATTAATACTAAAACTATTAAAAATTGATCAAATGACTAAACAATTTGACTGAAATGAAATGGAGAGAACAAATGGTATAATTTTAAAACTTAAAAATACTATACAAACTCTAAAAGATAAATATTAATTTTCCTTTTATCATCTTTCTCGTAAATAGTGGCAAAGGAAAAATGAGAAAATAATAACCGTTGTTACTAATCTATCTATCCATTTGACCTCTAATGAATAGACAAAATAGTGTTTCATTTTCTATTAAATCCAATGCTAACTCAAATTTCTCTTTTTTTTTAAATGCGCCCATTGTTAATATTACAATACATGGCTATAACATTAAAATACTAATTATAATGACTCTTCTCTTGAAATAATTTTTACAGGTGAATTAAGTTCGAGACTCATATTCTCTACTTACTTCTACACACATTGCATCTAAATATTTAAAGGGTAATTATTGAACAAATTTAATACACCTAATTGGTATAAGGCTCTCATTTTGGGATAAAATATGCAAATCTCAAGCTCAAAAGACGTGAAACAAAACTCAATAGTTTCCATCCATAACTACAATTAGAGTATATCGTCCAACAAAAAAGTATTAGCATATGTTTTGGTCAACTACAAAGTCATATCAATAGAAGATGACAAAAGGTACACAAGCAAGCAATTTGATGTAAATAACATCTGAATACTTATTTCTTCCATAACTATATTGTAAAGCAAAAGGCAAAAGACAAAACTTGATCTGGTAAGCAAACTCAATGTTCAATATGCATTGGTGGGTCTCCATTCCAACACTAATGCCAACAAGCACTCAAAATGAAAATAATAGCAACTCCTTCAAATATTTATCATGGATGCAATCATAACTAAGCAATGATAACTGACAAGAAAACTCACAATGAAGAGAATGCCAGACACATAATCTTATCATACATAATGGCATAGGATTCCAAATCACCTTTAACAAAAACAATTCTCACATTTTATTCAAGTTTCGCTATGATTAACAAGTAGTATCAAATAAGAACACTTCTTGAGTTATCTCTATCCAAACCAAAAAAAATAAAAAGAACACTTCTTTCTTGCAATAAGCCACCATTAACATAAAGTTTTTCCATTCACTTAATATGAACCATCTCATGCCCAAGATGAGTAGGCAGCAGACTCACACCCACCTTCTCTTCGTGTGGCTGTTGCTTGTGGCTTCTCTACATCATTTCTCTATCCATATCAAGGTTCAAGCTATTGAATCAGGCAAGCCACATATCTTATCTCTTCTCTGTTATTGTATATGTCATTATTCTATAGCCAACTAAGATATAACTTATTAAAAATGCAATAACCAAAGTTCTAGGCTGCGTGATCACCATGCATGCCATAACTGGGTTAAAATTCCACTGATGTAAAAATAAAGACACTATCCTTAGACCCTCACAAAGTTCTAACAGCGGAACCTACTTTTCTTCTGCTACTGTAGCTCATTTCAAACTCAAGCCTCCACAACCAAGCACAAGATCACGCAAGGCAAACATTCGGCCATCCTGGGTAAGGAATTCAATCTCTCAATTCCAAATTAAATTTCTAAAAATCTTGATACAAAATGGTTTAAACCTATGACATTAATACAGATTGATGGGAAGAAGATTCATAAAACTCCATCTGGGCCCAACCCCATGGGAAATCACAATCCACCAACTAAGCAGTGAATCAATGAATCCACTTCTTCAGGATACCGACTAGACAGATCCATAATACTCCTTCAAAGTAGGTCAGATGTATTCATTTAAGAGGAAACCCTGATCCCGAGGTTCCTGTGATTGTATAAACATGAAACTTATCAAAAGATTCATACATCTGAGACCGATATTCTGCAGAGAAAATTCATGCTGGTTATATCTATTATCCTTTCTCTTTTTGGACTAAGCTCATATAAAATTCCAATTGAAAAAAGAAACTCGTTTATAGTTTTAAAGCAGAGATATGGGTATATGCATCATATAAGTAATCTCAGCACCAGATGCTTCTCACAAAATGTGAGGGAAGTGGAGTAAAACGCCTAAGAATAACTTACTCTCTTCAGCATTTTCAAACAGGCCAAGGATTTTCCCTTATAAGGCTTTTAAGCAATTACAGAGAACCAAACCAAGCATTTTTTGAGCTTTCGAAAGAAACAGGCATAATAAACAAACAAAATGTCCAGCGGAAAATAGACTTTTAAGAGGGGTAATTGCTATATAGGAGTTCCAGCTCTAGACGATATGATTATTGCAACATTAATTAAATTCCTAAACCTCCTCTTTTGACATGTTGTGCTAGTACCGCATTCAAGTTACAAGTTCCAATCAAACCACTGCTGCCATGATATGTCAACAATAATGTTGACAGCAAGGCAATGCTTCATATACCAGAGGGAATAGAGTTCATAATAGGCACAAATTCCATGATTTGCAGTTGATCTTAAAATGAATCAGCCAGCATAAAAATGGCACTACACATCAACTAAAATATATTTTGTTCAGATATACAGGACTCACCAAAAACTACAGCCATCAGATCTGTATAATGTCATTATACAGTACGCTTTCTCTTTGATCGCTTGCTTCTCTTTGGCCGAGAAATATCAGGAACTTGTTTTCTTGAACTAGAAGCATATGCTTCTTCTGGAACACCCTCATCCTGTCAATAATTTACATTAGCTCTAACAAGAGAGTAATATTTGTAATAGTAATAAAACGATGGGATTGCTCATCTAAGCATAAATAATATAGGGTCTACAAGAATGGAATAGTTGCTTTCTTGAATGAAAAAATGAATCAAATCCCTCAAGATCAGGTATTTCCTGCCTACCATGCATTGCTAAGAAACTTCGAAACTTGCTTATAGTTTGTGTTGACTTTTCAATCTTTTGATTAGAGTGAAATTTCAACAATAATATTTGATTTCCTGAGTACTTACTGAATTCAATTCTTACATAATGACTATTAGACAACATTGACCTGATTTTATAATGTCCTTCACTGATACCATTTTCTCTTCTGTTCTATGTAGCCACAGTTAGGGCAACCCAACTTTCAATCCCTCAGAGGTTCATCATGGATTTTGAAATTGTGGGCGTCATTTTTATGACAGCTATGATTTGCATATGAAGAATGTTCAATACATGAGCATGCTTACAAAAGCACATGCATGTAGACAGATAGCCATAAAAAGTCTATTCTTTAATCCTAGGCTGGCATGGCTGCTTGGTATTCCACAGTGAGGTTCAATAACTCTGAATGTGGAACAGTGGAACCCACCAACTGCCACAACACAAAAAATAAAGCAAGGTGATATTGCTAGGGCTGAGCCCAAATCATGTCCCCCTATTTGTTTCTTCTAAGTGGTATAACTTCACAAAATCTTAGATGGCAGATACACAAGCTGGATGATTGCGGTTACTTCTGTACAATACATGAGACTTGCAGAAGGGTTGAAATCCTCCAGTTTATGGTCACATGAAAACCTCTCTTTGAAATGAACAGAAAAAACAAGTGAGCTGTATGATCTTTTTACATGTTCTCAGGATGAAATGGCAAGTTCAACCAAATGTTAGATCCCCCATCCAGGTGACATATTCTCGAAATAAGAGCAGAAATGGTGAAAGGGTGCCAAGTGGCGAAAATTAGTTATTTTGAGTTTTGTATATTCTTTCTGCTTGAGGCACAGTTTGTTATGCCTTGGGAAATGAGTCTTTTTCAGAATAAAAGGGGTGTGTTTGGAAAATAGGGGGCATAACAGTTTTGTGAGGAATGAGTGAGAAGAGCTGAGAGACTCTCGAAATCTCTCTGTATTTTTTCTCCATTTCAGCTTGTTACTTTCCTTGAATCTCAAATCTGTGTTACAATTTCCTTCCTCTCTTGCGTCTTGTGCTGCTTGTTGTTCTTGTAGCTTGGTTGTTTTGTCTCTCTTGCGGGTTTCGATAGGAGGATCCTATCAGCTGGTATCAGAGCACGTTTCAATCCAGCATGGAGACTAGGAGCCAAACAGCTGGGAAACGGATGGAAACTTGAGTGGAAGAAAAACTCGAGATGCTACAAACAAAGCTGCAGAAATTGTCACTTCAGATAGATAGGTTGGATAAATTAGACATGGAAAAGTTAAATGGCACCATCGAGAGGTTCCCTTTGATCGAAGGTGGTCTCATGTCCATCCTAAAGTATCTCAATCTTAACCAACACCATGAGGAGGTGGCAACCCAGGAGCCCACTGTTGACATTACTCTTAATGCCTCTGCCGCTGTAGTGGTTGATAAAGGGAAGACAACAGTTGGCATCAAGTCATTGGAAACAAGGTAATCCTCTAAAACAGCTAATCCATGGCATCGACAAAAATCACTACGCCACAGGGTCGAGCTACCTATTTTCGATGGACAAAACCTAGATGGGTGGCTACTAAGGGTTGAAAGATATTTTTATCTAAATGGGATTTCTCGAGTAGAATGGCCATGAGCGGCAATGGTTTGCCTGGAGGGGGAAGCACTTGCCTGGTATTACTATGAGGACGGTCATTGCATCTTTTGCGGATGGGAGGAGTTCTAAAAACTAATGCTAGAGCACTTTCGCTCAACCCAGATGGGAAATCACATGGAATAATTGCTTCGACAAACCACCACAGTAAGCGATTACTGGCAAGATTTTGAGGTGTTTTCAACTAGGCCTGGCCAAGGTTCAGTCTAACCCGGACCGGTAAGGGAAGGATCCAGTTCGGACCTTTCCTTGAGAACCACCAGTTCATGGTTCCGACTTGAAATTTAAAAAAAAAACAAAGCCAAAAGTGATAAGACCGTTGGCACCAGCCCCCCTGCACACTGCACACACACACATCTTTTTTTTTAATATATTAAAATATAAATAAAATGAAAAGACAAAAATACCCCTTATAACAGAAAAATAATAGTTATATTTTAGGGGTATTATTGTAATTTAAATTTTAAAATTTTTCTTTATAAATACCAAATTCATTTTAATATTTTCCATTTTTTATACAATCTCATTATCAATTCTCTCAACATATATTCCTAATTTCTCTCTAATTTCTTTCTAATTATACTTCTATATAATCTCAAATTTTTCTTCAATTATTCAATTTTCTCTAATTCTCAAGTTTTCCTTATTGATGCAATTCTTTTTTCATTATATTTCTCTACAATTTTTTTTTTAATATTCTCCAATTTCTTTTACAAAATTTAATCATAAATAATGACAAACTATAGTGAAATGAACAATTTTTTTTAATGAAAATATTGTTGATTTGGAAAATTTTATTGAAAATTTGGATGAGAAAGGAGAGTTCGAAATTCCAATTGAAAAAAACCAAAAAAATAGGGGTGATGAACAATCGGGTCTGACATCTAAAGCATAGCGGTGGCAACATCAGCATCATCTAAAGCAAAAATTTGAACATCTGACATTTTCAAATTTATTTTAAGAAAATTCAAAAAAATGATAGATCATTTGATGTTATGTGCAATTATTGTGCACAAAATTACAAATTTAAAGCTGAAGGTGATTATGACACATTTCAAAGGCATTTGTGAAATAAACATACTACTCAAATTGGAATAGAGAAAAGACAAAATCAAATTTCTGGTACACAACATCTTCTTCTACTTCTCAATTATTTCAATCTAATGATAAAAAATAAAAAAGAATTGACAAAAATGATAAGTTTGGAACATTTATCTTTTAGTTTTGGTAAAAAAATAGGTTTTGTTAATAATTTATCAAAATACATTAAATTCATTTGCTAAATGTGTACCTAAAAATACTCTTAAATCTGCTTTATATAATTTATATAAAGAAAATAAAAAGAATTGCTCAAAATATTTTCTTCTTTGAATGAACGTGTTTATATTTAGAGTGATCATTGGCAAATGCATTCTTACATGGAGTTTTACATATCATTGGATTGATGACGGATGATAATTACAAAAAAATTACTTGCATTTAGAGTTTTTGATAATCGACATACAGTTGATAATATTTTTAAAATGATAAAAAATATTTTGGAAGAATATGGATTAGTTCATAAAATTTTTTTAATTTCTTTTGATAATAGGGTGACAAATATGCCTTAATTCAAAACCTTCAAGCATTATGTTAATCTAACATTGGGGTATATTTTTTAATGTTAGATGCGCATGTCATGTGTTAAATTTATGTGTTCAAGATAATTTGAAATCTGAATAGTATAATTGCTCCAATTAAAATAGTAATTTCATTTTTATGGTCACATCCACAAACAATAAAATTATGAGTTTGATTTTGTCGTGAAAATGATAAAAAACCTAAAAAATTTCAAGGGATGTTCCTACTCATTGGAATTCACAGATATTGATATTGTGGTTGATTTCTTTCCTCTACCTCTAAGCAGTACAAACCTTATATTGGGTTATGAATGGTTGCTCTCTCTTGGTGTTACACATGAACTGGGTTGAGTTATCTATGGAATTCACAGTAGGAAACCAGCGGGTAATGTTGAGAGGGGATCCATCCTTATGTAAAACTCAAATTTCACTCTATGCAATGCAAAAAGCTTTACTTCATAAAGGGCAAGGAATTCTGTTGGAATGCATGCAACTAAGTACAAACCCCATGGAAACAACCCCTATTACACCAAAAATCTCCTCCTTAATCTCTACATTCAAGGATATATTTGAATTACCAACCGGATTACCATCTTTTAGAGATAAAGATCATGCAATCATCCTGAAAAAAGGAATTGCTCCTATTTATGTACAACCCTATACATATCCGCATGTTCAAAAGAATGAAATTGAATGTTTGGTCACGGAAATGTAAGTCGCGGGTATCAACCAACCTAGTACTAGTCCTTTTTCAAATCCTGTGTTGCTGGTTAGGAAGAAAGATGGCAACTGGCATTTCTATATTGACTACATGACATTGAATAGAGCAACAATGCCAAACAAATTTTTCATTCCTATTATTGAGGGGCTACTTGATGAGCTCCATAGAGCAGTTATTTTCACAAATATTGATCTTAAGTTAGGGTATTTTCAAATCCGAGTGCATTGTGAAGACGTTTCCTAAAAAAACTTTTTGAACACATAAGGGACACTACGAGTTCTTTGTGATGTCATTCGGCCAAACCAATGCCCCTTCTACTTTCCAGACACTCATGAATGACATCTTCCAGCTATTCCTCAGGAAATTTGTAATTGTCTTTTTCGATGACATCCTGATATATAGTAAGAAAGTGATTGAGCATTTGGAACATCTCCGTCAGGTATTCACTCTCCTCCGGTCCCATCAATTATTTGCTAATGCCAAAAAATGTCTTTTCTCAGCCCAAGATTGAATATATACGCCACATAACTGATGCTAAAGGAGTATCAGTCGACCTTGCCAAGATCCAAGCTAAGGTTGATTGGCCTACTCTGTCCTCTCTATGGCCCTTATGAGGTTTCCTAGGCCTTACGGGGTATTATAGACGATTTGTTCGGGATTAATGCAAAATTGCTTGGCCCTTCACCTAGCTAATTGTAGAAGGATTCCTTTAAATGAGAAACGACAACTCAATTAGCATTCCAACAGCTTAAGAAAGCTACGACCGAAATTTCAGTTTCGGCTCTTCCTGATTTTTCTAAACAGTTCGTGGTGGAGATAGATTTCTCAGGGTTCAGTTTAGGGGCATTCTTGATGCAAGACAACTGTCATGTGGCTTATTTCAGTCAAAAATTAAGTTCTACAGGCAAAAACAAATCAGTATGTGATCTAGAATTGATAGCAATGCTATTTTCCATAAAGAAGTGGTGCTCTTATTTGGTGGGGCAACACTTTATTGTCAGAATTGACTAGCAGAGTCTTAAATATTTGTTGGAGCAACAAATAAGTAATAAAGATCATAACAAATGGCTATACAAGCTAATGGGGAATGACTTTGAGATACAATATAAACCCAAAAGCACCAATTCAGCAGCGGATGCATTATCTCGAGTGCCTAAAAACATCACACTTTCTACCATATCTGCTCTGGTCTTACTAGATTTCAAAGACTTACCGGCCCAGGTTGCTGTTGATCCCTTCCTATCTAACATATTGCAGGCTATCTAGCAGAATCCTACCTCTCACCCTCACTTTCAGTTGGAAGGTGGGCACTTGTGCTACAAAGAAAGATTGGCTTTACCCTCAGATTCTCCCTATTTGTCATTGCTTTTGCATGAGTTTCATGGGGGCTCAATAGGAGGGCATGTGGGTATTCGCATAACTTATGCACGCCTCGCTGCCGAATTCTATTGGAAGGGCCTTAAGAAAGATGTTCAAGAATATTACTACCAATGATATATGCCAGCACAACAAACATGAAGCCATGACTTCATTAGTCTGCTACAACCATTATCCATTCCAGATAAGGTTTTGGATGATGTTACTATGGATTTTATCGAGGGATTGTCCAAATCCCATGGATTTGACTCTGTTATAGTGGTGGTGGTGAGTTTGTCAAAGTATGTCCACTTTATAGCTCTTAAGCACCATTTCTCTGCCCCATCAGTAGCACAATTATTTATGAAAGAAGTGGTTCGCTTGCATGGAATTCCACGCATTATTATTTCAGACTATGACAAAGGTTTTATGAGTATTTTCGAAAGAGTTGTTCTCTTTGCAAGGTACTGAGCTTTAATGCATCATTGCTTATCGCCCACTGACTAAGGTCAATTAGAGGTGGTTAACTATTGCTTGAAAATATATCTCCACCGTTTCACAATGCATAAGCCTTCTCAATGGCATTCTTGGTTAGCTTGGGCTGAATATCGCTACAATACGGCTCAACATTCATCAATCGGGACATCACCCTTTTAAGCCCTATATGGTCGTCCTCCTCCTCCCCCCTTGGTACGGTATGAGTGGGCTTCTGCATCTAATGCCGAGGTGGATACTTTCCTCACTAATTGAGATGCTTTACTTTCTAAGTTGAAACTCCATTTGCAACGTGCCTAGCAAAAAATGCAGCATTTTCCTAATCCGAAGCGCAGGACAATCACCTATGAGGTTGGAGATAGTGTATATGTCAAGCTTCAACCCAACAAGCAGTCTTCTTTAGCACATCAGAATAATGAGAAACTCTCCCCACGACACTACAGCCTATTTCCTATTGAGAAAATGATTGGCCAAGTTGCTTATGCTCCGACTTTTCCTACTTCATCCCGTATTCACAACATTTTTCTCCCAATTAAAACGAGCTGCTATTTCTCATCCTACAACTTCTCCTTCTCTCAATGCTGAATTGGAACTCCTTGTTGAGCCCTTGGAAATCCGTGGGTACATCCAACACATGATCAAGTTGGTACTGAAGTTCTAATCTGCTGGAAGGACCTGCCCGCTTATGAAGACTCATGGAAAGCTGCTACTACCATTGTTGAACAGTTTCCATCCTTCAACCTTGAGGACAAGGTTGCTCTTTGGGCGGCGGGTAATGTTAGACCCCCTAATCCAGGTGACATTCTCAACGTAAGGGCAGAAATGGTAAAAGGGTTCCAAGTGGCAGAATTTAGTTATTTGAGTTTCGTATATTCTTTTTGCATAAGGCACAGTTTCTTATGCCTTAGGAAGTAAGTCTTTTTCAGAATAAAAGGGGTGTTGTTTAGAAAATAGGGGGCATGACAGTTTTGTGAGGAATGAGTGAGGAGAGTTGAGAGACTCTTGAAATCTCTCTGTATTTTTTTCCATTTCAGCTTGTTACTTTCCTTGAATCTCAAATCAGTATTACAATTTCCTTCCTCTCTTGCGTCTTGTGCTACTTGTTCTTGTTGCCTGGTTTTTTTGTCCCTCTTGCAGGTTTCAACAGGAGGATCCTATCACCAAGCTATATTTTGTATCCAATAGCAGTCATGATGTCGGTTCCCAGGAAAACAACAGTATATGGCCACTAATATACAGAATATTATGTCTTATTTGCCATCCCATTAACAACCTGTTGACTGGTGTTTGGTAGATGATTTTTAGCAGTAACTATTGTATTTTGTGTTAATGCCTAATTATTAATTTCTTGCCTTCTATATTTGTGATAGTTTCCTGTTTTAGGGCATATATATATTTATATTTATGTATGTATGTATGTATGTATGTATGTATAGGCTGTTGTAGAGGAAGAACGGTGACAGAGAATAAAAGTTCCTTTTCCTTTATTACTCTCAACTCAACAACATATAACAAAATGCTCTAGTCAAGGGCCATAGTCAAGAATCCATCTTTATATCGCATTCAATAATTTTGAACAACTGAATCTAGGATTTACCTTATCTGTAGTCTCTTCATCTGACTCCTCGTCAGAACCAGAAGCAGAATCCAGAGTCTGAACCTCATCATCCGGCTGTGCCTTGCCCAATTTTTTCTTTTTCTCTTCCTCCTTTAATTGCCTGAACCTGTCAAACATCTCTTGGTATCTTAGACACTTCTGAGGCTGCTGAAAAAGGCAGGAATTTTGAGAAGCAGATCACTGATAACTGACCTATCTCCAGCTCGTGCTGGCTGTGAAGCTGATCGTTTGGCACGTCCTGCTGTGATGATTCCACTTGCATTCTCATTAACCACAGGCTTTGCACCGCCTAGTTTACGTAACCATACTTGTTGGGCTGTGCTGAGTACATTGTTTACAAACCTAAAAGTCACACCATAAATTTTATAGATTAATCAACAAAAAAAGAGAGCCACACGTCTCCAGGTCACAAAGACAAAAATTTCATGACACCAAGCCTTATGAGTCTACTTGAACCATAGAAATTCCAGTGTAAGCTTCAGTTCCTCAAGCAAATATGGGGATTATGTTAACTATGGGAAAACCTAACAAATAAAAATGTTCAAACCAAAGCATAAAATGTTTCAACACTTGCTGACAGACTGGACCTAAACAGGAAAAAATTCCCAGATGTAAATCTGAAGAAGCCTGAGGAGAAACGCAATAAGATAGAGATAAGATGTATAAGTAGAAGAGCCACCCATATTTCTCAAGTGACAACTGGACCAGGCCAGTCACTTGAGGAAGAGTGTAAGAGTGTCGGAATAAAGAATCTCACAAAAGTTATAAGGGTTAATAATTATGGATATAACTATAAAATAGCTCAGCCCATTTCGGAGACTTACAATCTTACATAAATAACTAAGAGATTATAAAATAATTGGAAATGAGCACCAAAAAAAAAAATTAACAACTTATGCCAGTTAAGTAAGTAGTGTTTCAGTAACTCTGATCAATAACATGCATAATTTTTCAAATGCATAGATAGAAAGAATAAATAATATTGCAAACAAAAAAATATTACCTCCATCCCAATTTGATAGGCTTATTTTCCTTTTTTATTTGTCCAAAAAGTAGTTGACTTTCTTCTCTAAAAATATAGTTAGTCAATAATTCTCGATTATAACCCTATTTAATGTGTCTTGTTATCAACAAATATGAGATATTATCTTAATTTTTCGATAATGCCCCTCATTATTTAGCATTGGCAATATGTATATTTTTAACCATATTAACTACATTTTCTTAATCATGAAAATAGAAACAAGCATATCAAATTGGGACAAAGGGAGTATTAGATATACTATTTAAGGTAATGAATAACAAAATACAAAGTCAGAGTATATCAGAGATTGCACAAGATCGTTAATTGATGGACTGTGCATGATTTCTTGCCTTTCCCAAAATTAATTCACCAAAAAGAGAGGGGAAAAAACAAAACGAGAAGTAGTCAAGCATTAGATGAAGTATAGCCAGAAATAAAAGTCAACTAAAGACCTCAGACAAATTCACGGCTGAAACACATGCACAATTCATAGATATCAGTGATGCTGTTGAAGAGAAACCAACCAATAAATCGATAATCCTGATGGAACAGACAACGAAAAGTAACCAATCATGAGAGGAAGAAACTTGAAAACAAGAAGTGTGTTTTTTTGAGCTGGATCATCTGTCTGTCAAAAGAAAAAATAAAGGGCTTCACAATCATTGAATGATGGAATACTGAAGCAAAAGTACAACAAAGATGTCATTTATTTTGCTACCTGGGGTGGTTTCATGATCTCCATGGACACATACTGAGAAATGACAAGGAGGACAGGTAGAACGAGGTAAGCTGCAGTGTCATGCCAACCCAATGGTGGATGACCATCCTGCATTATGTGTGTAGATTAGATTATCCAAATCTTGTGCACAGGCTTATTGAAGAAATATGACTATAGTGAGCAACAGTAATCGGAACCATCTAATTTGCTGGTTAAACATATAGACTAACACTAAAATGCATACATCTATGCCACCAAATTGAAAGGACGTAAGACGACACATTCGATAACAGGCAGACCAAATCAGAAGAGTAAAACTTGACTTTCCAAATTTCTCAAATCCCTTGCACACTTCTTTCGGCCTCCAAGATTAAATTCATTGACCAAGATATATGTTAAAAGCGCAGTTTGTAATTACATAAATACCTCTTCAGAAACAGAAATACATGCAGTATTGCAACACAAAAGACTAGGAAGGAGATATAAACTATAATTCTGCTCCTTTTTTTATAATAAGCTGATTTGGAAGTACTAATAAAATCACAAGAGTGTAGATGAGTTTCAGGTGTCCCAGGTTATATCAAGGACAGCAGGTATCAAGTAAACCTGCAAATTATATCTTAAAAGAGAAATGAATAAAGAGAAGTCTGAATAACAAGTCTATTTGGTGATTTTGAAGCCAAATCAAACCATCAGTGAACTTCATACTGCTACAGTCCAAAAGTGTACCTGTCTAAATTTTGCAGGTATGCATTTTTTTTAAAGCAGTAAAGTTACATGGATTGATGAGCATGTCGGAAGGTTTATTATGACTTAAGAATAATTAGAATGTTTAGAATGTATAAAAATAGAAGAAATACGATTTAGCTTCATAATCTTGGAAACATAATGTTTTATTACCACAAATGGAAAAAGCCAAGAAATGCCAGATCCACTCTGTCGAGCAGCAATTGTGGTTGGCCCACCCAAAGAAGGAATCCAAAAGAAACCTTCTGTCAACAATCCCTTTAAAGACAAACAGAAAAGTCGCAATTATCAGCAATAGTCAATTTGCTTATCATATTAATACATATAACAGATATCCACCACCATCACCTAGAAGCTTATGACAAATCAACCTCTTCTTTACCTCATTCGCAACATTTGAGAGAGCTTGATATAGACCTATCCAAACTGGTATTGTAGCCAAAGTTGGGAAACAACCTGGAATAAGATGTTTTTAGTCATTCCCACCGTAACTGCAGTTATAGTAGATGTAGATAATTGACACAACGAAGTAGATAATTAAGAATGAAGGCTAAAATGAATCACAAAAGTTAGTGTAAACTCAATACAGTGACTGTTATTTAAGTAATTTATCAGGAAATTATTCAAAAAAATAAAAAGAAAACATTACGAAGATGTTGCTATCGAAATGAAGAAAAGCGAATATTAGAAAGGCCACTAATCCAAATAAGAAAAAACAAGAGAGAATGATGATGCTTTAATAATATAATGCACATTTCACTTTAACCAAAATTTCAAAATGAACTGCAATTACATTTAATTAAGATTGATTAAAAGAAGTTAAAGCCAGAGAACAAATATTGAATGATAAGACAAGAAGTTATTGCCTGGAATAAAACCAAGATTAATTGATAAACATGAAATTTCACTAACAAAGCAGTTACCTGCTAAAGGATTCACCCCGGCCTGCCTATATAGACGTGATGTCTCGAGTTGTATTCTCTCCTAAATAAAGGATGAGCGATACTAAATTACTTATAAAAAACTGAACTTATCCAAAAGGAAAAGTCATGTGGGCGAGCTCAACCTCAAAATTCAACATAACCCATACAACTTCAAATGTGCCGCACCTGATTGCCTGCATATCTTTGTTGAATGGCTTTTATCTTAGGTTGAAGGTTTTGCATAGCCAATGTAGATTCCACCTACAAATTTGTACCCAAAAAAAATGTCAACAATCTAACAGCAGTCGATTGTCGATAGGCAATAACAAATGGGAATTTTCATGTCCATATAAAATTGATAAAACAGTTAAGTGGAAATGCTTGCATATATATTCAAAACAATAAGAACAAAAATAAAACTCACCTGTTGCTTGGTCAAAGGAAGCGTTACGATTTTCACAATCACAGTAAGCAATATAATCGCAAAACCATAAGAGTAAGGCACATGTACAGCTGAAAGCCCATCCTTCAGCACCTGAACAGAATGTTAAAACGAAACAAAGTTGAAATTAGTATCCACATTTATTTATTTAATCTTATAAATTTGAAAATCAGATTGAGAAACTTCACCTTGAGTACAACTTCCATAGCTTCAGAGATAAAACCGAACCAACCGCCATTCTTCTGAACAGCTGCATCAGTTGAGCTAGAAGCAGCACCACCAGAGGCGGAATCCACCGCAACCGCAGCGTCAGCGAGAGAATAGAGGAGGCTCTCGGCTCTGCTAACAATTGAACTGAAATCAACTGAAGAGTCTAAATGAATAATTGGGGGAATCTCCTGTAAGCCGAACTTGACTTTGGTGGTTATGAATCTCCGGTGAGGGAGTGTCTGGAGCCCATGGCGGGAGAGTGACGGGAGTGGTGCTCCGATGAACGACGGAGATGAGATTAGGGTTTTGGCCATGGGATTTAGAGAGTAATGAAGGATTGAAGGGCTGGGGAAGGCTAGAGTTTCATGAGAGAAAGTGGGAGTAGAAGAGATGAGGAGAAGTTTGGCAGTGGAGGAAGAAAGAATTTTTTTTTCGAATTATCCTTTTTCTTTTTTTTTTTTTTATGACGGAGCAAAATTAACCACCAAAAGTTTCGAGCGCGCGTTTTTGGGCTAGCCTTATAGCCAACGGGAGAGATCCACGTTTACTCCTGGAGGATTATTTGGTCATTTAAGTTGGATTTAAATCACGATTAGTGAAATGCCACGCTACACAGTAGTCTTCATTTTTTATTTTTGGTAGAAACAGTGGTCTTTATTAATTCACATTTATTTTAAAGTTGGTTAAGAGGATAAAATAGCCTCTCAAGTATATCTTAAAATATAATTTGGACTCTATAATTTAATATAACCCCGGCAAATCGACCGATTCCGATTTTGCAGTTTTAAAAAATAGAAACCAAAAAGGGACCGATTTAGAATCCGTCGATTCCAATTTATAAATTAGCAGGTTCGAAATTTTTTTAATTAATAATATAATAAATAAATATAATTAAAATTATTAATTTGTGTTAATTATAAATTTGTACTACTAATATATTATAAAAAAATATAAAATTTTGAGAAAAAATAACTTATTAAATATTAATTTGTAAGTTTATGTAATAACTTAGATTGTTATAATAAAAAAATTGATTTAGAAAAATTATAAGTTGTAATTAGAAATGATTATATTTATTTGATAAATTAATAAATTATAAAAATTATAATTATACTAAAAATTTAATTAATTTAATTTTTTATTTTAAAAAATAATTTAATTATAAAAGTTTGAATTTATATTGAAAAAAGTATAATATTAATAATTGGGTTTGAACTTAATTTTTTTTATCATTAATTAAGTTATTTACGTATATTTTTAGAGTTTAGAGAAATCAAAGCCTATGTAATTATTTAACCTTTTAAATTTTAATTGTTGACTTTTTTATTTTTGTTATTCGAAACCGCCGGTACTAGATGTGTCGGTCATTCCTTCAGTGGTGAATTCATATTGATCATCAAATTGATATTTCTCTATTTATTATTGTCTTAATATAGTTTTGATCCAGTAATCAATACAAGCTTGAGTTTTTAGGTGTAATACTCTTAGTACAATAACCCTATACCTACGTTATATTGCTTTAAACAGTTTTTATGATTGTTTAATATAGTCTATAATATGATTATAGCAGATGTGGGTAAAACAATTTTATACACTAAACTTATTAGTCATAATATCGATAACATACTATGTAAATATAGATTCATCATTCACTTATATATTCTTAAACTATTGCAAAACATATACATGCTATTAAGATAGTAATACAAATTCTTTTTCAGGTTGTTTCCGAAATGAAGTATGTTTGCCCCAACGATTTTCTAGCTGATACCTATATGTAGTCAAAATAAAATACGTACTGAGCATTAAAAATGCTTAGGGATAGTTACAAATCAAAAAATTTTCACTAACCTAAATTAATAAATACATATTCATGCAAATTTCATACACTATTTATATTAACATAACAGTTCTAATTTAAATTAAGTTTATATTTTAACTTATTATTCAAAATATATTTTAAACATTATACTTATTTCATAATTATAATTATCATTCTAATCATTATTTTTATTATCATTATCACTATTTACCATAAATTTACATTTAAATGATTTATTGAATTAACAATCACATCTAGTACTCGTCTTATAACTTAATTTTCATTTTAATCATCCATTTAATTTTTCTTTAGTGGTAAATTACGTTTAGATTCCTAAACTTCCATTTTGCTATTTTATCGTTTTGCCATTGATACCATTTTTGTCATTTTTTTTCTTCTTTTACCCCTAGTGTTAATCCAATAAAAAATTTCTAGATTGGATACATAAGACGTGAACTTCACAAGTCTACTATACTAAAGAGTGAACTAAAAGACCACTCAAATACTACACTACACATTGAAAACTGAAGTAGATCGTCATTGGCTTACCTAAGCAAGTCGTCATAACTTGCACCACGACTATGGTGTCTCTATGATTAGCCAATTATATTTTAAATTATATTAAACTATCATACTACAACCAAGTGCAATAAAATTTATTCATTTAATTTAGTTCTCATTAAATTTTTAAATTTCATTTATTTTATATTATTAATTACTTAGAATTCTATTCCAAATTTAAAATATTTATTTTCGACAATTTCCAATCCAATGCACTAAATATTCAACATTATCATCAATTAAGTCATAAAACTTAATTAATCATACAACATTCATTATATTCCATTTCATACATAATATAATCACTAATTAAAAAATATTCAGATAAATTATAATAATTCTTAATTAATTCATATACACCAAATTTCATGTCTATATGCATTTTGTGACTTAATTCTCATTGAATTAAATAAAAAATATATATTAAAATTTTCATGTCTTCAATTCGATCTATAAATTTCCACCATCCATTTAGCATTTTTTTTAATTTAAGCTTTTTAATCCTCATTTTTATGTCCTTAATCATTCTTCTAAGCTTACTTTAATTTATCATGCAAAATACACATATATTCCTTAATTCTATAACCTAAAATTCATACAAATTCAATGAAAATAATTATATTTTATAACCGCTAATCTTAATTCTTTGCTCTAGCCTTTTTAGACTTCATTTTTCTTGGCCTTTTCCTTAAAAGTTCCTTTTCCTCCTTTGATTTCTACCATAAGCCAAATTTATTGATAAATAAAATCATCATCATTTTACTTTCATAATTCAATATAATTTTAAAAATATAACCTACATACCTTAAACTTCCTATTAAAATTCTTCAATAAATTTTAAACACCCAAATTCTCTTAAAGGAACATGACCTCTTAGGCCTATTGACTCTATAACTTTTTTCTTCACTTATCCAATTTAAATGATTTTTATTCTAATTAAATTTAACATACAAGAATATAACATACTAAAATATCAGAATTTGAACCATTGTAATTTTAACTATTACCTTGTTTTCTGCTCTTAGGCAGTTTTAGAGTACTACATGTAAAAAAAATTAATATCTTTAAACGTGTGCCTTGATTTATTATGAAATTTTTAAAAACTTATATAATGTAATATGAAACAATTTTCATGTTTACTATTTTTTCAAATTATGTCTTTAAAGTCCTCAAATACCAGAGAATATATAATTGGCTTAGCATAAAATGATAACTAAATCAGTTCACTTATTAAGGTCATAACTTACAAAATACATAATATTTTTAAGGTGATATTTTCACAGAAACTTAACTAAGACATAGAACTAAAACTTTTAAGTTTTGGTTCATTTTACTATAACTCAATCTAAACAAAATATATTTATACAAAATTTAGTAGAGAACTAAAAAAAATACAGTGCTACAACTTTTATATTTTGAATTTTCTTAAATTTGATATTTAAAATGATCAAAATAAGCAAATACCGTAGGGTACTTTATTGATACTCCTCCAAGAACCAGTTTCACTCAAATGACTATTTCTCTTTATATGCTTAAAATCATCTCATACCATTTGATAAACATATCAATAAGACATAAATAAATAATTTTTATATTTAATACTTCTCCAAATTATATCTATAAAGCCATAAAAATAGAGTGCAAGAAACTGATATAACACAGTCATAATAACTCTAAATAACACAAGAACAATAGAGAAGAGATTACTTGCCAAGAACAAATTTATTTAAAGTGATTTTGATGCAAATCTTGAGTGAAAAAATGGGGGAAAGAGATTGTAACATGGAAGGAAGAATAAGACTAAAATGAAGTTGATGGATATGTGTAGAAGCTCACTTATAAGGAACAAAATAAAGTCTTCACACACTTTTCCTTTTTTCTCCCGTCCATTCATTTTTTTTTTGTTGTGCCCTTTTATTTATTTATTTTTTCATTTTTCATTTTATTCTTTTTTTAATATTATCATTTATTAAATTTTATTCCTAATGTCTTTCATATGATTTTCTTAAATATATCATTTATACCCTTATTCTAACTAAATTCTAATTAGCTAGCATTGCAATTCTTTCCCTCTTAAAATATTTTGTCCTCGAAACATACCTAGTGCATCATCATTGAACAGATGGGGGTATTGAACTTTCATTACTTTATCGCTTTTCCATGTTGCTTCTTCAATTGCATGACTTCTCCATAATACTTTCACTAATAGTATTCGCTTATTCCTAAGCAACTTAATCTCTCTGGCTAGAATTTGGACTGACTCTTCTTTATATGTCAAATCTTGTCTCACTTGAATACTTTTAACGGATTTGATATGAGTAGGATCTAATTTGTAGCATCTTAACATTGAGAAATGGAAAATATTATGTATATGACTCAACTATGGTGGTAGAACGAGTCTATAAGCAACAGGTCAAACTCTCTCTAATATTTCATAAGGTCCAATGAATCTTTAGCTTAACTTGTTTGTCCTCCCAAATCGCAAAACTTTCTTCCAGGGAGAAACTTTAAAAAAAACTTTAATCACCTACTGCATATATAACACCTCTTACCCTTCTGTACACTCATATGTATATTGAACGGATAAGAGATGTTACTGGAAATAATAATCTTTTTAAAAATAACTATTTCTTTAATTTTAAACATATTTAATATAAAAAATTTAAAATATATATGTATATATATATATATACACACCCTAATTACAACCTATTTTTTTCTCATTATTATTATTTACATATGCATATATATGTCATAATGAACTTTTAAAAATTTGTATTGATATATCAAAATATAGCAAAAGACCAACTCGCTCTGGGTAGATACCACTGCTACTGCTTTATTTCATTCTACGGGTCCCAAGTCAACGTCATTTATCTACAAGTCCAGACGTTGTCTACTACTCTTGTAATCTACGTGAGAGAAAACAAACTCTCGCGCTGAGTTTATAACTCAGTGGTGCAAAAATTCTTATAATAATAATCATTAAAATAAAACATAAACTTAAAATGAAACAGATTCAAAATTTAAGCCTCTTCTTGTCAATGCAACGATATAATATTTTTATAATATAATATATTAATGAGTTCTTAATAATATATATCTTTCATATACTCACATATTATAACATCTTATACTTGCTCATAGGAAATCAAAGGGGTATCATATCACATCTCAACTTAGGATCCATAAAAATGCACAGGATCCAAATGTAATATGACTCAATCCACAAAAATGCACAAAACTGGAAAATAATATAGATGATCCATAGAAATGCACAGGATGACATTATTTTCTTGGTCCACAGAAATGCACAAGACCATAATTTTTACCCTATTGGCATGCCAACAATATCCTAATTCACGTATAGGCTAACATGTGGGAAAAATGTTCGTATTATAATTCACTTCATTTTCCACAAAGTTAATAACTATTCTTTCCATGTCAAAATGATTATCATCATACAATATATTTAACATTTAATTTTTTTGGAAATAAGAAAAATATTTCAAACTTAATAATTGCAAAAACTTCAATTTTTCATATAAAATATATTTTATATAATATTATAGATCATTTAAAAATAAAATTTTCCTCATTACTTCATACTTTTTCGATTTTTCTTAATTTTTTACATATATATAAATACGGTTAATATTATAAGAAAAACCGCAATAACCTTTTTACGTTATGCCGGTGTCTACTGGTTCTTTCCTCTTATCTTGGGATAACATTTGATCTGACGTTGCGCCTAAAGATAAAAATTTCGATTAGCTATTGGATCTTATACGATATAAAATCTAACAAAATTTAAAATTTTCGCTCTCACGGATATCAAGATCCTATAATTAAAATTTTTCTGATTATGCGTATTTAACACATAAATCACGATTTTTATCGTTATCACGCTTTCCGGTATGACCAAAAATTCAAATCTTAATTTTTTTATAATATTTTATTTTCTTTATTTTTCCACCTCCAAAACTATTTTTCTCAATTTATTTCTTTTATTCTTCTAATGTTCATTTTCAATTTCAAAAATTCTTATTAATTCAATAAATATTCTAAAAATTCCAAATAAATTCCTATAATTATTTTAACTCATTTTCTTTCATTTTTCATCATCAATTTCACCAAAATAATATTCAATAACTCCTAATAATTTTTTCCATAATTAGGCTAAAAATCTAAAAATTCACCAAAAATCCTATTAAATATTTCTTCAATTCCAAAATTTATTTTCCACTTTTATACACTCCAATTAACTCTATTATCTTCAGTTTAAGGAAAAATTCTTCCAAAATAATTTTTGTAAAATTTAAACATAATTATGAAAATTCTCTAAAAATTTCACAAAAATTTCTAAAAATTATTTTCATCAATTCTTTACTAAATCCATCATCCTCAAGCTTTATTCTCTTCATTTTCTATTTTTATCTAATTGTTCAATATTTTTTCCATAAACTCTAATTTTTCCATTAAGTAACTTCAACAAATATCACACCACAACTCAAAGAATAATTATGGAAATAATCAAACCAACAAATTACATGGAGAAAGGAGCAAAATTATTACTTTCTTCAAATGGATATTAAGAAAATCTTGATTTTCCTTTTAGCCAAAATCCCACCATTTTTCTCTTTTTCTTCACACCAATACCGCCTTAGTCCTTTGATTTTTTGAATACATATGATTTGAAGAAGAAACAAATTGAAAAAATCAAGGGATAGAAGCTTGGAGTAGTTCGGCCATGGAGGAGAGAAAGGAAGAAGATGAAATTTGTTATTTTTATAGGAAATTCTAATTAATTTCCTTTATATACCCAAATTAACTTAATTAATTCCTTAATCTATCCCCCTTATTGGCTAATAGAAATTTTTATTATTTTTCTTAATTTGACCTGTAAAAATTTATATACCATCCGATTTATAATTTATCAATTTTAAAAATTTTAAAATTAAATTTCGATCACATCGACTTTTTTATGATCGTAAACACATCTCTCTAGCTTCTGATCTGAAAAATCAAGTTGTAAACCTGTACTAAAGATCAATTTTTCACAATTCAAACCCATAACCTTAAAATCTCACCTTATAACTCCACCTATATCCTTAAAATAATATTTTTCATATTTTGGTATGCTTAAATTATAATTTCACCACTGAGCGAAAAATCTAAATTCCGACCCGGGCTGTCGTCTCGATTTTGCGTGCATAACATAAATTTGTATTGTTTCATTTGATAAATTTTTTATTCATTTTATCATATTAATATAATTAAATTTTTATGTATTTATCCATATTTAGACTCTGATCGTATGCCTTTATACTGTAGTATAACAACCGTAGTACACGTATACGGTCAGGATCTAACTCGCGGATGTGATAACATATTCAATGTCTTGTCTCTTAAGGTCAACATATGATTTTTGTCTATTTGTAGCTGCCTTAAGCTTTTCTCGAATAATTCTCACTTTTTCTCTATCTCTTGTACTAGGTTTGGTCACACTAGCTTCCTCTTACTAAGCTCTGTCCAGCATAAGGGAGTTCTGCATTTTCTTCCATAAAGTGTTTTATATGGTGTCATTTTGATACTGGATTGATAGCTATTGTTGTAAGCGAACTCGACTAGTGACAAATACTTTTTCCAATTACTTTCAAACTCAATGATGCAACTTCTCAACATGTCCTTAAGTATTTAAATCATACACTCTGACTGCTCATCAGTATCGGGATGAAAAACTGTACTAAAATGGAGCTTTATCCCCAATGCTTCCTGTAACTTCTTACATAATTAGGAAGTAAATCTTGGATCCCTGTGTGAAATAATATAGGATGACTCTTCATAAGCCTCATTATCTCATTGATGTAGATTTCTAACAATCTGGTTAATGGAAAATCCATCCGCACTGGTAAAAAATGGGTTGATTTGGTGAGTCTGTCAATGATTACTCAGATAAAATCGTGTTTTCTTCTAGTCAATGTCAGTCCAGTCACAAAATCCATAGTTACCTGATCCCATTTCCACTCTGGTATTGTGATAGGTTAAATCAAATTAGATGGAACTTGATGCTCTGCTTTCACCTGTTGGCATATCAAACATTTGCTCCCGAATTCTGTCACATCATATTTCATTATTGGCCACCAATAGTGTGCTTTTAAGTCTTGATACATATTATTACCACCAGTATGCATCGCATAACTGTTATGATGAGCTTCTGTGAGAATGTTATTTCTCAATTTATCTTGATCCGATACACATAACCTCTGTTTGTAATAAAGGTTGTCATCTGCACCCAAATAGTAGTCACCATCATTGCTTTCTTTTACTCAATTCACTATGGTAATTAAGCAATCATCTAGCTTCTGTGCCGCCTTTACTTGTTGAAGAAAGTATGATTTTACTTGTATTTCAGCTATAATCGCTCTATCTTGTACCAATTATTTATTTTTATTTTTTATTTGAATTAATTTTTAATGTAAAATTAACAATCTTAAAACAACTTTATTTAATATTATTTTTTGTGCGTGATGTAACAGTTTTTTTAATTTTTTTCCAATGATCTTATTACCTTAAGTTTAACTTTTGAATTTAATTAATATGTAGATTTTAATTTTACGAAAAAATTATCATATTTCATCTTTAATAACACTCTTGCCAGTTACCTGCATTGAATTTTTATATAATTTTAAATGAATGGAGAATTCATATACAAACAAAGCAAAAACAAATAAAAATAAGACAAACAAAAGTGTTTAAAAAATAAAATTAGGTAAATTTATACCCACAAAAATACCTTTAATACAATTGATTATTGTAAAAATATTTAGTTGATAGATTCAGTCTTTTAATTTTTTTTTTCAATTTCAATTTAAAGTAGAACATTCACCTGACTAAAAAAATTTCACAAGAAATTAAGATAGAATCTTAATTCAAGTGATGGAAAAAATAATCAATTATCAGATGATTTATAATCATGAGATTTCCTAATTAAATTCTCTATGAAATAAAAATGAGATAGTAGATTATTAGTACAATTAATTATAAATATGACAAATTAATTAGAAAAAAATTAATATTAAATAAAGAGAAAATATTACAAATTTATAATTTTACATTCAAAAATAATTCAAATAAATAAATAAATGATAAAGTTATAGTTTTGAAATGCTAGTAAATAAAATAACTTAAATAGTAGGTAACAAGTTATTACTTTTAAATGAAGAGATATATGTCTTATTTATATTAAAAGTGTATGATGAAAAATGTATAAAAATTGTTGGTAACATTTCTCGTTATTTTATATTTATATTTTTTATTATCTTATATTTTATATTTTAAATAATATATATTCTCATTTTTAATATTATTGAATTCACATAAAAAAATTTACTTCTCACTCAAATAATAATAATAATAATAAAGAGTTTGTAGCTAACACTCCTTATTTCTATAAATACAATTTAGCTATGTTGCTATGTGCTCCACTGGAATTAGGCATGGCCGAACTTCAGTTTCAAATTTGAACCAAACTGGAATGGAACCAATTAAAATTGAATTGAAATTGATCAAGTTATGAACCATAATCGAACCAAATTTTAAACTTCAAACTTCTATAAGACTATAAGATTTAGATTTATATATTTTATTGAATCTAGACTGATAGTTTGACGATTTTAAATTGATTTTGGCTTTTAATTATTTTTTAATATTTCAAATTCAAGTTTAATTTTTTAAATTATTTTTTCCTATAAAATTTATAAATTTATTTTTAACTTCACTTAGAGGATCATGATCTCTATATATATATATATATATATATATATATATATATATATATATAAATGTCAACATTGCATTGCATGAGGTTCTTTCTTTTGTAGTTAATTTATAATGATCGTAAGAACTTGTAACAAACCCTATGAAATTTCTTGTTGTACTTTATTGAATTTTAAATAATTAAGTCCCAATAAAATAATTTCAAACCTTATTTTTTCAATATTTTAATTTAAAAAGTAACCAAACTAATTTAAAAATGGAAATCTAAATTATAACATAAGTCATATTTCAAATTGTAGTTGAAATTGAAATTGATGATTTATAAATAAGAATTTAAGCCTTCATATCATCGTTTAAGTTTAAAATTTTATTAAACCTAATTCCACAAACCAAAATAGAAGGTTCATCATTCGTCTTCGCGGGCGGAGCGGCGTTGTGGCCAAGGTGGGCAATTGCCCCCCTTGTTCTTTAAAAATATTACATTTTAGTACTAAAATAAAAAATATTTTCAGATTTTTCCTCATACAAATTAACAAAATGCTTCTTTTATTTTGTGAAAACTCGCATTATAGAATTTTAATTAATATATATATATATATAAATTTGCTCCTTTTATTTAATATATCTATCCGTCTCCATGCCTATTTGTAATTGGATGTATAATATAAGATTAAGTGTCACATTTGCTCTTACATATATATATACATTTTTTCAAATTGTTAACGTTTGACTCTATTTTTTTTTTAACAATTATGCTTTTAAGCCTTCATATCCAATGTCGACAAATTGAAAAAAGTTTAGGATTTGACACTAACCTATATGATATTCACTGTGAAAGTAAAAAGCGCTCACTTTTATTTATTTATTTATTTAAGGTTATCTAAAACTCTGAAATCTAATTCAGCCTCTAAGGCTCCAACAGGCACGTAGTAAGTCCTTTCTCTAGTTAATCCAATTAGATTCCCGCGTTTAGCCTCGCTGAAAATTTCATCCAACCATATTACGCTACCTGTTGCAGATTTGTTTTTGGCCGCGACCGACATGTGACAATAGCAACAGAAATTCGGAAATCTCTCGAACCCTCACGACACACGAAAAGCGGGAAAGGCCTTCAACGCTCGTCAATGAAACCATCCTAACCGTTCAAAATCTGAATCCAACGGCTCGTAATCCATTATAGAACGTTCGAGAAAACACTCTGCCCTTTAAATGGTCTGCGTCCTTACCTCTGCTCTCTATCGACCGAAACAAAACAGGCAACTGAGTGAAATTTCTTCGTTCTCTTATCTTCCTTTGTTTAGGTTTTAATCTTTTGAAAGGAATTTGGTGCTTCTGATCAGCTATGGCTGGTAAAGGAGAAGGTCCTGCCATTGGAATCGATCTTGGGACTACTTATTCTTGTGTGGGAGTTTGGCAGCACGATCGTGTTGAGATCATTGCAAACGATCAGGGGAACAGAACGACACCGTCTTATGTTGCGTTCACCGACACTGAACGTTTGATCGGTGATGCCGCCAAGAACCAGGTCGCCATGAATCCCATCAATACTGTTTTCGGTAAGCTTTAGATTCTTAATTGTTACTTCTTTGGAACTGCGGTTGTCTTTTCTTGGTATTTATCTGTTTGTTTCTCTAGAAAATTCTAGCTGTATGTTCTTTTGTTCCAATGATTATGGAATTCTTCTGTTTGTTCTTGATAAATAAAGCTAGTTAGTTCAAGCTGAAGTTTTTTGAATTGATCAGAATTCAGAACAGAGTTTGGAATCTTGTTACTTTCTTAGTTTTCTTTAAAAAAATTTCAGGTTGATGATTGTTTCTTCGTATAATTTCTGATTTTTATCTTTTACAGATGCTAAGAGGTTGATTGGAAGGCGATTCAGCGATCCGTCAGTGCAGAGCGACATGAAACTTTGGCCTTTCAAGGTCATAGCCGGGCCAGGCGACAAGCCTATGATCGTTGTCACCTACAAGGGTGAAGAGAAGCAATTCTCTGCTGAGGAGATCTCCTCAATGGTCCTTGTGAAGATGAAAGAGATTGCTGAAGCGTACCTTGGTTGTACCATTAAGAATGCTGTTGTTACTGTTCCTGCCTACTTCAATGATTCGCAGCGTCAAGCCACGAAGGATGCCGGTGTCATTGCTGGCCTCAATGTGATGCGCATTATCAATGAGCCTACTGCTGCTGCTATTGCTTATGGACTTGATAAGAAAGCCGGTAGTTCTAGTGAAAAGAATGTGCTTATCTTTGATCTTGGAGGTGGCACTTTCGACGTCTCCCTTCTTACCATCGAAGAGGGTATTTTCGAGGTGAAAGCCACTGCAGGAGATACCCATCTAGGAGGTGAAGATTTCGATAATAGGATGGTGAATCATTTCGTGCAGGAATTTAAGAGAAAGCATAAGAAGGATATTAGTGGTAACCCAAGAGCATTGAGGAGATTGAGGACTGCTTGTGAGAGGGCAAAGAGGACTCTCTCATCTACTGCTCAAACTACCATTGAGATTGATTCTTTGTATGAAGGAATTGATTTTTACACAACCATTACCCGTGCTAGATTTGAAGAGCTTAACATGGATCTGTTCAGGAAATGTATGGAACCAGTAGAGAAGTGCTTGAGGGATGCAAAGATGGATAAGAGCAGTGTTCATGATGTGGTTCTTGTTGGTGGTTCTACAAGGATTCCTAAAGTTCAACAATTGTTGCAGGATTTCTTCAATGGTAAAGAGCTATGCAAGAGCATCAACCCTGATGAAGCTGTTGCATATGGTGCTGCAGTTCAGGCAGCTATTCTAAGTGGTGAAGGCAATGAGAAGGTACAGGATCTTCTATTGCTCGATGTAACTCCACTTTCCCTTGGTTTAGAGACTGCAGGTGGAGTCATGACTGTGTTGATTCCAAGAAACACTACCATCCCCACCAAAAAGGAGCAAGTGTTCTCCACCTACTCTGATAATCAGCCTGGAGTGTTGATTCAGGTGTATGAGGGCGAGCGAACCAGAACCCGTGACAACAATTTGCTCGGCAAGTTTGAGTTATCCGGCATCCCCCCTGCACCTAGAGGTGTTCCACAAATCAATGTCTGCTTTGACATTGATGCTAATGGTATTTTGAATGTTTCTGCTGAGGATAAAACTACGGGACAAAAGAACAAGATCACTATTACTAACGACAAGGGCAGGCTATCCAAAGAGGAGATTGAAAAGATGGTTCAGGAGGCGGAGAAATACAAGGCTGAGGACGAGGAGCATAAGAAGAAGGTTGAGGCCAAGAACGCGCTAGAGAATTATGCTTTCAACATGAGAAACACAATTAAAGATGAGAAGATTAGCGCGAAGCTTCCAGCTGCAGATAAGAAGAAGATTGAAGATGCAATTGATGCAGCCATCCATTGGCTTGATGGGAATCAGCTAGCTGAGGCGGATGAGTTTGAAGACAAGATGAAGGAGCTGGAAAGTATCTGCAACCCAATCATTGGCAAAATGTACCAGGGCACTGGCGGTGACATGGGTGGAGCCATGGATGAAGACGGTCCTTCTGGTGTTGGAACCGGTGCTGGGCCCAAGATTGAGGAAGTGGATTAAGATGTGCAATAGGGGCTTTATAAGGAGCAGTTGGGTTAATGTTCTTATGTTCTATGTGTATGTGTTTCTTTTTGGCCTTTGGCGTCTGCTGCTTCAGATATACAAATATGGAGTTTTAAATGGTTAAATATGATCTTAGTTTTTGCAATGTGAAAATTTTCCATTTTCTTTACTCTTTCCTTTATTTTGTTGCATTCATGGTTTGCGAGGTAATATACCGATTGTATTTTAATTTTAAAAAATGATTAACAAAATAATCTAAATAAAAAAACAACAAAATTTAATATATAATATATATTAAGTTAATAAATATTTAAATAAATATTATTTTATTAAAAATATAAATTAGATAATATTTTTATAATAATAGCATAATAAGTAATTTTATTAAAAAATAATAATTTGATTATTTTGATAAATAAATAAATAAATATTTTATTAAATATAAAGAGAAAAATCACTTTTTTAAAAAAAAGAAAAAAATAATAAAAAATATCTCTTTATAACTAAACATTATAAAATAAGATAAAAAGTTATATTTATAAAAAAATATATAATATTTTATTTTATTTTAAAATAGTCTGCAGGATATATATATATATGTTTTTATATATGTTATAATTAATATAATTTTTTAATAGAATTTAAGAAAATAGAAGAAAAATTCAGGTAATTTTACAAAATTTTACTTTCATAATTTAAATAAATTTTATATTTTTAAATAATTACTTAATGTTATTACTTATAACGGACTATATAATGGTGTTATATTATTATTTTTAATTCGTAGAAATGTATTAATTTTGTATTATATAAAAACTTTAAAAAATACTACATAATGTATGATGCATAATGTATTAAATGATATTTAAAGCCTTAGTTGCATTACCAATTGTCGTGAATCTATTCTTAAACCTAAATTTCCAGTTGAGAGGAATCAAATTTTGCCAAAATGCTATTTCCATTAAGCTTTTAGAAGTTGCGTAATATTGTGATATTACATCTATAAATTTTGGTAAGAAAAATTTGACACATATTTCGAATTAGCCCATGTAAGCAACTAAAAATTATAAAGATTTGGTAAACAGAAAGTAATGAATATTTCTAGGTTTTATAGCTTATAATATTCATGAAAGAGAAAGCTCATAGCACTTCTTAGCGTTATCTAGTTTTAATGTTAAGAATAGTAATATAAGTAGAATACTAATGTCTATTAGGTTTTTAGCTTTCTTAGGAAGATAGTTTGTGAATGAACTTTTTGAGTAAGATCTCAAGCCTCTATGCAAAAAGAATTTTAAAGATGAGTAAACCAACAAAAAGCGAAAGGTTAACCAAAATGGACTTAGTTTAAGTTGTAAAACCACTTGATTTCTAAATATCTGTAAGATGATCAAGGATATGTTAAATTATGAATAGATTGTATTTTATAGTTTGAATTTCATTTAAACATTTATTTTGCCCGAAGCTTGAATAATGGACAAGTCTTATTTTTTTGAATTGTGCATAGCTTGTACACATGGTCTGAATTTCATTTTAATGTATTGTTCAACTGAATAATTGCTTGAAACTTGAAAAATGTACAAATATAGTAGCAGCCTGTTAATGTATGAAACACAAAATCCAGTTATGAACAATTGCGCTCCTGAAGCGGTTGTTGGTGATTCTAGTGTGGGGAAGCAAGAGGTGGTAACTGGTGGATGCGATAACTTGGCATTGTCAAGAGAATTGTGGCGGTCAAGGCTAATGAAAGGAGAAAAGGTCTAGAAGAGATTTTGATATACCTTGGTTTTGCAGAAATTTATGGCTGGAGACGTTTCTCTGATACTCACTATAGCGCCTTCCTCTGTTGTCCAACTAAGTAGGTGGATACATGGCTAAGCCAAGCCAAGAAGCTCGAGCAACTTCATCCTCTGAAGCATATATAAGATGATTCAAAAACACTTAGTTTGACCCTTAATTAAAAAAAAAATCCTCAATGTAAATGAGCACCCAATTCATTTAACTTATTTATATCCTGAGTTGACTACTTTCAGTTAATTTATTTTCTATTTGCATTTTCAGCTTAGAACTAATTTCATATACATGGACTTTCACCAGTAGGATACCATGCATAAATTATGAGATTCATTCTAAATTATGTTTCTTTTTTATTGTTTTCTTGACCATATCCAACTTGGAGGAATTAGCATTAAACAACATGATTGTTTGTGAAAATGATTTACCAAGACTGATTTGCAGAAGACTTCCTCTAGAAACTCATTGTTTAGATAAATTTTATTGATGATAAATCTATAGTAATGTATTTTGTATTGTGTCATAATACAAGTAGAAAGTTTTGTCAGTTCTTTAACTTCCAAAACGACGCGATATACAAGTTCTATGAAAAAATTGAACTAACTAATTGGGCACAAATTCTCCCAAAAACGTACGTTGTTTATATGTGCTGGTATGCAATATAAAAATACAACCTTAAAGGAAAGATACAAAATTTATATTTTCGAGTTGCTAGCATAAACCATTACATATGAAATAAGAATATCTTAAGGAAATGCCAATAACAAAGAACCATCACATGTAACGCCCGTAAAATAAAGCCTAAGAATTATGAATTTAGAAAGAGAAAGATTGGGGTTAAGGTGTATTGAAGTTTAAGTATAAATTTGTGAAATGGAAAACTTTCACGCTTGTGAAAAGTTGTGCTATGTTTCAAACAACAGAGTTTTGAACATTGCAGGATTGTTTTAAGAAGAAAGGGCATTCATGCCCGTAAAAGATTTTCATGACCGTCAATGGCGTTTCACATCCGTGAAGGTAAGGTCACGCTTGTGAATACAGGTCGGTTGGCCATGAGCAACTGTATTTTTCTCTTTCTTATGCATTATATTTTGCTTTAAATCACCATCCTGCCCCATATCACCCTTTGACACACTCAGAGACTTTTTGGTCATCTTCTCCACTCCTTATAATCCTAAAAGACCATTGAAAGAGCTTGAAAGCTTGATAAATATGAAAGTTTGAGTGAGTCTTTCCAAATAGAAGTGGAACTCAATTTTTATGTTAGTTTTGGTTCATTTTATGTTACATAGTTCTGATAGGTACATTTTTGTAATGATAGGTTTGACTAATGAGCAGAGAAACAAATCACAAAAGGGAAAACAAGCTTGAAAACCTTATAGAGTTAGTTAAGAGTCCATTTTGGTGAAAGATTAGTACATATAGGCATATTAATTCGTTTTCCATGCATATTAATATGTTTTATATGTTGTAAATGTGAATGAAATGATAAAGGCATGTTATGGGTGATAAATAACATGGATAAATAATGTTTAAGTGTTAAAATAATATATGTGGTATGTTATGGCTTAAAATGATCTAGAAATAAATTTAATGATCTAAATGTTGTTTAAACATGTTGTAGACATGATATATGAATGAAAGTGTTAATAGGAGTGATTGACATTGGTCAATCTTTAGAGATTTTGTATGAAATGCATGAATGCTCTGTTTTCAGGTTGTTGAAAATGCATGATTCACGCCCATGAACAAAGGTGTCACAACTATGAATGTCGAGATTGATGAACTTGCATAAACCCAAAATTTTATGGTTTGGTGTCACAGTTGGGAAGCTGTGATGACGTAGTGTCATGGCTGTGAATAGGCAATTCATGTTGTGAATGCTATATTTCTTTCATGTAATGGTTCACAAGTCGTGAAACAGAATGAATGTATTTTATGTACATTTTGGTTTATGATCTTAATTGATGGTTTGTTAAATACATGTTATGAGATATATGTATACATGAAAAATAACATATGGAATATATGGTATGACATTTATGTATTAGTATGAGAATGCATAAATGGGAAAGTAATGCTAGTAATAACATATGATAAAATGAATTGAAAGATAAATGGTTATATGCCTAGTTTTCTAGTCTTGGACTTGACATAGGATAAATGGTATACCATTGAAGAAGGTGAACCATACCATATGAGTTACTTTGATATGATATAAGGATAAGTGGTTAAAGCTTGGGATATGAGTGCACTTGATCCTAGATTTGCTAGCATGCTTTATTGTTCTCATTAAATATGTCTTAAGCTCAGGTTATTGAGTGTCATTGAGTCGAGGGGATTGGATGAGCTGATATTTTGTGAGCAGGGTGGCTTAAACTCGGATTGTTGAGAGCCCTTGTCTCATATCCCACATCCGGATAGTCAAGTTTAGAGTTCTCGGATAGAAAAATGTGTAATAATGAAAGCTTAGAAAGTCTTGGGCCAGTTAAAAATAATAAAATTTATTGATTGTTGCTCGGAGTCTAAGGTTATATGGAAATTTAAATGAATAAAAAAAGAGAACTTATGGTTGTTGCAATATGTGGTAATGTGATGATAATATCAGGTAATTGATATGGTATGAAAATGTGATATATGTATATATGTTTGGTATAGATGGACTATTATAGTATGTTTATAGTAAGATATGCATGTTGATATGATATTAAAACACAAAGTGGCTATAATGTATGATTATAGGAATGATCATGCGGTGAATGATATGACATTGTATGATATTATATAAATGTAAAATTTTATACATATATGTATTACTAAGCATTAGTTTACTTAGCGTGTGGATTTCTTGTATGCAGGTTTGGAATTGATAGAAAGAAGTTAACTGGAAGAGTACCGAGCACATTAGAAATCAGTAAAAGTGCACCAATTTGGGGTGTGTTTACATTCATGACATATTTTGTATTTTATTTATGTCGTGAAATTTTGGATTTTTGCTTTACATTGTCTTTTAATATTAAGAACATGTAATATTTTTTATATGATGTATTTTTAAAGCAAGACTAGTGAAGCCAAAAAATATATTTTTATGTTTATCTTATACTGATCATTGGATCGAGAATTTACCTTTATGATGATTTTATTGTTTTAATTGCATAATTATGTTTCAACAGGTTTTAAATGTGAAATTTTTTAATTTAATCATTTTTCTGCAAAACAACTCGTAGCATCCATCAGTATAGTTGGAGGGTTTTCTTGGCTACATTGGAGGGTGTTACATTTATTGGTACTAGAGTTTAGATTTATGCATTTTTAAATTTGAGTGGAGTAAATGTTTTTTTTTAATTATGCATTCATTGTATCTCATATGACTCTGACATGAGTTATTTCTCTGTCAACTTATAGGTTTGAGTGAGAGTTTATGGAGGGTGAGGAGGTAAATCCTCAGAATATTTATTAAAGCAACAGTCCTACCAACACTCATGTTCAAGATCAACCTAGTATTGCTATCGTACATATTCAGGGTGTTGCATCAATTCCCTCACAGCATCCCACATTATAGGTTGAGCAAGGCTAGATGCCATTTATGCAACAAATAGCAAGTTTGTTGTAGCAACTAGTATAGAATATGCCGTAGGAAATTCCACATCAATACCACCACCAGTTACACCGTCTCCAACACCGAGACCACAGATACAGATAGATAAGCTTATAAAGTATGGAGCTACTAATTTCACTGGTAAGAGTGAGGATGATCCAACATCTGCTGAGTTTTTGTTAGAGAAGAATGAGAGAGTTTTCAAGGAGCTAGAGTGTGTTGATGAGCATAAGGTAAGGTATGCAGTTTCTTTACTTCAAGATCATGCATACGATTGGTGGAAGACAATTATGTTGAAACCACATACACCATAGCCACCGATATGAGTCTTCTTTATGGCATAGTTCAAGAAGAAGTATGTGTCATAAGTGTATGTGAACAAGAAGAAGAGGGAATTCCAAGATCTATAGTAAGAAAATATGACTTTTACAGAGTATGAGAGACAATTCATCAGGTTGAGTAAGTATGCAGCTGGAATTCTTAGAGATGAGGCAGATAAATGATGTTGGTTTGAGGATGGTTTATGTGAGAATATTAGCTATATGGTTACTGCTCTTCAGATTGAGGACTTTGCGAAGCTGGTATCCGCAACCATCAGTGTTGAGAGGAAAAAGAGGAAAAAGGCAAACGAGTCTTCCAAAAAGCTGTCGGCTAGTATGGCACAAACTTCAAGCAAAAAGGGTCATTTTTCACTAGGAAATCACAATATAGGAGAAATAGTCAGGGCTTCTCACAGCAAAATTCCTTTTGGAGGGGACCATCCTCTAGAGCTACTTTTGTTGCTGCCAGTTCACAGTCGTAGAATTTGAAAGGAGTTGCACCAATATGTGGGACTTGTCGTAAGAGCCATTAGGGTGAGTGTTGGGCAGCCACCAATGCTTATTATAGATGTGGATCCCAAAATCATCTAAAAAGAGAGATTGATCATTGTTGGGTAGTACAACGCCTACACAGACAATTGCATCGAATTTAGTGCAAAGTCGACAATAGAACCGAGAAGGTTGGTCATGACCTAGCTAGACTACATTAGAAACGATCAACATACTAGGACCCATTAGGACTCCAACAAGAGTTTATGCCATGAAGGCATAGAATGATCATTAGGCCACTGATGTTATCCTGGGTACATTTTCTCTCCATGACTTACGTTTATGTGCTTTGATAGATCCTAGATCTACGCACTCATATGTTTGCATAAGAACACCTAGTTACCACAGTATGATAGTTGAGAACTTAGAATATGATATTGAAGTCATAAATTCTCTAAGTCATAGTGTGATCGTGAATTAAGTGTATAAGGGTTGTCCATTGGTTGTACACGGAAGAGAGTTTCTTGCGGATTTGATCGAGTTGCCTTTCCAAAAGTTTGATGCTATTTTAGGCATGAATTGACTTTCTTGACATAAGATGATAGTGAATTTCCAGTCTAAGAATTTGATTCTTAAGGCCCCAGAATGAGATGAGATAGTAGTGGAAGGTGAGAAATTTCCACAGCCAGCCCAAGTCATTTCCATGATGAAGGTTCATATGATGATTAGAAAAGGATGTGAGGCTTACTTAGCTCATGTGATTGATATGAGGAAGAAATCTGCAACATTTTTTGACAGTGAGGGAATATCCAAAGGTATTTTCCGATAATTTACTAGGATTACCTCTAGACAGAGATATAATTTTTCATAGAGCTTGCATCAGATACAACTCCGATATCAGTTCCACCGTACAAAGTGACACCTACAGAATTAAAGCCACAGTTGCAAGAGTTGTTAGATAAAGGATTTATCAGGCTGAGTGTATCACCATGGGGCACATCAATGTTATTTGTTAAGAAGAAAAATGGATCAATAAGATTGTGAATCGACTACAGGCAGTTGAATAAGACAATTATCAAGAACAAATATCCATTGCCAAGGATAAATGATTTTTTTTATCAATTAAAAGGTGTAGGAGTTTTCTCCAATATAAACCTCAGGTTAGGGTACCATTAGTTGAATGTTAAGGCAGATAATATTGCAAAGACAACTTTCAAAACTTGATATGGCCATTATGAGTTTTTTGTTATGCCGTTTGCGTTGACCAATGTTCTGGAAGCTTTCATGGATTTGATGAATTGGATCTTTAGGCCATATTTAGATTAGTTAATTGTGGTTTTATCAACGACATCTTAGTTTATTCTAAGGACATAGAGGAACATGATCAGCACTAGAGGACAATTTTGTAGACCTTTAGGGATTAAAAGTTAAATGTCAAACTCTCTAAATGTGAGTTTTGGTTAGATGAGGTAGCATTCCTCGAACATGTAGTATCAGTGGATGAAGTTAAAGTATATCTCAGTATGGTTGAGGCAATATTGGATTGGAAGGCTTTAAAGAACGTAATTGAGATTAAGAGTTTTCTTGGTTTAATGGGTTACTACAGGAGATTTGTTAAAGGATTCTCCATAATAGTTTTTCCGTTGATTAGATTGTTGAGAAAAGACATGAAATTTGAATGGTTAGACAAGTGTCAGCATAGTTTTGATCAACTTAAGAGTTTGTTAACAGAAGCCCCAGTTCCGACACAGCTAGTTCCGGATAAGGAGTATATCGTTTATAGCAATGCTTTTCACATCAGATTGAGATGTGTTTTGATGCAGGAAGAAAAAAAACCAATTGAAACTTCATGAAAAGAATTATCTGACCCATGATATAGAGTTGGTAGTTATAGTATTTGCATTAAAGATTTGGTGTTATAATCTATATGGGGAAAAGTTTTTCATCTACACTGACCATAAGAGTTTAAAGTATCTTCTTACACATAAGAAGTTGAACTTGAGACAAAAAGGTGTTGAGAGTTTATCAAAATTACAATTGTGTAATCGATTACCACCCAGTAAGGCCAATGTTGTGGCTGATGCGTTGAGTAGAAAGGTCATGGTAGTATTACACATTCGACCTATTTTGAATCAAGATATCAGATATGCATAGAGACAAGATGCTAGATTAGTTGAGTTGATTGAGTTAGTCTCCAAGGAGGAGATACCTAAGTTTTCAGTAGAGCTAGATAGTGGGTTGTACTATCAAGGCCGTTACATGTGATGAATGTACTGGATTTGAGACTCATGATTTTAAAGGAGGCATATGAGACTAGATATGTGATGCATTCAAGAAGCAACAAGATATATCAAGATTTGAAAGGAAAATATTGGTGGTCAAGAAAGAAGAAAGAGATTATAGAATTTACTACAAGATGTCTAACATGTCAGCAAGTCAAGACAAAACATCACGTACCATCAGGATTGCTACAACCAATCACTATTCTGGAATGGAAATGGGAAATGATCATAATGGATTTTGTGATTAGTTTACCTCTGACATCGAGGAAGTATGATGTTATATGGGTCATTATTGATAAGTTAACAAAGTTAGCTCACTTGTTACCTATCAGGAGAGATTATCAGTTGAATAGACTAGCATAATTGTATGTGAACGAAGTGGTAAGACTTCATAGAGTTTCAGTTTCTATCATATCAGATAGAAATCTGAGGTTCACATTACAGTTTTGGAAAAGTCTATAGCAAACGTTGGGTACAAAGCTCAACTTCAGTACAACTTTTCATCTTTAGATGGACAATTAGTCAAAAAGGGTGATTCATATATTAGAATACATGATGAGAAGTTGTGTTATAGAGTTAGAGGGTAGTTGGAAGAGATATCCACTATTAATAGAGTTTGCTTATAACAACAGTTATCAATTGAACATTCAGATGACTCCCTATGAGACATTTTACAGTAGAAGGTGTCAAATACCATTATGTTGGACTGAGCTTAGCAAAAGAAAGCTTGTGAGTCTAGAATTAGTGTAAGAGACATAATAAAAAGTAAAGATTATTCAGGATCGTTTGGAGGCAACTTCAGATAGACAAAAATCATACGTAGATCTCAAAAGAAAGATATTGAGTACATAGTGGGAGACAAAACGTTTCTTAAAGTCTCTTTATGGAAGAAAGTTTTTTAGTTCGGAAAGAACGACAAATTGAGTCCTAGATTCATTGGACCTTATGAGATCCTTAAAATGATTGGACCAATTGCTTACAGACTTGCATTACTAGAGTTGAACAAGATACATAATTTTTTCATGTATCTATGTTGAGGAGGTACAAATCAAATCTTTCTCATATCATTCAAGTCGAAAACATCAAGGTTATACCAGAATTATCGTATAAGGAAGAACCAATTGAGATTTTGGCTCGGAAAGTCAAAGAGTTGAAGAACAAGTATATAACACTATTCAAAGTGTTATAGAAGAATCATGTTACCGAAGAAGCAATATGGAAAAGTGAGGATGTGATGAGTGCTCAGTATCTTTAGTTGTTTCAATAAGACACAACAGCTAAATTTCAAGGTGAAATTTATTTATAGGGGAGAGAATTGTAACGCTTGTGAAGTATAGCCTATGAGTTATCAGTTTAGAGAGGGAAAGATTGGGGTTAAGGTGCGTTAAAATTTAAGTATAAATTTGTGAAATGGAAAGCTTTCACACCCGTGAAAAGTTGTGCTATGGTTCAAATGATAAAGTTTTGAACATAGCCGGGCCGTTTTGAGAAGAGATGACATTCATGCCCATAAATGATTTTTACGACCATTAATGTCGTTTCATGCCCATGAATGCAAGTGTCACACTCGTGAATATAGGTCGGTTGACCATAAGCAGCCACATTTTTCTCTTTCCTATGCACTATATCTTGCTTTAAATCACCTCAACCACCCCATATCACCCTCTGACACACTCAGAGACTTCTTGGTCATCTTCTCAACTTTCTAACCTTAAAACACCATTGAAAGAACTTGAAAGCTTGAGAAACATAGAAGTTTGAGTGAGTCTTGCCAAATAGAGGTAGAACTCAATTTTTAGGTTAGTTTTGATTCGTTTTATGTTACATAGTTCTGATAGGAATATTTTTGTGATGATAGGTTTAGTTAGTGAGCAAAAGAACACATCACAAATGGGAAAGCAAACATGAAAACCTTGGAGAGTTAGTTAAGGCTCTATTTTAGTGAAATGTTAATATATATGGACATATTAATTCGTTTTCATGCATATTGATATGTTTTGTATGCTATAAATGTGAATGAAATGATAAAGACATATTATGTATGATAAATAACATGGATAAATAGGGTTTAAGTGTTAAAATGGTATACGTGATATGTTATGGCTTAAAATGATCTAGAAACGAATTTAATGATCCAAATATTGTTTAAACATGTTGTAGACATGATATATGAATGAAAGTGTTGATAGGAATGATTGACACTGGTCAATCTTTAGAGATTTTGCATGAAATACATGAATGTTTTGTTTTCGAGTTGTTGGAAATGCATGATTCACGACCATGAATAAGGGTGTCACGACCGTGAATGTCGAGACTGATGAACTTGCATATACCCAAAATTTTACGGTTTGGTGTCATGATTAGAAAGTTGTGATGACATGGTGTCACGACTGTAAATAGATAATTTACGCTCGTGAATGCTCTGTTTTTTCACATGATGGTTCACGGGTAATGTAATTGTGAAAATATAACTTCACAACCGTAAATAAATAATTCACAACCGTGAAGCATGATGAATATATTATATGTATTATATATTTTATGTTTATATTATATCGATTGTTGGATCAAGATTTTACCTTTATGATAGTTTCATTGCTTTAACTGCATAATTATGTTTAAACAAGTTTTAAATGTAAAAAGTTTAATTTAATCACTTTTCTACAAAATAACTTGTAGCATCTATGTATATAATTGGATAATTGGGAGATTTTCCTGGCTACATCGAAATATGTTGCATCACATGCTAAGGATACTAGACATAAGGTCTCCCAAGCTAAAACCTAAAACATTAGAGGAAAGATATAGACATAAATCCATGCCTCTAACCACAGATCCTCAAATAGGAAGTTCAGGAATTATGTTAGTGAAAGAAATGACAAAACATTCAGTTTAAATCAAAATTGATCAGCAAAAATGCGAGTATAATTTCATAAATTAAAAATTGTCAATTTTTTGAGTACAAGATAATGGATCTATCTCAATTAGATTCACATTGCTTTAACCAGTACCCTTCTTAAGACAGTGTAAGTTCACCCACTCCAAGATAAGGGCGAAGGCAAACACAGACTTTTTGCTGTTTTGGTCCCACACGGTGTTTCGGCACCATGATCTCTAGATTTGTTCTCTTTTCATCCCCATATGCTTCTAGCTTAGCATCATATGGAATCCGAGTTGGTAATGGGATTTCCCTAATGAATTCCCCTGGAGCACAGCGCTTAGGGGTATATCAGTGAGCTTAAATGTTCTATCATTTCTCTTGATGAAGGGCATGCAGTTCGTACTCAGATGAAATCATGACACCGTACGTCAAATTATTCCACCATGTAACTTTCACCCTTTCAAGATTAGCAAAAGGCAAGCTCACAATTATAAGGTATCATTGTTCATCATCATATATAGTTTTTGCACCCGTGACAGTCCCACACACATTCCTCATTACCCTGCTAAAATCATTAGACCAAGGAGGTTCAAATGGATGCATATCTGTATCTTCAACTTTATTATTATGCTGATTTATAAGCAAACAATAATCTTCATCATTTCAATGTAGGAACAAATCCTTCTTCCTCTTGTTTAAAACGGGTGAAAGATCCATTCCATTACCAGTTGTAAAGGTTGATCGTTGAGTTGACAAATTCAAGCCAGACCTATTAAGTAATTTTTTTGAATGAGGATTCAGAGTAGTCTTTAACGGAGGAAGGGTTTTCTCAAGCTCAACATCTGTGTTAGGGAGGTTTCTCAACGAACAAAATTCACTTGCTTCAGGTGGGGCAGAAAAATTTAGGTCCCTACCTGTAAGCTCCATCCATCTCTTTCGCTCTTCCTTATCAAGACCTCAAAATTGGGAGATGGAACAACCTCGATCCCGTGCACACACAGAGGATTTGAAAGTGCCCTATAATGCTTCCTTTGCATTCTATGAGATCGAATGAATCCATTTTCAACACTGAAAGGAAATGGACATTCGCCCTGACAAGAGTGTCCATTCATATAACTACGCAACTGCATTTTACGCAAAGCATTCTCATGCCTTTCCTACAAAACCCACATATACATATTCTCCATATCATGCTAAACCAAAAACATTTCAAATTAAAGATCAGACTAATCAAACCCATAAACCCCATCACTGTCCACACTATCTTGCACTTTGACTTCTCGTTTAACACGGGCTTAAAATAATAAGTGAAGAAAAACCATGCACCTCATACACTATCCAATCTCTGAGCACATTTATGCCTGACTTTTGGCACATTGACAAAATATCAGACTCATTAGTTTGAGGTCCAAGGCCGGCATCTAAATATATCAAAGGGATCAGAATTCCATAACGATGGAGGAGGAGTTCAGTATATAACAGAAGATTAATATCAGGTGGCCTAGAAAGAATAATGGACCTATTCATCTCTCTGTCCATTTCCTCATGAGAGACTAAGCTAGAATCCATGGATAATAGTGTTGATGGGTGGTGATTCTCAATAGATAGGGTGGTAAGCAAATCTTCCCCCATGTTTAAGCCTTGTAAACCAAACGGATACTATTAGTTCTGCTCTAAAAATAAATTTTAAACATCAAAAGCCAACACAAGCACCATGATCAGATTTTTACTTCTAACTCATACGATACACAAGCTAAATAGAACCCAAATAAACACCACGATCAGACCTTTACTTGACAAACAACCAAAATTAGTCAATCTATTGATAGCTAATACAAGAAAATATCGATTCTTTTCCTAATCCTAAACAAAAAATTTCAGAAAATTTCATTCTAAATCTTAAACAAGAGATGTCCAATAAATCTACACTGCTGAAATTGACAGAAGCAAATAAATCGAAAGCTCTTTAAAAGGAACAAAAAATAGTTAATAACAAAAAAGGTTTCCTTTAGATTTACCTTTTAAAGTGTACCTGAGAATCACACAATTCCACAAATCAAACAGAGATATCTTTATCCTCTAAAACAGTTCTCCAATAACAGGCCAGAGAGAAGACGGAGGATGAAATCATGAAAAAGAAACGCAACGATAACGATCTCCGTTAAAAATACCGTGTGATTTTAAGGAAGCTATTAAAAGACAGACTGACGATGTCATTGGAATTGAGTTGATGTTATAATTAGAGCCTCAGCACATCCAAATTATTTATTATCATATTATAAGCAAATTCAACTATATACTATGTTTTTCACCATATTATATATTAACTAGTATAAAATAATATTATTTAAAATCATTTATTATTTATTATTTTTATATTCTTAAATTATAGTATATATTATTTAATTATTATAAAAAATTATATCTAATTATTAAATAATTAGAATACTAAAATGGTATATATTGTAATCATATTATTTCGTATCAAGAGGCTTAATTCATATCTAATCTATTTATTAATCATATCATTCATATTTGTGTTGTGTTATTATGTCTTATCAAATTTTGACAACTCTAGTTAGGGCTGGTCACAAGCCAATTGCACCAGTTGAACTATCCAATCCAATTCTGGATCGAACCATATCTTAGTAGGGGAAAGGTCCGGTCATGACCTTCTTTGAGGAATCGGGAGCTGCCAGTTCAGATTCCAATCCGGATAAATTCAATTTTTTTTAAAAAAGACAACAGTCATGAGACAAATAAAAATATTTAATTTTTATAATTTATTACTTTATCAAATAAAAAAAAAATCATTTATAAATTCCAACTTATAATTTCTCAAAGTCAAATTCCTCTTTTTTTTTTTAATAACAATCTAACTTATTACACAAAATCACAAAATTAATATTTAATAAATTAATTTTTTCTCAAAGTTTTTATTTTTTTTATAACTTATTAGTTGTAAAAATTTATAATTTACGCAAATTAATATTTCGCAAGTTAATATTTCTTTCTCAAAATTCTCATTCTTTCTAACTAACTTATTCCTTAAAAAATTTCACTTATTTCTAACTTAATATTTTTTTTCATTTTTAAACAAATAATAAGTTAAATTAATTTTTTTGCTTCAAATTCACCCAATAATTAAGTTTAATTTCTAAAATTTGAAAATTGTAATTGTATTTATTTATTGTAGTAATTATTTAATTGTATATTTTTTTAAAAAAAATAAAAAATATATTAAAACCAGTTGAACCGTTTGTTCATGAACGGGAAACGGCCCCAAACTGGCCTCTCTCCAATTCCAGTCCGATCACATATTTCTGAAACTGCAGAATCGACATTTCCAAACTGTGGCTGGAATTAGCTATAGTTATAATGGTTAGTCAGTAGGATAAGATTGGGATATTGAAACTTACAAAATGCCTTTTTGGCTCAAATGCAATTATAAATTTACAATGTCTACTATCATTTCATTGTGGTATTTTGATTTTTGAGGGAGATCAAATCCTTATCCTAAAGGCTTTGTCCATTGTATTTGTCATTTCTTAATAGACTTTTTTATGTTACAAAGGTTTCGACTAGAGTTAGAATTCATAATTTTATACCAAATTAATACCCTTAATCAAAGTTAATAGAATTTTTATTGTTTCATTGATTATTTTGTTTAATATGCAAAATTTCTCACTCATTCTTCAACTCCTTTATGCGAGACACACAAATTAAAATTTAAAAAACTATACCTTCTCATCCTCCAACTCCAGGGAGAAAAGATATCCAAGTTTGGGGACCCAGGAGGTTCAAAATAAAAATCTAGAAAGTTTGAATAATTTAATTAGGTAGCTAGGTTAAGGACAAAAAGTAGATATGTTTCATTCATGCCAATGGGAAAACTCGCATAGCTCTTAATTGCATGTATCTTAGCTTGAGTAGTAGAATGATGTCCTTTTTCCTTTTCTAGGTAGGTTCAATTTACTTTGAATATGATGTGAAAATATTTTTATTGCAAATGTTTAATTAATGGAGATCTATTTCCCTTAACGTGTAATTAGGCTTAGCCTTGCACATAGTTCAGCGAACAATTAAATTGAAATTCTACTCAGTTGCAAAGGGAATGGACGCTTTCCATGTACCTTTACAATATATGATAAATATCACCCATGAAAACTTTTTTTTCCTCTTATGTTAGAGCAAAGAGCATAAACAATTTCACTTATCTAAATCAGATTTATCATGAATCAAATTTATTGATACTTTATGTTCATGAAAATCCAATTTAAGCTATATATATTTATAGAGAAAGAGAGTTATATTATACGATAATGTAACATCCCTAGCCAAATTCCACATTAGCAAAATACGAGAGAGATTAGAATGTAGTCAAATATGAAGAAGTGTTTGCTTGAGGTGTTAGCTTTTGAATCCCACATCAGAAAGGATAGAGAAATGAAGAGAGGAATTCCACATCGGAAATGATAAAAAAATGAGAGTTTTTGTATAGTTGGGTTAAAATTATTTTAGACTGCGTCATTTAACCATTTACAGATTATTACAGGACAGTTGGATACAAGCCACTACAGATGACGTCACCCATTATTGCTTTTTATAAGTTTGAGAAACCAATAGATTATAGAGACATTCAACTTCATAATAAATAAGGGATGCAAAGATTAATCACAAAATGCAATATATTTAAAGTTTACCTCAAAATCATGTTCGAAACTAAAAAGTTCCAATTTTATATCAAGACTAATCTTAGAATTAAAGAAAATGTTAAACATAAACGAATTTGTTAGGCACAACAAATAAAATTATACAAAAATATAGAATAAATGATCAAGACCAAATATTTAATGTGGTTCACCCTTTTTATTAGGCTACATTCATGAGAAAAATTCAGAATAATTTTCTTCTATTAATATAAATTAATGGGTATAAAAAAATGTATTTTTTAGACAAATGCTAAAAATAATACAATAATTTGAGAAAATCCAAAATAATAATGGTATACAAGTGTTTCTCAAAAATACTTTAATATTATTTTTCAATATTTTTGTCACTTCCCTTTTAGGACTGCCTTTGCTTACATTTTGCAATTGGCATTAAATTGAAATGCTTCAATCTTTGCCTATTTATAGGAGAATAATCAATGAGAAAAGGAAATGGAGAAATCAAAACATTGTTGTTGAAAGTTTAGGTGGGAGACTTTGTTTACCCACCTCCACCTAACAAAGTTAATAGGTTATAAAGAGTCATTCAATATTGTAGGGATGTATTTAGGATTCTAGACAAGAATTTTCTTCCTAAAATTGCAGGATGATTATATATTACTTAGCAAGCTCGAGTCATGCTATCCACTTACAAACTTTGACCTCCATTGGCATCTCAATTCTCAAGACCGCTCAATTTAAGTCCACACAATGTTTGCTTATAATTCTTCTGGTTGAATGAGCCAAAGAGAAATAAAAAATAAAAAATAAATAAAAGGAAATATTCACAAAATATTTACTGTAAATCTCTCTGAGTGGTAAGGAAGCATGATTTATATGCATTAATTAAACATCACAAACATATATATGGACATTCTTCAAAAGAAAAAATTAAAAATCCATTCATATGATTTTTCAGCTGCAGTAGTTCCTGCATAAAGATTTTCTAAAAAAAAGGCTGAAAACTAAGATTTTGAATTACAGATTTCCTAATAAGAAGATTCATTTGAAAAATGTAGAATTAAAGTTAAAAAGAGGAAAAAGAAAAAACTACATTAGTGCAATTTAATTAGTCTCGAAAGGAACTTGTCCAGAGAAGAAATCAAAGAAGGGTTAATCAGCAGAAGCTTCATCAACACCCATAGTAGTCTTAGATGAGCTTGAAGGAGTAGTAGTATTAATGGATTCCTGAGCAGAATTATTTGAAGCCAGAGAAAACACTGTCACTCCTTTCTCTTGTAAATTCCCTGTTGGATGCAAAGGAAAGAGTGGCAAAGTTTCTTGATTCCTACAATTGGTTTGAACCACTAAACTGTTACAATCATGAGGCAAAACAGATTTATTTCCTGTGAAAGCATAAGTTGTTGGTTTATCCATCTTATGAAAAGTTCTTTGCCTCCTCTTGAGCCCGTAACTAGGCAGTAGCACCTTAGGGTACTGTGGATAAAACCCTAATTCGCTCCGTGGTAGATAGTATGAGCCACGAACAACTGAAAATAAATTACCATGTTACATAATTAAAGAAATCACACTCATCAGTGGAAGATTATTTTTTTTCTTACTTGGAAATTACTTTCTTGTTTATTTTGGTTCAAACGGATTTGGCTACTGTTCTAGTTTGCAATTCCATGTATCTAAAGAGATATTTTTCTTGCCCGAATTCCATTTATTAATATATTTAAAAGACAATAAAATCATTAAGTTATTTTACATGGAAAAAAATAACTATATTAACCATATGATCGATTGTCATTAAAATCGTATATGAATTTATTTATGAAACTGATTAAAATAAATATGTTTTTTAGAAGAAAAAGAGAGGAATTTGATTTTCAAGAAATTTGGATCTTCTTGAATATGGAAATAACAGAAGAGGAAAAAAAAACTCCATATTGGATAAGTATTGATTAAAAAGTTGTGCATGCAATCATAAAGGTACAATAGTCTGGAGAACAAATCTATCTCAAAAAAATCGAATCTGAATATTATATCTAAATCTCTGGATATTAAACACTTAGACAACAGTTTTTTCCCCTTTAAATTTTATATTTTATTTTCACTTACACTTACACTTATCGAGTCCATTTGCATGAAGGGACAGGTTGTAATGAAACAATAGGGTAGAAATAGAATAAACAAATACAAATACACTAACAACGAAACCCAAAAGAAATTGAGAGACAAAATATTCCTATATTTATCCAGAAATTCAGAAATCCAATTTAAAAAAATTAAATTAATTGAATAAAGAAACGAACCATTAGGGGGAGGTGGAGCAAACATGGGCTGATGAGACTTATTATGAAGATAGCGATTGATATAAGCCAAATTCTCTTGTTTCTGCTTCTGTCTTTGTCTGGCCTTGTGATTTTGAAACCAGTAGTACACATTCTTCTCTTCTATATTACCAAAACCTTTAAGTCTGCTTGTTATTTGCTGTATCTGATTAGCAGTGGGAGTCCTTATGCCTTGCCTGTACATGCTCTCAAGCATGCTTATTTGTTCCTTTGTTGGGTTCCACCTTGAGTTCACTTGATGGGCAGCTCCACCTGAATTATTACCCATTTCCATATCTTCACTTTCCATTGACAACAAATGATAAATTGTTTGATCCGAAGAAAGTTCCACTGTTAGGGTTTATAAAGTCAGAGTCTTTAGAGAGAAGGAAAAAGATTGGACCTTTGGGTTACTTTTTTCATGGGTTTTTAATTTTAATTATTCTGTTTTTATTATAGAGATAAAAGAGAGAGAAAGAGAGAATTGGGTTTAACAGGCGTATTGTTTTTGTTGCTGAAGATCTCTGAAAACATGGGGTAGTGGCTAAGAGGAGGCTAGCTATGGTTTTCGTCTTCTTTTTTCAAAAAAGAGAACACTGAAAAGACAATTATGCCCCTGTTATTATTTGCTGTGTTATTTTATTTCCTTTTTTCAATTTTAAAATAAGAGTAATCTACACAACTTATGCATGTTGGAATACCATTTGATAGAAATTTTAAGAAAAAAAATATTTGCCCCAACAATTTTAAATTCTCATATAAGAACTTGCACAAAATTAAAAAATCATGCTCCTATATTTAATGTAGGAAAATGGTTACTCACATCTCGGGAATGACAAGAGAAAATAATGAGAGATGGTAGATGAAGGCAAAGAAGGGAATTGAAGGGTAAAAAGGTCAAAAAGAAAGAAAAAGGACAGCCGGTTGGGTTGTAAGGTTGTAAGTAAAGGCAGAGCATATTGTCACAGACTTCAATCCCACATCGGATAGGTGAAGGGAATGAGTCCTGGCTATAAGCGGTGGCGCTGCACACCCCACCAGATCGGTCTTTTGGGGAGAGAGTAATGGCCCCGTGACAAGTGGTATCAGAGCCGACCCAGATCCAACTCCAATGTCTCGCCAAGCACCCCGGGTTTGGAGCAGGCAGGGGGGCCCACTGTGACGAGGGCGTCACAGGATTGGGTGGAGGAGAATGTCACAGACTTCAATCCCACATCGGATAGGTGAAGGGAATGAGTTCTGGCTATAAGCGGTGGCGCTGCACACCCCACCAGATCGGTCTTTTGGGGAGAGAGTAATGACCCCGTGACAATATGTAGACATTGGGATTGAAGTTTATTTGAAGCTGAAACATCTAGGTTTAGGTGACACTGTTTTTGGTGGTGTTTGAAATTAAGGTAAGAGTAAGAGATGGATATATTAGGGTTTTTTTATTTAATTTATTAATTCGTGGCCTCTTCTTCTTCTTAATGAAGTCAAGTGACCAATCAAACCTTTGACATTGTTATCTGGGGAATATGTTCCCAAATTACATTCTGATCTTCATATATATATATATATATATATATATATATATTATTTAATTTATTAATTCGTGGCCTCTTCTTCTTCTTAATGAAGTCAAGTGACCAATCAAACCTTTAACATTGTTATCTGGGCAATATGTTCCCAAATTACATTCTGATCTTCATATATATATATATATATATATATATATATATATATATATATATATATATATATATATATATATATATATTATGTTATGTAGCTTTATTGAATTGTATGTAAATTTGCTGGATTTGTAGTTTTTTTTTTAATTTTACTTTGTAATATTATATACTATAGCATTGGATTCATAAAATTTATACAATAAATAGATGAGATAATATTATAGTATAATGATGGAGAGCATAAAGTAATTTGAATAAGTATATATCGTACATAATTTTTTTAAATAGTTTTACATAATTTATTTATAAATATCGATAATATTTATAAAGAATTACATAATGTTGAAATGAGATGGTAAAAGATATGAGTATTGGTCAAGTATGAGCACACCTGAAATATATTAAAAAAATAATTAATATTAATATCTAAAACATTTAAATTAAATAAAATTTATATATGTTAAATACGTGCAATCAATCAATCTTTTCTTTTCCAGATGATTAGTGCTCTAACCTAGAATAAGAAAAGTAAAATATTGGTTTTTATTTTTTGTGTGTGTATATATATATATATATATATATATATATATATATATATATATATATACTTACCTTATACATATTTTTTTAACCGAATCGTCTGTCAATTGATCTGAAATGTCATCGTTATTTGGTTCCGTTGTTAACGGATTTCTTAGTAGTACAGGAATTGATGAAGATGTTTTTTCCAATTGATTTGTATTTGAAGGTTGATGCATTTTGATCCTTAAAAATATGTATGACTTTAAAAGTTAAATTATAAGGATCTTCAACATGATTGCTGGTAATAACTTGAAAAACGTGTTTCATTCCATAAATTCTAGCAATCAATGGTGGAAGAGTGTATCGATCTTTTGAACCATTAATTAAATTATTAGTAGATAAACTAATTAATTCAGTTGTTTATCAACCAAATATAATAAATGTTGCAGATCCAGTTGAATCTTTAACAATAGCATTAAGCTTGTACCTTTTAAAAAAAAGAATTGATATTTATAAAATGTGATTAGTATATAAATAGTGTATATTAAGGAAATGAATTGAACTATACCAATATGCAGGTGACTCTTTAAGAATACCACAATTGTTACCACCATGTTTGCTCACTGTAATTTTGAAGACTACTTTTGTATTGAGGATATGCTTTATACCATCATCCAATAGTTGGATCAACATAACAAATAATAGTTTGGCAAGTTAATTTTATTGCCTGAACGTAATAGAAAACATGCACGTGAAAGGTTGATACTTGATATTTAAATATAATTGTATGATGTTGAATAATGATCATATTAAGTGGTTTACTTACTTGATTAGTGTGAACATCAAGACACATCAACTCTAAAATAGTTTTTCGATTTACATTTATTTCTATTTCAATATCTTGAATAGGTTGATTTTCTACTTGCAATCGAACAATTTTCTCAATTGGGTTTGAAAGTCTGATATTACAGTAAGTTACAAATCAAAAGGCAGAAAAATTAAATCAATTTCCATATTACCTTTGTCTTAAAGTAACAACTTTTGGTATCAAAAGGTTGATAAATATTTTTGTGTCGGCTGAACTTTTAACAGTTAAATAATTTAAAATAAAAGATGAAATAAGTTTTTGTTAAATAAAAGTAAATGGAGAAAAAAAGAAATGATGATTTTAAATTAATTACAATTTAATAGATATATGTAAATTATATAAAAATGTTGAATATAATTATAATTAATATAATTAATTTTCATTAAGTACAAAAATATTTTTGTGCAATCATTGCAGCGAATACAACAATGACGGCACCAACTGCTTCTTCAACAAAAATTTTAATATATGTTATTTATTAGCTAACATCATTAATTGAGATAATTATAAAATAATTCTAATTAGACTAAAGCTTTTTGTGAGAGGACCCTGAAGCTATTTAATTAGTTTTCATTTTATAATATTACATTAATTATCGTTGAAATTTTAGTCCAAGCTTTTTGAATTAAAAAAATAATATTATGGAAAGATATACAAAAAGAATGCGCATCAATGAAAGATGATAAAATAATACATTTTAAGTTCATTATTGTGATACTTAAATTCCTCTTCTAAATTATATGGTTGTGTCATTCTAAAATAATACAGTATTCATTTTAAAATTAAATGACTGGTTTTAGAATTATATAACAGTGTCATCCTAAGAAGATGAGTAGTGGCTTAAATTTCTTATAAGAATAATTTTTTTTTATCATTATATTGTTTCCAATGAATATATAAAAAATAGAATGAGAAAAACAAATTGATTTCAAATGCAAATATGCTTAAATTTTCTTTTTTTCTTTTTGAGATCGATATGCTTAGACTTAGACTTTATGCAACATGCTGCTATTTATTAACATATAAAAACACATAAAAAATAATTAATTACATCATTATAGTTAATAAATTATATTGTATACATGTAGAAAATATTATTAAAATAGTATGGAGTATGCAGAGAAGTATTGATCATTGAGGTGGCGCCACCTTTTGAGATATGGCGACCACGCCACCATCACCATCACCATCACCACCACCATCACCACCGCTTTCTGCCAATTCGTTGATTCTTATTTTGCATTTTTACATCAAAATCAAGGCATATTTATATTGCTGCAAATTTCATCTCAAGCTCTTCTTTTTTCCTCTCTCTGCCTCGCCCTTTGCATTTGACAATTCTAATTGTCCTTGTCTGTTTGGACGCATGCGTTGGGTTGGGCAACTTCTTAACAACTAAGAAATAAATAAATTTACTCAACCACTTCATGGCTATCTTAAAACCTGACCAAAAATAAAAGGAACTAAAAGTGTAGTAATTTTTTAAACATAATTTTTTTTAGACGAATCTTAACTATTAACAAAGTCTATAAAAAAAACATTTCAATGTTTTATAATTAATATTATTAATTGATTAATGTTGTTATTGTCATTGTTTGTATGGGTGGTATATATGGCGAGGATACTAAATTTAGTTGGTTAATTGTGGTTTGTTGGATTGGTATGGAAAAATTGATGCATATGATCCACCTCCATTTCAAAATTTTCGAATCATAGTTGGATTACTCATGAAAAAAAAAAGTAAGTTACTAATGCAATATTGATTTAGTTATCAAGATTATAAATTATCAAAAAATGGGATTTTTTTGTTGAAATGGACTGTAAGGTCTCACAAATGATCTAGCTTAGTCATTTAATGGAATTTTTTATAGGCCCAAAAAGAAAAAAAAAATGGGGCTATTTTGTTTCTTTCACAAAAAAAAACACTATTTAATTAGTCAACATAATTTGTATTTTTTTTTCTTTATTCAGGTTCTAAACTTTTTATCATTTGCATTTGGCTGTCCTACTTTTATTCTTTTCCTCACATTTTAACAAATTCAAATTTACTAGGTAAACTTTTTTGGCGTCTCATTTGATTTATCCCATTCTGTTAAATAGGGTGCAAACGTGAGAAAAAAAAAGGCCAAATACAAATGATAAAATTAAGTATTACAGATTAAATGCAGAAAAATATAATAAACTATAATTCACAATTTTTAATTACTAAACTAAAACTTATACCATGATATTATACCAAAATATTTTAATTAACGAAAATGATGAATTATAATTATCTCCCAAGTTTCTCCGAGGCCACCTAATAATAAAAAGAAAAAGTAAAAAAAATGTTGCATTTTGGAAATGGATAACTGAATAGAAAAGTTGAAATTAGGAGTAATTCTTGTGCAAAGTTGCCTTCAAATTATAAATCAATTTACAATTGGGTAAGAATCCATTTTGTTATTTTTATTTATCTTCAATAGTAACTTGACAAGGTCCTGTTTGGCTGCACTTTTGCCATGCTGCCTATTGGAATAAATTTTTAGATGCCAATTCCATAATACTGCATTTTTTATGATCAGGCAAATCATAGGCTCTAATGATTTGACTGACCCATCAGTGATAATTGATTTTATCGCCCAAGTGGCCCCTTTGTAATCCAATTTTTGAGTCACATGGGCCATCCTAATTATTTAGCTTAATTTGCGGCCCTCAATTATAATAAATTTTGTGGACCTTTAATTTATTATCATTGATTATTCCCAAGTTTACCATTATTTCAGCTCATTGGGTTTAACAAAAAAAAAAAAGGATAAATCTTGCATTTAGCATCTTCTTTTTCCCCCCTTTGCAAAAAGCATAATTTAGATTTATGAGGAAAAATTAAATAGAGTTCAAATTGAAACAAAGGTAACATGTTAGAATGAATTTTAAAGAAAAAAAAGTACTGGGTTCAGATTTTCTACATCGTTTTTCTTAGGTAAATTTCAAACTTTGACTCCATATATATATATATTATCTTCAAAAATAAAATTTTAAAAAAAAATGACTCATAGTTTTCTACTTTCTTTAATGTGGTCTCCGTATTTCTACTTCAATAATTTGAGTCTCTATATTATTATTTTATTAATAAATGAGTTTTTTCAATATTTTTTTTAAATATTAGAATGATGTCATCAGTCATTAGTATAAGTTAAATTAAAACTTTTTTAGAATATATATATATATATATATATATATATATATATATTTGTTTCTTTATGGATATAAAATTTTCTAAATTTCGACTTTCCACATAATTAGGTCTTCAATTCAAACGTTTTTAAGAAAGGGTAAAAATTAAAAAACAAAAACTGCAAATTTTTTAAGAGAGGAAATGGAAAAGAAATAGTTGATATATGGAAGGGCCAAATCAATTGGAATGTGTGTGCAGAACTCGTACATTTAAATTTATAAAATTATATTAAAAAAAAGGCATTTGTGATTCTTAATATTATAAATTCTTATAATTAAATCTCTTAATTAAAAATTTATTCGGTTAATTATTTATCTAATTTAATTTTTTTGTTATCAATTTCATCTTCCTTAATTAATTATTAATATTGGACTAAAATTAGTCCCCATTTATGAAACATTTACCAGCTAATTAATGATAATTAAATAAAATTTCAAACAGACTTTATTTATGAAACAATTAGTATATAATTAATGATAGTTAATTAAATTAATTTTCAGTTAAATAAGTAAATGAATTCAAAACTAAAAATTAAAAGTATAGATTTATAAATTTTTAATTACACAAAGTTTAAAAAAATAGGACTAAAATGCGCATTTTTTTATAATTACAAATTAATTATCTAACGAAGTGAGGCACAGCGACGGTGGGAATACCCACATGAAATCTGCCTTCATTTCCATTATTTTATTTTTTGAACTTTTAATCTCTCATATCCCAATACCAGAAAAACGTTGGCAACTTATTTTCTAACACTTTTTTTTTTATTCACATGCTATATAATTAGTTTATATCATTGAATTTAATTTAATTTTTTTAATATTTTTTAGATATTTATTTTATAGTTGGTTTATAAAGTATTGAAGAAAATGTTGAAAATAAATCAAATTTAATTTAATAATATAAATTAATTATATAACTAATACTAAAAAATATATTAAAAAAATATTGCTGGCATTTCTTCAGTAATATAAATACTCATATCATTAAATTGCTATTACTTCAATATATTATTTTCATAAATTCAAAATTGTAACATTATACATACAGCTTGTTTTTTTTCCTTTTCTTTTTAATTAAAGCAGCATTATACTTACAACTCTTACACCTCTAAAGATATTGCAATCATTATTTTTATTTTCTAGTATAAAATTCATTTTTCATATGATATTTTAATTTAGTGATAAATATAAAAGCTGCCTTACGTTGAGCTTCACAATATAAGTTCTCTCAATGCTATACTCTCTTGTTGTATAAAAATACATTTAAATTTAATGTCACAAAACAAATTAAAATATTGTCGGATTTGTTCGTGTTAATGCAATTTTGATTCTATAATTACAAATAATTCATTAATTTAAAAATTAAAATAATTTAAAAAATAGTAAAGCAATTTACATAAAAATAAAAATTAAATCAACCATCAACTCATGAAAAAAAAATTCAAAATGGAGCTAACCAAACAAAAATATATTGGGATTAAAATCGATTATCAACAATTGATTCCTAATTTTATCTTAAATATATTTATTGGGTATGAAACAATTATTGATTATTTCAATTAGCCGAACTTAAATTTATTTTAGGTATTATATTCCTATTTAACAAAAAAATATAAAAAAAATATATTTTATAGCAAAATTAGATACCTTAATTACAAATTTATTGATCGTAATTATTCCTATCATATTTTAGACTATCAATTGTACAATTTTTCAAGATGCACATTTCATAAATGCAATCTTTCTTTTGGTAAAATGAAAGATTGAATCTATATATAACTTCTCAATTTTCTAATAAAATACATCAAATCAAATCATTTTTTTTAATAAAATAGGAAGCTTTATTAAACAAGCAAAGAGGAAAAATCCTTAGAAAAAAACAAAAGCACCATTTGAGGCGCAAATTATATTATATTTGAGTTAAAAATGAGTAATATAAAAAGAAAAAATTAAATTGCTGAATGTTGAAGATGACGAGTTTGATAAAAATAATTAATCGACAAGTGATGAATTCATAAGTTATAAATGATAAACGATAAACCTGTAATTTAAAATGATAAATCTATATATTTAAAATGATAAATTTTCAAGTTGTAAACGATAAATTTATAAGTGATGAAGTGGTAAGTTATAAATGAATCTGTAAGTTATAAACGATAAATCTATATATTCAAAATGATGAATCTTCAAGTTCACAAAACGATGAATCTGTAAATGATGAGACAACAAGTTGTAAACGATGAATCTGTAAGTTTTAAAAAAATGAATCTGTAATTTATAAACGTTAAATCTGTAACTTCTAAACAATGAACTTCAAACTATAAACTTGCAAGTACAAAATGATGAATATATAAGTTATAAATGATGAATCTATAAATTATAATTGAATTTGTTTTATATTCGTTACTTTATCAAAATCCAATTTTGCAAGGATGTCTATAATGCAACATGGACTCGGATCATGAAACTTCATTTGAGGGACTTCCTCACTAGGATCTTAGCCTCACTCGAAGAAAATGCTCATTTAGCTAAAGAATGGGTCAATCTATTGCCATGTCTACTAATAAAGACAATTTACAGAGGCAAGATCAGAACACAACTTATTCCAATTGACCTAATGAATTATTTTCTCCTTCTGCATACTACCCCGCCATAATTTACCAATCATGTTTTAAATTTCTTCATAAAATATTTTAGAAAGTATAAAACAACTCATGATTTAAGTTTAGGATAGATTGAGCCCCTGATTTGATAAGAATTTCCTTATCAGCACGCAATAAAGCTTTTTATTTCCACCCTTTCAATTTTTTCCAAATCCTCTTCTTCAAAAAACTGAAAATAGATTTTTTTGATCTACTTATCATTCCTGGAAGGCCCAGGTTTCTAGCATGGCCTTCCACTTCATTCACCCTAAAAGTACTTTTGATCAAATCCTTGTTCCGTTGTGATATCACTTTACTGAAAGAAACCTCAGATTTAACAAAATTAATCACTTGCCTTGAAGCTTTAAAGTAGGTTTGAAGGATATTTTTAATTACCATCGCTTCTCTGCCATTATCCTTAACAAACAATATACTGTCATCTGTAAAAAAAGAGGTGTGAGATTTTTGGGTTGCCTTTACAAGCTCCAACTCTACGGATATCTCATCTGTTCATTACCTATCTAAGTAAAGAAGAAACACCTTATGCACACAACACAAAAAGATAAGGCAAAATAGGCTCCCCTGCTTGAGTCCTCTTTTAGGTTTCAGCATGCCTCTAGGAGAACCATTAATCAAAAAGCTAAAAGTGACTGGCGAAATGCATTGCATAATAAGATCAATAAAGTGAAAAGGAAATATCATTTTGATCATAATGCATCGGAGGAACCTTCATTCAACTCTATCATACGCCTTACTCATGTCTAATTTAAAAGGAAAAGGCCTTTAGAACTATTCATCCTATATTTCATAGAGTGGAACAATTAAAACGCAACAATGGCATTATCTGTGATAAGATGATTAGTGACAAATGCTTATTGAGACTCATGGATAACACTAGGCAACAGCAGTTTAATTCTATTAGCCAAAACCTTAGAAATAATTTTGTAGATGATATTGCACAAGGAAATAAGATGCAAACCTTTCATACTAACAAGATTATTGGTTTTGGGTAAGAGAGTAATAAAGGTATGATTAACACCATCAGGAAACACACCTGTATTTAAATAATTAAGAACAGTTAAAATCACATTAGGACCAACAATATGCCAATAAGAAGTACATACCATTCGGGCCAGAGGCTTTCGAAGGATGCATTTGCTTCAAGGCATTGGTAACTTCCTCAACAGTGAAAGGAGAACAGAGAATTTCGGCTAGAGAATCTTCCAAATTTGCATCAATTGCACTAACCACAGTTTGTATATTAGATGGTTGATAGCTAAAAATAAATCTTAGAAATATTCTTGCACAACCCCAGCAATCTCCTCATCATCTTCCACCCAATTACCATCACCATCCTTAAACGTCCAATGTTATTCCTTCTCCTTACACTAACTACAAAATTCTAGATATCTTCCTCCAATATATCTCTTCCCTCCGTAATAATTCATCAATATCATTCTGAATCCTCCTAATTTTCTCAAAATCAACATCCCTATATTTTCTCAAAATCAACATCCCTATCAGCACTTTCTTGAATTTTAGATAGCAACTCCGACTTCTCCTTCAATTGTTTTTTGATGTTACGGAAAGACATCAAATCATTAACTTTGAATTAAATAATTAAAATTATCTTAGTTAGATGTTTATACTTATCCAACATGAAAGGATTTCAATCTCCTAAATAGAACAATTCTCATGTTGGCAAGGAATTCCTTGATTTTCAAATTTTATTTGGAGATATATTTCCGAAATATTACTGAACATTTAAATTAATTTACTATCATTTTAATTTTAATTTTATATTTTATATTCTCGTTATTTATGTAGCATGATTAAATGGGACACACGGTTTTGCAAGCTCATGTCAGCTGCCTTCCCAAGTTCCAACCAAATTGCTCGCACACAACAATATTAATTGTACAAGATTCTGCCCGTGCCTCACTCACTGACCCAAAACCTAATTGTGGAAAGAGAATGCTCTCCTCTTCTCCCTTGTGTTTCAATATTTATTGGGTTTTTGCTTTAGTTTTTATTTTTTCACACTTTTAATTTAAGGTAAGTCTCTCTCTTATTTCTTCAAACTTTTCACTGATTCCTTTCTCCTAGCGTGTGTTTTAGGCAAAACATAATCTTTGGCCCTCCCTCTTTCTTTCTTTCTCACTAGATTCCCCAGCTTCTGGTTTGCGAATGTAAGATTTTAACTTGATTCCCTAGTGGGTCATTGGGTCATTTCTTTAGGATTAGCCTTTTTGGTTTTGTGAATTTTTGGGATTTTGTACTAGCAGAAAAACAGAAGCTTGAAGCAATTTTGGGTATGTGAATTTTGTGGCCGAGATGGCATCTTTTAGCGGATTAGGAATTGGGCTAAGTTTAGTTTTTGGCTGTCTTTTTTTAGCACTTGTTGCGGAGGTTTACTACTTGCTATGGTGGAAGAAAAGGGTCACCAACAGGGAAAATGAAGATGACGACTATGGCAGCAAATATGCGAAGGAACTTTTTCATCTTATTTGCTGGAAGAAACCCAATAGTTCCGCTCAAGAAAGAATGGAAAATCAAGAAACCCATTTTCCTGAACAAGATTTAGAATTAGGGGCAAGCAAGGATTTGTTGATAAAAGCTTTTAATAATGGTGAAGAAAGTGTAGAATCAGAGCTCATGAGGCTGCACAATCTTGCAGGCCCACCAAGATTTCTCTTCACAATCAAAGAAGAAACCAAGGAAGATTTGGAATCTGAAGATGGGAAATCTAGAGGTGATAGGAGTAGAAAAGGGTCAAGAACAAGAAGTTTAAGTGATCTTATTTTAGCTGTGGATGCCCCGCTTATTACTCCTTTAGCTTCTCCACGTTCGAAGTCTCCAACTTTAAATCCATTGGATTTTTATCACCACCGTGGATTCAATCCTCTCTTTGAATCATCAATGGAAGCCGAGATTAACAGGTTCAGATCTTCTCCACCTCCAAAATTTAAGTTCTTGAGAGATGCAGAAGAGAAACTTTTTAGAAAATTAATGGAAGAAGCTGAGAAAAGGGCATCAAAGAATTGCATTTCCGTTCAAGATTCTGTAGTTAAAGCTGCTGAAAACAATTCAAGAATGGTTACAGAAGAGACAGAAGGGTCATTCTTGGGGTTCATTGTAGGTAAAAATAAAGAAAAAGATAATATTTCTCATCATTTACCACAATATCCTTCTAGTTCTTCTCAGGTACTTCCACTGGCTTCTTCTCCTACAGCTTTCAGACCATTAGACAAAAAGTCTAATAATGTCCACTAATTTTTAATTTCTTTTTCCCTTTTTTTAACTTGAAAGCAATGAGTTATTAATTTATTTTTAAAAAAATCGAATGTTATTTATTTCATCTTGGTGGGTGTTGAAAGATAGACATGGCCATTTTATTTTTGGAACAAAATAGACATGGCCAATTTGCAGCAGCAACATTGCATATTTGTTAGGGATGGAGCCTTGAGAATTCCAAAGCAAACTGACAATGTTCTCCGCCATCATTATTGTTAAAATGTTTTAATTATGTCAAGTTGTGTATTAATCCCTGTTTAGCCATTATCCATATCTTCTACTCAACTCCCATTTGAAAGTATTGAAAAAACTCCCATTTCATTAAAAAAAAATTGAAATTCATCATTAAGTATTGGAGTATTAAACTATTAGACATTAGTTGAGTAATATTTATACGTAAATGTCAAAATTTAAGTGGCAGCTTTTATGTTGTGAAATATAAGTAAACAATAATAATATGATGATATTATTAATTAATGTCTAAAGTAAGATATTGAATGTTGAAATATGAAACATAAGAATGTAAAAATGTCTGGAGTTGCGCGTTTAGACACAACATGGTGTCCAGCTAATGCTTTTAGATATCTTGCTTTTAATGCATAATTTTCTGCTAAATTTAAGTTAAAATATTCAGAAAACAGTTGAAAATTGGATTGCGGCAGAAACTTTTCTTTGAATATCTTGCTTTTACTTTCTTCTATTAAAGTTGTAAAAACTTTTACTCTCTTTTCCCATTTCTGTTTTCTTTCTAATTTTTTAAAATTTTATTGTAATGCTTGAGAACTAGAGATAAGCGTGAAAATATGATGTTATTTTGAGAATCTGAGAATGTCAATTATAGTTCTATGAGAAAAAAAAATGATAATATTGTAATATTGGATTAAATTGAAATACTCGATCAAATAAAATTAAAAATGAAATTCAATTCGAGTTGGGCATGTTTTTTTTAAAGATATGAACTTTGATATTTTGATTTGGATTGGTTATAATTTATTTGTTATTTAAATTCGTTGACCTTACTATAATTATTTGGTGTTGCCTTCAAGATCGGTTCGGTTCAGATGCTAATTCATTTGTAATATGAATATTCGATCCGATCACACTCTTAAAGGGAATGTGATAAAAGAAAGACTAAAGACTAAATTAGCTTCTTAACTATATCAAAATTATTATTTACATCCTAAAGTTTGACTAGTACAATTAAGCTAAAAAAGTGTATGTATCGGTTTGTAATTAGTAGTTTAGTTAATCAACTGAGTTTTGTCAAATGGGAGTGAAATCATGATAATGTTTGGATTTATTTATACCATATTAAAATATAATGTATTTAATTGTACTGTATCAAAGTTTAAGATATAGTTTAAAAATTAATTTAACTTTTTTGACCTTTTAATTGGTTAAACAACATTGTTTTAAGTAACAACAATAGAGAATACAATATATGTGTCAATTTTTTTATTGGTTAAAAGGGAAATTAAGTTAATTCAACAGAAAATATTGACAGGCATTAGCAATGGGATAGTTCAAAAATTTAATAGTACCCGTTTGAAACTTAAAGAATTTAATTATATTGAATTAAATTTTAGGATGTGAGTATATTTTTAAGTATAGTTTAGAACTAATTTTTCATTTAGGTTAAAGAAAAATAAGAAAGAGGGCATATAATAATTATTGATAACGAAGAAGTAATTAATTTGAACAAAAAAAAGTGGGAAAGTAGAGAAGGAGAGGGAGTGAAAGTGCGAAGAGTTTTTATTTTGAAGTGCCCCCCTTTGAGCCTTTTACCTAAACAACAAGAAATGTCATTGTTATCATGCCGATTCGGCCGAAAGTTGTCCCCACAAACAAACGACTACAATCAATTCCCCTTTCACACTCCTAATCCTAATTATCTTTGAATTTACTTTTTTTTTTAACCATTAGAAAGATAGTGATGCTCTAACGTTTAGAATTTGAACTAAAAAAAAAAAGCTCAATTTTATTTGTGTTTTAGTCATACATTGCTATTATACTTGGATGGGTATAATTGGGTAACCCTCCATGTGAATACAGAAGCCCAAATGTGTTCCTTTGCGAAGTCAACTCATTGGAAATTTGGGACCCCACTTCCATATATGTATATAAAGAATCATATTACTTCTGGGTTAAGTTGGAAATTTTTTTTTAAAATTATTTTATACTTTTTCAATAGTCGAGATAAACTGAAATCTAAGAAATAAATATATTGTGCACAGGGTTTTGCTCTCACCATAAGTAATAGTCTTTTCTTATGTGTGTATATATATATATATATATATATATTTGAACTCCACGGAATCTATAAATTTAGAATTGGTATATGGAGTATGTGACAAGGAAGCTCAATTCAACATCAAATTTGCTTGTTGGCTTATCACAGATTCTGGAAATAGTGGGTTTGAGAATTAAAAAATCTAAAAGTGGGGCCAGCCATTGTTTGAATTTGGCTGGAGTTTGCTTCGCCAACGTTTCAAGAATTTTCCAAAAAAAAAATCTTTATTCACTTGAGAAGAAAATGAAATCAAATCTTGTGGATTTTGAATTTGTGTATTATAATGGGGGATAAGTGGTTGTAGGTAAAGTTGGTCCTAAATTTTTATTAGGGGTGACTTGGAATTTGGATTACTCTTTGTAATTTGTGATAATATCTTTGAAGAAAGTTCACTTCTTCAATTTAATTAAACCAAATAAAAAAAAAATACATGGAGAAAGAAGCATCTCAAATTGCAATCTTGCAAATCTGCAAGGCAGCAATTATTTTGGAATATATTCTTTTAGCTCTTTGTCCCATTCCTTTGGATATCCAAATATATTTGTAGAAATGATTTTTGGAATTTACTAAGAAGATTAGTTTAATTCCTCTTTTTTTTTTTTGTATAAGGAAATGAGAAATTTTTTATTTTTAATATATATTAGTGAGACTTGAGTCGGGACACCCACTGCTAGAGTAATAATATCACCTTACTCATTATTGTATTAATGCTAAATGATCTTTGTTGGAAAAAATTTCTTGTATAATCAAAATGAATTATCTCATTGAATTTTTTATTCTTCATTCTCTTCCTCAAGACATTCAGTCTTGGTTTTTTCATGATTTTTCTGTAGTTTATTTTTTTTTTTGTAAGTTTAACTCACATTTATGTATAAAAATAAATGAAATTACACAATATGAAGTATCTGGGACTACAACAAATACATATTTTCTTCCACAAACCTTCATCTTTCATCAAATTTTTGAATGAAAATAAAATTATATTTAAATGCTAAAGGAATATTTCATTTTCAACTAAATAATTAAAAATGGGGTGATTAGCGAGACAGCTGGAATTAGGTTAGACTTAATTAAGGACTTAACTTAAAAATTTATATAATCACCCAGCTCAGCTGTTCCATCTAGAAACTGAAATGACCTAACTTTACATAGTCTTTCTTCTTTGAGCTTTGGATTGTTTGGAAATGTGATTTCTCATTTGGAGGAAAAATTGATAATATAGAATTCGGAAAAGTACAATAGTTAATAGCTATTTTTTCCTTTTGAAAAGTTGAAAAAACTAATTGGAAAATGTTCTAAAAAGCACCTGTAATAATAATATTATGCTGTTTCAGCCATCGTTTGATATTGGAATAGAACCGTTGCTTTAGGATTCTTCTATTTCTCCAAATGTGAGTTTTTCCTTCTCAATTTTTCTTTATTTTGTCTGAAAATATGAAAATTTTTTAATTTTATTTTTTTTCCAAATTGTATTGGGAAAATCAAAAGCAACATGTTATTCTTTGATAAACTTATAACTATGTGGAACTCGTTGATTAAATTCGTGAAAGATTCCATGGATGTTAATTATCATTTTTAAGACTAAGATGCTTGGGATCTATTTGGTATTACGTTTGGAAAAATCGTTTTTGGATAAAAAAAATTTATCTTTATTTTTTTTGAATTTTAAAAACTGATTTTGGAGAAAAACGAATAAATAAATATTTTTTTTCAAAAACAGTTTTGAGAAAAACAATTTATAAAAAATTAAAAAAATCAATCAATTAAATAAAAAAAATTATAAACCTGTTTTTTGGATATCTAATAGCAATTACAAACAATTCCTTACTAATTTCTTGTCACTAATGAGAGAGCTAATTCAATTGTTACAACTACAATAATATAGTCATAATAAATATATAAAGTTATGCATTCAATATCCAACCTTTTAAAAAATGTATTTTTTTTTTTGGTTACCATCTTCCTTTCTCAATGACAGTGGAGAAAGCATTAATTATATACAAACTTAATTTGAAAGCAAATTTCATTTATATTGCATAAGAGAATATTTGATTTATTTAAATACACTCCTTTTGTTGCACAAAAATAAATTAACTTCTTTAATAAAATTGATTAATATAGTTAAAATTATAAATTTTACTAATATTTTTTTTAGTATATCCCTCCCTTAATTAAGAACATGTTGAAAAAAAAAACTAAAAAATGATAGTTTGTCTTTAATAAAGATATACTGAATAATTAATTATAATTTTTAAAAAGAAATAAATTATAATTTAGCAGAAGAATAAAATAAGGTGAATTTATTTATAAAGGCAGAGAGAGTATTTATTTTTCCAACTTAATCATCAAAAAAAAAAAAATGGATATAAGATTTGCTCAAGTTTGACAAACTTAACTATATAAGACGTTTTTGAATAATAAGCATATTTTCATATAATAAAATAGATAGATAAATTATTAGAAATAAGATATAATTTAAATGTAAATAAGATGAGATTACTCATTATTAATTTGCAACAGCAAAATTAATATAGAAGCTATGTTTTTTTGTAGAGTTCCTAAATAAGTTTGAAGTCATATGAGAAGATTAATAAATATTAATGAGTTTTGATATTCAATAAAAAGTATTGCAATTGTCTCCAAATATTCCTTATTTAAGGCTTTATAATAGTTTATATTATATACCAATTTTTTTCAAATGCAAAAAATATTTAAAGCCTCAAATTAGAAGAATTAGATAATTAATATAGACTTGAAAATTAAAAATTATATTATAGATTCGTGTTTATAATATATTATATGTCATTTATTTAAAAATTAAAAGATTTTATTTTTTAAAATATATGAAAATATAAAAGTAGTGAAAGAGATCAATATATGATATAAAAATTATAATTAATTGGATATGGAAATGCTGAATTAGGCCCATATATTGGTGGGCTTTGTTTCTCTTTTATGAAATGAAATCTGAGCCCGTCCAAAAATGGAGTTCCCGAATCCCTGATGACAGAAGCTACTAAATCAAAGGTGAAATCAGGCAGGCAAGAGAACAATTTCGAGCCCTAAATAGTCCGCCTCGTCCATATTTCTACCATTGAAGTCGCCGATTTAGTAAGTTGTTTAATTTTCTCTCTCTTTTTTGAACTTTACTGTTTGGGTTTTGGTTGTTAGTTCAACTTGAACATTTGTATCTGGGTTTTTGTAATTTGAGGGATTTGCTATTGGATTAAACTAGAAAGATGGGTTCTTTGTTTCACTGAAGGAAATGGGGATTTCGGTTGCTGTGATTATTTTATTTTATTATGGAACTTGGTTTAGCAGCAGATTGGTTCTGGAATTAATTGAAAGTTAGTGGAGCGAGTTGTGTGAAAAAGGGACAAATTTAGGGTTTTTAGCATCAACTTCAGAGTTGGGGTTTTTTGTCTTCCTATGGCTGCAAATTTTATTTTTCTATTTATGCGATGTCTTTGGTTTCTGACTTCGAATTTTTGGTTATTTCTGTAGTTCATTTTTTTTTCTTTTATTTCTAGCAATTGAGATGTTTGTAATGAATAAATTATAGGATATAGATGATATAGCTTCATCTTTTCAATTGATTAAGGGTATGCTGGTTTTAAATTAGATATAGGCTTACGTGAAAGAAAGGTAGCCACTTAAATGGGATACTATTACTAACCCTTTACTCCCGTGTATGTAATTGAATTCTCTTAGGAGTTTCACATTATCAAGTTGAGCAATAGTTCTCTCTCCTTCAAATTTCTTTAATTGTTATTTTGGTCGGCTAAATATTAGCCATTAAGACCAGGGAAGTTGCTCTTAGAAGTGCAACTATGTTGTAGAACAAATGCTTTTGAGTTTTATTGTACCTTTGGAAGACAACTCTGCCACCAATTCTGTTTGGATTGTGGTAATAAAGAAGACCTTTTGGGAATGTTAATTTTTTGAATGCTTCTATCAGAATGGACCATCATGTCATATGCTGATCTATTGGAATGTAGATTGAATTTCACTGTCTTTTGTTGGATCATAAACTTGATCCATTATGGGTGCTCAAACCCAAACCCAATCATATTGGAGTCCAAGTCCACAATAAAAGTCCAAAATTGCAAGTCATCTACCTAGAATTTTCTAGAGTGTATTAATTATGCATGTGAATCATTTGGTAACTTAAAATATTATTAGAAGAATGGAGAATGATGGAGAAGAATGAGGTGTATGGTTATTATAATTTTGGATTATTTTATTTGTGTGGTGTAGAATTGTTCTTAAGTAGTATAAATACCCCTCCCCATTTTAGTTTTAGACATCAAGAAAAATTAAAAGCTTCTAAGTGAGTGAAGAAGCAAAATTTTAAGAGTGAGTTGTAGTTTCTTGTTTGTTGAGTGAGAGTGTTTTTGTAATATTTGCTTGAGTTTGAATAAAAGTTGTTTGTGTGAGTATTTTATTTCCAACAAAGTGGTATCAGAGCTAGTTGGAAAATCTATACTATTGCATATCAAATCGGAAGTCTCGACAAGAGGAATTCGACACCGTCAGAATTGCCCCGATCGGAGTTCAAACGTGCCGCTGGAATAGTGCTACCAGAAAACTGAGTTGACTCACAAAGTTGAGCCGAGTGGACCGAGCTGTCCTTTCCAAAGTTTTTCGACGTTCCGGATTCATCCGCACAATCAGATCTTACAAATTCTTATTATATTAAGAGATATGGCAAATGGTATGACACCATTCCAAGTCCCGACACTCAACAACAACAACTACGACAATTGGAGTATCAAAATGAAGGCACTTCTTGGATCACAAGACGTGTGGGATATCATAGAGAAAGGCTACAACGAGCCTGCGGATGATACTGTTTTTGCTACTCTTACACCAGATCAAAAGGCTACTTTGAAGGATTCAAGAAAGAGAGACAAGAAGGCTCTCTACCTCATCTATCAAGCTTTAGATGATGATGGATTTGAAAAGATTTCAAGTGCAAGCTCTGCTAAGGAAGTGTGGGAGAAGCTGCAAACCTCTTACAAAGGATCCGAGCAAGTGAAGAAGGTCCGTCTCCAAACATTAAGAGGTGAATTTGAATCCTTACATATGAAAGTATCTGAGTCTATTTCAGATTATTTCTCAAGAGTAGTAGCTGTTTCTAATCAACTAAAAAGAAATGGTGAAAAGTTAGAAGATGTGAGGATAATAGAGAAGATACTTCGTTCGTTGGATCCCAAATTTGAGCACATCGTCGTGACGATTGAAGAAACTAAAGACTTGGAAGAAATGACAATCGAGCAACTCCAAGGATCATTGCAAGCATACGAAGAGAAGCATAAGAAGAAGCAAGGATTTACTGAGCAACTCTTCAAGCTGCAACTCAAGGATATGCATGAAAGTCAAGGCAATGATAGAAACCAACGTGGCCGAGGTAGAGGTAGAGGCCATGGACGAGGTGGAAGTCGCGGTCGTGGACGAGGTTGGAATTACCACAACAACAATTCCAACAACAACTATGAGAAAGGAGAAAGCTCAACACGAGGCCGTGGGAGAATCAATCCGAACTCAAGGTATGACAAATCTCAAGTTCGATGCTATAATTGTCAGAAGTTTGGGCATTATGCTTCAGAATGTAGAGCTCCCAACAACAAAATTGAGGAGAAGGCCAACTACGTGGAGGAGAAGACAGATGATAAAGAAACTCTTCTTTTAGCACGAAAGGAAACTGATGGTGGCCAAGCAAATTCCTGGTATCTTGACAGTGGTGCAAGCAATCATATGTGTGGAAGGAAAGACATGTTCGTGGAGCTAGACGAATCAGTAAACGGAAATGTTTCATTTGGAGATGATTCCACAATAGCAGTGAAAGGGAGAGGTAACATCCTTATCCGTTTAAAAGATGGGAGACATCAGTTTATTTCCAATGTCTACTATGTGCCCAATATGAAAAGTAACATCTTGAGTTTAGGACAACTGTTAGAGAAAGGTTATGATATTCATATGAAAGATTATAATCTTTCTATAAAAGATGATAAAAATAACTTCATTACTAAAGTGCCGATGTCAAAGAATAGAATGTTCTTGATCAACATACAAAACGATGTTGCAAAGTGCCTGAAAGCTTGCTACAAAGATGTATCATGGCTTTGGCATCTTCGATTTGGGCATCTAAATTTTGGAGGTTTGGAGCTGCTATCTAAGAAGGAGATGGTAAAGGGACTACCTCGCATCAACCATCCTGACCAGCTTTGTGAAGGGTGTCTAGTTGGGAAGCAATTCAGGAAAAGTTTTCCAAAGGAGTCAGAGTCAAGAGCCAAGAAGCCACTCGAGCTCATCCATACTGATGTGTGTGGTCCAATCAAGCCAAGCTCTCTCGGTAACAGTAGCTATTTTCTTCTTTTCATTGATGATTTTTCAAGAAAAACCTGGGTCTATTTCTTGAAACAGAAGTCAGAAGTTTTTGAAGTTTTCAAGAAGTTCAAAGCTGCAGTGGAGAGAGAAAGCGGTAGAAAAATCAAAGCCATGAGATCTGACCGAGGTGGTGAATTTACTTCCAAGGAGTTTCAAGAGTTCTGTGAAGCAAATGGAATTCGGCGACCAATGACAGTTCCTAGATCCCCCCAGCAAAATGGCGTGGCAGAAAGAAAGAACAGAACAATCCTCGACATGACACGAAGTATGCTCAAAAGTAAGAAATTACCCAAGGAATTTTGGGCAGAAGCAGTGGCGTGTGCAGTTTACTTGTTAAACCGATCTCCAACAAGAAATGTATGGGGAAAGACACCACAAGAGGCATGGAGTGGAAGAAAGCCTGGCATTTCCCACCTGAGAATCTTTGGAAGTATAGCTCATGTTCATGTACCAGATGAGAGAAGAACGAAGCTTGATGATAAAAGCGAGAGTTTTATCTTCATTGGCTATGATGCTAATTCGAAAGGCTACAAGCTATACAATCCAGACAATAAGAAAATTGTGATTAGTCGAGATGTGGTATTCAATGAAGAAGGAGAATGGGATTTTAGCTCTCATACAGATGACTTCAATTTCTTTCCTCAATTTGAAGAAGATGAGCTAACACCAATAGAACAACATGGAGAAGCCCAACAAGAGACAACAACTCCACCCACTTCACCAACCACTCAAGGAGACTCATCACCTTCGTCATCATCAAGTGAAAGAGTTGTGTCACGCACACGAAGTCTTAGAGATCTCTATGAGGTAACCGAACAACAAGATAACCTTACATTATTTTGTCTGTTTGCTGATTGTGAACCAGTGAGCTTTCAAGAAGCAGTACAAGAGAAGAAGTGGAGAGATGCGATGGACGAAGAAATCAAGGCCATCGAAAAGAATGACACGTGGGAACTCACTTCCCTTCCCAAGGGACATAAGGCGATAGGTGTCAAATGGGTGTACAAAACAAAGCAAAACGCTAAAAGAGAGATTGAAAGGCACAAGGCGAGGCTAGTTGCTAAAGGATATAGTCAAAAGGCTGGAATTGACTATGATGAGGTATTTGCTCCTGTTGCTCGATTGGAAACTATTAGACTAATCATTTCTTTGGCAGCTCAAAACAAGTGGAAGATACATCAAATGGATGTAAAGTCTGCCTTCTTAAATGGAGTTCTTGAAGAGGAAGTCTACATTCAACAACCATCAGGCTATGAAGTCAAAGGCCACGAAGACAAAGTGTTAAAGTTGAAGAAGGCTCTTTATGGGCTAAAACAAGCACCAAGGGCTTGGAATAGCCGAATCGACAAGTACTTCCAAGAGAATGGCTTCAACAAATGTCCCTATGAGCACGCTCTATATATCAAGATCAAAGATGGAGATATTTTGGTTGTGTGCCTCTACGTGGACGATTTGATCTTCACCGGAAACAACCCAAGCATGTTCAATGAATTCAAGGAAGTGATGATGAAAGAATTCGAGATGACAGACATGGGGCTCATGGCGTACTACCTCGGTATTGAAGTTAAGCAACAAAAGGATGGAATATTCATTTCACAAGAAAGCTATGCAAAAGAGATCCTGAAGAAGTTCAAGATGGAGAACTGTAAGCCGATAAGCACACCAACGGAATATGGAATCAAGATGTCCAAACATGAAGAAGGCGAAAGTGTAGATCCAACATTTTTCAAAAGTTTAGTGGGAAGTCTACGCTATCTAACTTGTACGAGGCCTGATATTCTTCATGCAGTTGGATTGGTTAGTCGCTACATGGAATCTCCAACAACCACCCATTTTAAAGCTGCAAAGAGAATTCTTCGCTATCTGAAGGGTACAATTGATTTTGGCTTGTTCTATTCAGTTTCTAATAATTATAATCTTGTTGGATATAGCGATAGTGATTGGGGTGGAGACATAGATGATCGAAGGAGTACTACTGGATTCGTATTTTTCATGGGAGATACTGCTTTCACATGGATGTCAAAGAAACAACCGATTGTCACACTATCCACTTGTGAAGCGGAATATGTTGCTGCTACCTCATGCGTTTGTCATGCAATTTGGCTTAGAAATTTACTGAAGGAGATAGGTTTAATACAAGAAGAGCCGACCAAGGTTTGTGTCGACAACAAGTCAGCCATTGCCTTATCCAAGAATCCAGTATTTCATAATCGAAGCAAACACATTGATATTCGCTACCACTATATAAGAGAGTGTGTTGCAAGAAAGGATGTGCAAGTTGAATATGTGAAGTCACAAGATCAAGTTGCCGATATTTTTACCAAGCCACTGACAAGTGAAGACTTCATAAGATTAAGAAATTTACTAGGGGTCACAAGATCAAGTTTAAGGGGGGGTGTTGGATCATAAACTTGATCCATTATGGGTGCTCAAACCCAAACCCAATCATATTGGAGTCCAAGTCCACAATAAAAGTCCAAAATTGCAAGTCATCTACCTAGAATTTTCTAGAGTGTATTAATTATGCATGTGAATCATTTGGTAACTTAAAATATTATTAGAAGAATGGAGAATGATGGAGAAGAATGAGGTGTATGGTTATTATAATTTTGGATTATTTTATTTGTGTGGTGTAGAATTGTTCTTAAGTAGTATAAATACCCCTCCCCATTTTAGTTTTAGACATCAAGAAAAATTAAAAGCTTCTAAGTGAGTGAAGAAGCAAAATTTTAAGAGTGAGTTGTAGTTTCTTGTTTGTTGAGTGAGAGTGTTTTTGTAATATTTGCTTGAGTTTGAATAAAAGTTGTTTGTGTGAGTATTTTATTTCCAACATCTTTTACGTATTTCACAATCTTATATCCATTATTTACAAATAATTGCTATGTGGTCCTTCACACATGGTTTTACAATAATGGATACCAGTATATGTGAACTTCATTATATCAGTACTATGGGACTGAAATAGTGGCAAGCAGGTGCTTAACAGTTAACATTGAATGGTAGAATTTTGGTCAAAATGCTTTGCAAAAATAGAATTTAACCGCAATCTATGTTTCATGTTCTAGTGCAGTGCAGTCTTTCAGGACACTATAAAATTGGATGTTATCATACTTCAGACATTGTGATTATGCTTGTTACTGCTCATTCAGTTGAGGGATATAATAATTCTTGGTTGTTATATCTGATCAGTCACTTAATCAGAAGTGATAGGATGAAACATACTTCTACCAATTAATTCATTCATTAATATTATCGATTGCAATTATTTCTTACTTTTGTTTTCTTTACTTATAAACTTCTGTTAATACTTTCATTTGAAGGATGTTTGCTTAACACTTTTTCTTATTTGTTTGACTGTAGAATAATGGGCCGGAAAGCTGGCACTCTGTACATTAACCCAAAGAAATTTGGGTCTCTCTCAAAACCTTGCATGAAAGAAATGATAACATTTCTTAATTGCTTGTCTCTTAACCACATAAATGATGAGAAATGTGTTCGGCAAAAGGACCTTCTAAATGCTTGTATGGATGCTCAGGTGATAAGGAACTTCACAATATTTAACTAATTGCAGTTATAGTTGTTGGCTTTTCATTGTCCAATTCTAACAATTGATACAAGTTAACAGTTTCCTAAATATTTGATCACCTTTGTGCAGACTGGCAAGAACAGAAAGCCTTGGGGAAGCATTAATTACCACCTGCAGAGGCTTAACCGGGGAAAAAAGTAGGTTTAACTTGCATGCCATTTTCTAAATACATTTTTCGCATGGGATTTGCATGGCAAGAAAGTTACTCAGGTATCCAATCGCCCGATGGTTACACATACTTATACCTTTTTTTGGATGCATTTTTCCGCATGCCTGATTGAAACTGAGAACAAATTTAATGTATTTTATTTTTTTGCTGACCTTCTCGAGCAACTTCACAATAATATGAAATCAAGAGTCTCATCTATTTTTGGGTGTTGAGCAACTTCACAATAAGATGAAATCAAGAGTCTTATCTATTTTACGGTGTTGATTGTCGAGAATCAATATTTCAGCCATATATTTTATCTGAAGCTCAGTTTTGACGTACTGATTAGGTTTAAGAATGTTAGGTTCTCATGTCGTGTTATGTATTTGTCTAGTAAACATAACATCCTATCAATGTTTTTGCCTAAGAAGGTCTTGAACATTGGATTTTACAATTAATTATTGACTAATGCGGATAGCAGGTAACTTGGTGGGTGTTGGCATGTTGCATGTAAATATGTAATACTTGATTTTCTTATAGTTCATAGCACTAGGACCCAAATCAGCTGGTGATTTTAAATGTTAAGTTTATATCATATCCACCGGAGAATAGGATCACGAATACATCACTCATAGGCTGCGATGATTATATAACCAAGCCCGAGGTTATATTTCCAGGTTTTCAATTTGCAAAAATGAAATGAATAGCTGTATGTGCTATTTAATCTGAATCTTGTTTTTTGTTTGATGTTGAGTAACCGATCCTAGGTTTTCTAAACCATATCTACCGACCCACTTGCACTAAAATGGCTAGGGAAATTTTTTGTTACATATAATAAAGTTAGGTGGTTTTCTTTACCAAAAAAAAAAGGGTGATTTTTGTGTTGAGGGATATTTATACTGAGTTAGTGATAAATTGAGGTCTGATTTTTTTTTCTTCTCACAATATAAAAAATGTGGAATAAAAATAATCAGTGAAAATGATACCAGAAATTTAACATAGTTCACTCTTTCATTTATGCTATATTTACGGATAAGTTACAATTTTTTTTTCTACTAATAAAGTGAATGGGTATAAAGAAAAAGTATTTTCTAGATAAAGACTATAGGTAATATAACAATATAAGATAAATTTAAATTTAAAAATAATGACATTCTAGTATTTTTAAACAATATCCCAAATATTTTTGTCACTTACTCTTTTTTATAAAAAATTCTGAAAAAAATTCAACCCTTTCACTCATGGTCTGTGGCTCTTTTGAAGTGCCAAAGGAATTAATTCAGTTTTTTTTCTCTTTCTGTGGCTCTTTTGAAGTGCTTGAAAGTAACAAATTGGGTGTCTTTTATAGACACAAAAGCTTGCACATAAATGGCTAATAGGAAACCACATTAGTGGCAAATTTTAGTCGCATGATAATTTCATTTTTTTTAAAAAAAAATAAATGATTGGAGGGAGCCATACAAAATGTATTTGAGTTTTGCATGATTGCAAGAAATGAAAGAAGAGAGAGAATTTAAAATGAATAAAAAAATTAGAGTATGATTAAAATTTAATAAAATAAATAAATAATAAATATATTAATAATTAATATAATTAATTAATTAAGCTTATATATTAATATAAAATATAAGATTAAGTTAATATTAACTTCATTTTAAATTTTAATTTCAAAGTTAATAATAATAATGTATGATTATATAATTACTAATGATTATATAATTTTTCTATATTTTTTCATATAATTGCTGATAATTATATTTTTTCTTCTTTTGTATAGCCATAATTATATGGTTATATATGAAATATGATATATAACTACTGACAACTATATGAATATACCAATCATACATTTTTGTTATGTTTTTTCATGTAATTATTGACAACTATATGTCATAGTTCATATATAATCATTAAAAAATTGAATAAAATAAATAAATAATATATATTTTAATAATTAATATTAATTAATGTGTAATTAATAATTTACACAATTAATTAATTAAGCTTATATATTAATATAAAATTAACTTTATTTTATATTTTAATTATAAAGTTAATAATAATAATAATAAATTATTATTATTATTATTATTGTTAATAATTATATATTTTTATATAATTGCTGACAGTTATATTTTTTTTGTATAGTTTTATAATTGTCAGTAATTATATGGTTATATATGAAATATGACATATAACTGCTAACAACTATATAAATATAACAATTATACATTTTTATTATGTTTTTTTCGTATAATTGCTAACTATTATATGTCATATTCTATATAAAACTATATAATTTCTAGCAATTATGTTTTTTCATATAATTGCTAGCAATTATAAATCATAGTTTATATATAATTATATAATTGCTGACAGTTATATATTATTTCTTATGTATTATTTTATAATTACTTGCATTTTAATTATTAATAATGAATATAATATATTAAAGATTATCCAGATTCCACTATTTAAATTCATGTGGATAATATGTGTTATATGTTTTATATCTATGTAATAGATTTAATGCTAATATATATACATTTAATGCTAATAGATTTGTATTTTATGCAACAATGTAATAGGCATACTACTGATAAATATGCATTTAATGCAATAGATATGAATTTAATATATATGAAAACGATATCGTTTTGTAATGAAGTTGAGTAGAATGTGAGTTAAGGGGTATTTTAGTAAAAATATAAATATTATTTATAGAACAGTGTAATCAGGATGAGTTATATATATATATATAGGTAAGTTATCACCATGTCACGAATTTAAATAAAATTGTATGAAAGAAAAAATTGGCACAATTAATACAAATTAAAAGTGTAAGAACTGCGTAATATCTTACATATAACTATGACTTGTCTACAGTATATCTATCACCTGGATCATTGTATTATATAGCACAGAGGAAAAACACATACTTAGATTAGATCTATGTTAACCAAATTAATAAAAGAAATGGTTTACATTATATTTTCTTATCGATTTAGTCTACAATAACTTCAACTTAAACAAGTCACAATTAGTCCAATGTAAACAAGTGAAATTCACAGCATATGTAGTATCTCAATATTTTGAAATTTCCAGATTAAATGTCTCAATTTTTTTTCTTCTCTTTGAACTCAATACTGTATATATATATATTGATTAAAGATTGTTTTTTGTTATTCTATTTTTAAGGTCTTTTAGCCTTTGAAATGGTAGGTTGAGCTGAATTATAGGAGGTAATCATTTTAATAGTTTATAAGAGACTGAACTGAACAAGTGAATTATAATTATGAATTACATAATTAATAATTGGAAGGTCAATTTCTCCTGACATAGTGTTGATCTACTGATACCTCCTTCCAATTAATAAAAGAGGAGATGAATTATTGAATAGGATTTGTGGATCTTATCACATATATAGAACGTGGGATCTACATTAATGATCTAATAGCTTCTTTTACAACCATCACTCAGCATTGAAATAAATGACTAATTGTTCATATACCAAAATTCCCAACTTAATATTCGAAAGCTATGATCCTGATTCATTTTTCTCTGTCACAATAAAACTGTGTGATTATTATTATATATCATCATTTGATTATGGCAGCACAAGAATTAAAATCCAAATTCATTGGAAGAAGAAAGTTCTAAATAGGTAAAACTTGAGTAGAATACGGCGAAATTGGACTAAGTTTTGCAACATCAGAAACGCAAGGGCAAATATCTTATTGACAAATCACAGCAACAGAATTGTGAACTCAGTGTCAATGTCCCCACTCCCCAGCAGAAGTTATAAAAGCAGCAAAACTAAAAGAAAAATATTAATAAATTAGGTAGCTGACAGAATCTTTGCATGTGCAATTATTAACTAAGGTACCTAAGTTAGATGCACTCTCTTAGATTACAACCCATTTCTTACCAATCTCTTTGCACTGCGGGCTCCATCTTTCTGATTTCCCTCTTTTTATACTCAGTATTTTTTTTTGTCTAAACCATTCAGTATTTTATTACTCACTGAATTTGAATTTGTATCGATTAAATTCATTAACGATATAAAATATATTTTTTAAAATTTTAAAAATGTGGTATACTTAGAACCCAAATTAAGTGCATCTGTTTAAAAGAAAAGCAAAAAAAAAAAAAATTCTTACTATCCCATCTCGCTCTTAAAAATTTATAAATTAAATATACATCTAAATTCTTCTATAACTAAATCTTTCAATTTCTTGAATTCCTTTTATGTTATCAATAAGTTCATCTTATCTCATGCATCATGTTATAAAATTGATATTTTTTTTTCACAATTCAATTATTGAATCTTGAATTGGAAAAATAATGATATTGGTTTGTTAATCTCGGCGGGATGTATGGACTAAAAATAAAAGAACGCTAAAAATTTATAAAAAGCAAAAAGAAAAAGAAAAATTGACCCATATTTATGAATTGGATTGAGATTCAAAGATTACCAAAATAAGTAAGGTCTTTAAGAGAAGAATTAAGGCTGCAAATTTTAGCATTGCTTTACAAGGAGAAATCGCCACACATGGCTTTTCCCTTTTGGCATCAAAAGTGAGCAAAAAAAAGCCATACGCTGTCAAAATTAAATTGGGTAAGGAATTAGATTCCATCACCACTAACTTTGGATTCTTATAATTTATTTAATTATCTCTCTCTACTAAATATATACAAAAGCTTTTTTAAAAAAAAAACTCAGTAATTGATTGCACACCACGATGCATGCAAATTAAATATTAAAAATTTTACCTTTATGCTAGCTATTTTCTGCCTTCTTCCATGCACGTGATATATATATATATATATATATATATATATATATATATATATATATATATATATTTCTTTTTAATTCTAATTAGTTTTGATAAATTCCTATTCATGGTGAAATTTATTTGACATTTTTGTTCTAAAATTATCATTTTTTAAGCCCTCGAATTTGCAGAATAATTATGTGTACTTTTCCATCATACAATGAAAATAGTCATCTTTTTCTTGAGCTTCACTCTGCTGAAATAAAAGATTGTAATTATGCCCTCTTTATGCATAAAAAGATCGCTTTTAAGCGTTTGACTTCCACAGGAATTGAATTATTAATTGAAGTTTGGGTCCCTATATTGATTAATTAATATTTTAATTAATTTATTTTTAGATGTATTCGGCCTTTATATCACTTAAAATATTTTATGACTATAAGTAGTTGAATATGTGAAGGCATACACTAATTACTGACGTGAACTTATGCATTATTTAATTAAGCCATGTCAAAATTTTCCTTTGAAATTGACTTTGTGCTATACTTTGCCAAATTGACTTGTTTTATATACTTAGCCAAATTCATGTGGATTTGCACGAATCTGTTGTGGAATAATAGCAGTTCAATCGCTTTCATTTTTTTTTTCTTTTTCTGAATAATCGAAATTGAATTGATAAGTCTACCAAATTACCGACTTAATCTTAATCATGTCGTTGTAATACATTACATAACGAAAATGAAAGATTCGACATTGTTTAGTCAAGTTTGCCCATATTAATCTACAATACTTGCAAGATTTCTTTATTATAGAAGAATTATATATATATATATATATATATATATAGAAAAATAAGTATATCAAAATTAAACGTAACCATAAATATCAATCATGTTGCCATCCTTTACTCCAATTATTTTTCCTAAATTATTAATTTAATAATTGAACATCAATCGATTTTGAATACCGAACATTTCTTTTCTTATCAGTTCTTTTTTTTTTTCCGAGTCATAAATATATATGTAATTTCGTGATCAACTAATATATCAAAATCAGAAGTAAATATATACAAAATATAATAAATCAAATAATTGCATAAGAATAGAAAATGTGAAAACTTTTGATTTGTGTTTTTTTTACTAATAACCTAAGGGCTCATCAGATATTTTATTATTGATTTTTATTATATCATAAAATGCTGTAAAAACATATTTGTTTAAATAATTAATTCAATAATTGAAATTAAAAGTAATAATGTGTAAATAAGGCAATAATAAATCAAAATTAAGTGATTAAATGATTAATAATTAATAAGATGACAAATATAGCTTGGGTGGCGTTGTGGGGGGATGTGGTTTTTTTTTTTTCTCACCGGCCAAAGAATACAATAGATGGTCCAAACGACCCCGTATATATTTAATTTGATTTGGTTAGGCAAAATGTTATCGTAAAATAGGACCCACAATTTGATCTGACGTGGCATCAAGTATTCCCGCTCATCACCATCTGATGATAAAGATTTGATGTTGACTCCATTTTGTCCTAATATTACACGCACATAAATACAATGCATAAAATTTGGAATCAAATTTCATGGTCCTACTTAATTGGGAAACATGTTCATCCATATTTTTCTTTTTTTTTTAAATATGAATTAGATTTTAATTTATCAATATATAACAAAATTAAATAATTTAAAAGTATACAAGATATATAAAAATAATTAAGCCGGTAGATTATGAACTTTTTTAATGAAAACAGTAGACAAACGTAACATGCTCTATGCAATTTGGATTTCAGTGGGATACTCACTCTATCTATTTTTTTTATAAGTGACTATCTGTGTTAACTGAGAGAAAATATTGAACCACTTTCCCCAAAAAAATGACAACTCTCACAAAAGAAGACAAAAAATTTTCCATATACAAAAAATATATTTCATAACAAAAAAAACTTAACTTACGTCCAATTTTATTTTAATAAAACAAAAAATAATAAGTTTAAATATGAAAAATAGATCTAAAAATACACCCAAAAAAATAAAAAATATTTAAAGAAACTGTAGATTTGGAAAAACAATACTCCTATTATTGAATAAACAATTAATAAATAGAGGGTTGTCATCTACAATAAACGGCATTGACAATCCTAAAAAGTGTTAAAACTAAAACAAAATAAGAACAAGGGAGAATGGGTGTCTAGGGTTTATGTTCATGCATGTTTTAATTTATGTGTTTTTGTATTACTACAATTCTATCATCCTTCTTCATTTTGTTTTTCTTGGATCATCTTAAGAATTTCTTCAATTAGAAAAAAAGAATAAATAAATAAAAATAATATGTCAAAAGCAAATAAGATAACTAGAATTACGTTTATATATATCATAAATAAGATATAAAGAAGAAAAATCTTGGGTGCTTAATTATACAATGATCAATATTTTATCAACTAAAAATAATCAATCAGCGTTTTTATTGTTGCATTTTTCTCTGTACAGAAAACAAGTGATACTACCAATAATTTTTAAATATTCTACTGTTTTTTCTTTTATCTTTTTAACAAAAAGATGAACTTAGCTCACAAAAACCAGCAAAGATAGGCGACTCCATATAAAATCATACAAAAGCCTAGAAGACATGCGATCCGGAGGATTGAGCAGCAAATGAACACCCATACCAAAGTTGTGAACTTCTTTAATCAAGAAGTCTGCTGAAAAATTAGCTTAATTTGAGAATGTTGTTTTTATTTTTCCTTTTGTTTTTTTTTTTTTGAATTTATAATAAATTACAAATATTGAAAATGATTTAATGTCCCCCATCTCATCGGATGTATGATTAATTTCTACCATTTGGTTTGTAAGTCTTCTGATAAGACCCAGATGAGTCCCACAAATCCATTGACGGAAATATAATTAATTCCTAATTTTCAAACTAATTAATTTCTGTGAAATGTCATTTAGTTTGTGTTATATATATAAAAGAAGAGATTTGTCATCTTTCCAACAAGTGGGAACAACTTGAAAATGTGTGGATTTATTAGCGAATTGCGAGACCAATAATTTAGTTTTCAATTTGGGGCAGCAACTATAGATGAAAACAAAGCTACACAAATGACATATAGGGACTGTTTAGTAACACTATAATCTTGTTTGACTATAAAAATAATATAATTTAACTAGTAAAATAAATTATTTGGAAAAAAACTAAATTATAATTTCCAAAATAAAAAACTAGTAGATTATAATTTTTTTTCTTTTTTTTACCTTTACTTTTTTTATCATTTTATAATAATAATATAATTATTAAAATATATAATAATAATATAATTATTAAATTATATATAATATAATTGTTAAATGATATTATATATAATATAATTATAAAATGATTTAATATGGACATATAATAATAATAATAATAATAATAATATTGTTATTATTATTATTATTATTATTATATGATAAAAATAGATATATTTATTATATTGGGATGATATATTTAATATAATTTTTATATTATTTAATATACATATATATTATAGAATTCCTTTGTATTATGTATTTGTATAAATTTTATTTAATATTTTTGAATAATATAAACATATCATTTTATGTTATTTTACATTTTTTAACTATATTTTCAACTAATTTTACTAAATACTTTTAATTAAATCAACTAGATTATCAGCTATCAGATTTTCAGTTACAACTAGATTATCAATTTAAAACTAAATTATCAACTAATTTTACTAAACAAAGCCAAACACATATCTCCAAATTAATATTGAATTATTTATTACTACAAACTTCAAACCAATATATGATTACAATATCTTATTTTTTCCGCAACAAATTTAAAAATGAAGTAGACAGAAAATTAAGAAATTGAAAATTGAGAATATAGAAGAAAAAAAAACACTTTCATTCTTCAAGAAGTAGAACCAATGAATCTAGTAAAGCCATCAAAAACCAAATAACACAATGTATAATTTCAAATTATTTTGTGCTTGATAACATCGCAAATAAAATGGAAATTCTAAATAAAATATTACGTACTTCTAATATTCCCTCTTTTAAATGATTGATTTTTAATTAACTAGATATATTAGAGCCCAAGTTGAAAAAGCCTCTTAATTATATTTCTCCTAGGAATATAATTGTGCTATTAGATAACACCAACCAACTTTAATTAGTATCCCTAACATTAATGAGGAGTAACGCGTTGAGGTTTAAAAGTAAAAAAAAAAATTATGAAGAGATCTTAAATTTGAAAAATAGGTGATATAAAATTTAAGTTCAAAAAGAAGCACGAGAAATTATATTCAGAATTAAGGTCCAAAATTGCCCTTGAACTATGAGCTTATTGTTAATGTCGATCTCATCCTATTTTTTTATGTAAATAATACCTCTAATTAACCAATGTTTTCAGGCCTAACCAGCAAGAGGTAGAGAATTAATTAAAGTTGAACAAGTTAAAATGAAATTTTATAAAAATATAATTTTTAACAAGTCCATACATAATAAAATATAAAAAATACTTATATTAAATTTTTTAAGGTACAATAACATATTTAAAATATTAATATTCATAATTCATATTAACACGTTTAAAAACATGTTCAAATATAATAACATATATATTTTATTTATTATTTTAATAATAATAAAATTGTTTAATTTATATACTTTTAATTTTTAAAAAACAAAATAAACAAAATTTTTTAAAAAAATATGTTACAATATTCATTTATTAATTAAAGTAATATTTTATTATAGAAATTAATATAGTTTTAAAAATTATGTATATAAAAATGTTATCATAATATATATTAATAATGAAAACACAAATAATTTAATTTAATTTTATCAATTATATATGTTTTCTAAATAATGGGTTAACTTTATAATTACATAAAAATTATATTCAATAAAATATAGTGAAAAATGAAACACAAAAGCTGTAGTGGGACGGTGGTTGAATTTTCAACATATTCTTCACATGTGTCAGGTTCAAGTTCTACGGTGGCCACATATTTTTTCCAATTTCCAGTAATATTTTAAGGTCTAATCAGCCAAACCATGATTGTTCAAATTAATTAAGGAGTATTAGGGATTGTTGTTACGTGTTTAAAAAATAAATTTATAATTTTTTTGATTTAATAAACTAATTTTTTTAATTTTTTATAAACTGATTTTTCTCAAATCTGCTTCTTGAAAAAACATTTATTTATCTACTTTTCTAAAAATACAGTTTTCAAAATTTAAAAATAATTTTTTTTCTAAAAACGTTTTTAGCATGCCAAACGGACTCTTAGTTTTAATACCAAGCAAAATATGGCCGGTTTTGAGGTGCTAACTGGTCCTATTTTTGGGCAATTTTGCATATTTATTAGTTGAACTGACTAGACCTAGCTAGGATCAGTTTTAATAATCATAACTCTAACATATTTTATACCTTTAGTTCCAGTAAATGCCAACTCAGCAAATAATTTTTTAATTTTTTATTTATTTTAAATGAGTCTCACACTACTACCTCAACATATTTTTCTCTTCCTCTTCTTCTTATATGTTAGAAAGATGCGCATAAAAAATAGGGGATGAATAGGTGGTTTGTTGAAACTTTTATGCTAATCAAAATCTTTTAAAATGCTTTGCAATGGAGAATTAAAAGATAAAGAGATAGATAGTAGGAGATGCACATAAAAAAAGAGGGGATGAATAGGTGGTTTGTTGAAACTTTTATGCTAATCAAAATCTTTTAAAATGCTTTGCAATGGAGAATTAAAAGATAAAGAGATAGATAGTAAGAGAAAAATAGACACAAAGATTTTTATAGTAGTTCGAGTAACTTTTCCTACGTTCACTTCCCAACTACAATTGATTATTTTTTTCACCGACTTCTCAATAAATTATAATGGATGGAGTTTCCCTATGTTCATTCATAACTTATCATAGAGTTTTTGCTAAGGCTTACCTTCAACCTTAAGTATTTTTCCAATGGTTCACACTGTAACTCTTTAAGTATTTTTCATTTTTCTCTAAGCTAATACTCAACCATTTACAACAAGAGTTTTACTTAGGCAAACTCTCAAACCCTTTCTAAAGTTTTTTCAAATTCACTCTAAACCTTAATCTCAAGTATTTTATTGTCAAACACTTAAAATCATTTTATCACTTCCAATTGCAATAATAAAAAAAATACAAAAATGATGGAGAATTGGACTAGCAATGCTTGGGTATGGAGAGTTATTTTTCATTACATTCCAAGGCCTTTGGAGGGAACATTTATAGCATAAAATCTCAAAAGAGTCGTTGCATAATGTTTCTATTCCAACAACTAGTTTTTCTACAGTTTTTATTTTTGTTGTCATATCCAAAATCATAGTTGCACTTTTTTTTTGTTGTGATTTCGTTTGCTCTCCACCAACTAGTACACTAATTAGGTTTGATTGGCTCTTAGCTCCAACAATCGACTTCATATGGTTTTCGTGCTTTGCGCCCTTCCTGTCACAGGGCTTCTAGCGGTCACACTTCCTACCGTGATCTCCTCTATCCATTTTGGATTTCTTTAGGAGTTGCAATTGCAATCGTGGTTCTCTAAGTAGTGGTTGCAATTTTTTATTAAGCTTTGAACCTTTGGACACATTGCATGTTTTGCTTGGTCTCTTCTTGGTATGTTGACATTACAAATTTTAAGGTTGCATTTTCATGCCTCACTATCATGATTACTCTTTCTCAACAGGTTCCATGGTGTTGTTTGTCATCACGGACCTCTCTATAATTTTCAATACTTTTATTACTAATAGTTTTACGGTAACTAAAGTAATTACAAAGTATTCATCATAGACAATACTTTATTTACGGTCATGATTTATGTGTCCGTTTCACATTTTCTTCTTTCACTAAGTGTTTACACTCTAAATACTAAGAAACTTATAGACCTACAGAGCATAAATATATGATTTTGAAGTGGTATAGATGAAGATCTTTATGGATTTTGGTTTGATATGATTTTAGGTTTATGTGTTTAAGGTTTGTTTATTTTCTTTTTAGTCCTCTAGGTTTAGTATAAATAAAGAGTATTTTGTAAAATTTAGGAAGACAAGTGTGGAGATTAGAGAATGTAAGAGTTTTTTTGGTTAGAATAGAAGATGATTACTATTATTAATATGGTAGTTGTAAGTGATGATTTTATATAGCTAATATTTGTTGGATTGCATTGAAACTAGAATAGAGAGAGGAGATTGATATATGGGCACTTGCAAAAGCCAAGATTTGGGATGATGAAACTCAAGGTAATGGCGGAATGGACAAGCTTTTGGTTGTTTTGGGTTACAAGGTTAGGTCCTCAAAGATGGTGGAGGTGGCACAAAAGCTTGAATAACCTGAAAAAGTTATGGATCATGTTCAAGAAGATGGACTTTCCCATCTTGTTCTTATGAGAAATGGGTATAAGCAATTGACAGGGGTGAAACTACATTGACAGTTATGGGGTCATGTAACTTCACAAAAAAATCTTAAATGATATCATGTATAAAAGTATTATAATGAGTAACCCCACAAAAAATTAAGAAAGTGACTCCATATATATAATTCTGGACAATTATATGTAATTTTTTATGATTTTTATTATTTTTTTTATATAATTATTTACAGTTATATGTTATTTTATATGTATAACCATATAATTGTTAGCAATTATATGAGTAATTATATATTTTTGCAATGTTCTTTTATATAATTGCTGACAGTTATATATTATTTTTTTATGTATAACCATATAATTACTAGCAATTATACGTATAAAAATAAATTTACAAGTATTATCTAACAATTATATGTATATGAGTGACCTCAATGAATATATTTTCTGACTTCACCAGTACTGGCAGCTGGAGAATGAGAAGAACAAGAAGAAGAAGAATGGTGGCAAAGGAAGGAAAAAAAAGAAAGAAGAATAAGAGAAAGATGATAATGTTGAGGTGGCTAGTGGGACCCATTTAAAATAATAAAAAAATTATAAAAAAAACTAACTTTATTTGTGCTGAGTTGGCATTTAACAGAAATAGAGATATAATTGCGTTAATTTAGATACATTATTGACAAAACGAATAGGATGAAATAACATTGATTATTAGCTCAGAGTCTAGGGGCAATTTTGAATTTTAACCCTCATATATATTTAACATCATTAAATATCAAATGCTAATCTTCTGTGTAGCGTATCTATGTCGAAAATTTCCACTTTAGCAAAAGCAATCTTTAGGACAATACAGAAAGAGTATCCTATGAAGTTAGCACATCATCAACTACGTGTATGAATGAAGTTCTTACTTCTCTCATCAACTCATAGATGGATGTGAAAGTCAATTATTAAGGTTTCATGAAACCATTTTACATATATCATTGGTCCAAAACAACCCATGAGATCATGTGGTTCATAATTAATTATTATAGTTTTTTTTTTCTTTTGTTATAAGGAGTTTAATTGGGGTTGCATTCTAAATCTTGCAGTTTTGATGACCGGATTAAGCTAAACCCTGTTGAAATAATTATTAGTGTTTTTCATATATCCTTTTCCAATCACTCAATTATTTATGTATTTTTAAATTTATTTCTATAATTGAGAATTTGAATTTAAACACTATTATTTATAAACAAGAAAATTTGAACTCAAATATTGATAAGTTGTGAATTCGAATTTAATTACAACAATATGAATGAGAGGGGAAAAAAGAAACTTAAATATATGCTATAGATAATTAGATATAAGAATTACAAAGGTTGAGATGAGATATTGATATAAATTAAGGAGAATTTTGACAAAAAAGAAAATAACAATAAGAAAATATATATATTTTTTTTTTAAAAAGATAAAAATTAAGGAGAGGACCACAAATATAAACGACTGCCAACTTGAGGCTTCCAAGGATTGGATAGTGTGATTTTTTGTGGGTGCTACTAGACACGAATCCAAATTTCTTGCTTATCGGAAAACAAAAAAGTATAATTTGCAGGAAAAAAAAGTTTAAAGTTATAATGGCGTTACTTTATTTATTTTAGTTACCGATTTATCTATTTCCTAGGAGATGGACCTTCCCCTTTTGAATTCTAAAGCTAATTAATTGAAATTTCAATGGTCAGATATATAGGGTCCCCTCTGGCCTTAACCTAAGGAAGAAAAGATCAGCTTCCAGGAAGAAGAAAGAATACACAACCATTCCTCCTTATTAAGATACTCTAATTTAGTAATGCTAAAATCATTTTTAGCATAATAAAATTATTCAAGCTACAATCAAAATTTCATAAAGCCAAAAAGAAAACAAAATCTTGACAACATATGTATTAGATACTTATATTATACAGCAACCTTAATGAAGAAGATATCTTCCCTTTCTTGTTGCCCATAAAAGAAAAAGTTTTCTTCCTAATAATCCCAAACACAATATACATATGTATGGAATAAGTCACTAGCTGCTCAAATTTGAAGCGTTAATCAGGGAAAAGGGAAGGGGAAAGGGGAAATACAAAATCGCAAATGGGTGTTTCAATTTATAAATATGATATTCAATTATCTAATTTGAATATATATAAAAGAAAATTTTATGGATAACCATCATAAATTTTAGTGTTAAATAGTATTAAATGTTATAATAATAAATTATCATAATTATTATAGAACTAATTATAACCATTAGATTTTTTATCTAATGGTTGAAAAAATAATATTTATGATGGATAAATAATGTAGCAACTGTATATATATATATATATATATATATATATATATATATATGCTAAATGACCATCATAAGTTGAAAGTAGTGTGATATCTATTGAGCACTTTGAACCCAATTAAACTTCAACAGTAGCTAGTGATTGCATTTTCCTTTCTTTCCAATCACCTCTAATTAGAAACATGCTGTTTATATATAGTATATACTCTCACATGAAAAACAAATCAAACTTCATTGATTTGCTTGCATATTTTGCTTAAGATTCCAGATATAATATACAGAAGAAAAGACAAAAATAAGAAATCATCCTTGACATAATATATATACATATATTGCCTGCTGAAGATAGAGATTTTTTTTTTGAAACTCTTGAGATAATCATTAAATATTAAAGACCAAAACATACGATCCTGTTAAACATGAGATAGAATGATGAAGGTTCATTTTCCTTTAATAAGAGTTTTTGAGTTCGAGTCTAGTGAGCTCTAGAATACTATAACATTGCTAATTAGTATTCCTAAATTAATTCTGGAATAGAATTATTTCCATATATGGAAGGTGTACATAAATTGAGTTCATTTCTATGTTCAAAAAGAAAAAAAAAATGTTCTAATTGCATTTTTATACATATTCCGAAGTATAATAACAATTAATTAATAACTCAAAATAATCTTCTAAAATTTTTGTGATTAATTAAGCGTCAACTATACACATAGATGTATGATCAATAGCGTCAACTATACACATAGATGTATGATCAATCAAAAAAATGGAAAATAAATCAAACCCAATTAGTCTCGTAATCTCTACAAAGATATATAGTTTGAGTAGTAATTTATCATTAATCTTCAAATTTAATTTAATAATTAGTTACCAAAGGGAAAAAGCACACGTTTTTGCTTTGTGGTGCATGTTTTAAGAGGCAAAGACGTCAATTATATTTATTTTTTATGAATAATGGTTGATTACTATTTAGTGATGATGAGATACATAATAGTAAGAGTTTCTTATTTTTTAACTAAAAGAGTCGAATTCATACATAGATATACTAACATTTTGAAAATTTCAGAAAAAATATTTTATTTTTTAATAGGTATGCTATCATGAATTTAAATTAATATACACTTTTGCAGGATACCTAATAATTTAAAAAAAATGATGGTTGGTTAGGGAAAAGTAGTGTCTTATTACTTAGACTATATATCATGTATAGAACCCATAATAGATAAACTAATTATAAATGTTTAATTACGTAGGAAGATCCCACCACCACAATGGACAGATAGCGATAACTAGCTTTTCTTTTTTATGTTCATTTCTCTCTCTCTCTCCCTCTCTCTCTCTATATTCCATGCATATTGAGTCACAAGACAATTATCTTTTTGAGCACTAAAACGCAGTGCATAGCATCAACAAAGCTTATAGGTGAAGTTTTGTCCACTCAAACCCTAATTTTATAATACAACAAAAAGAGATGAGAATGAGAGAATAAATTAAATAAATAAATAAATAAGAAAATAAGCAAAAGCCTCTTCTTATCTTTCCTTCTCCTTCCCTTTAATTCTGCTTTTTATTTTTTTTCCCTCTCTTGCTTTCTTGGCTCTGGTATTCTCTTAGTGTGATTCTCCACCATATTTTCTTTCCTAAAGACCCATCAACCTTTATAAAAGAAAAAAAAAAGATCGAAAAAAAGAAAAAAAAAAACTATGGTTTTCTCTTCGGTTCCAGTCTATTTAGATCCTCACAACTGGCAGCAGGTAAGTTTTTTTTTCTTCTTTCAATTTTCATCCACATACAGCTTCTTTTATTCAAAAAGATGAGCATATCATAAAGATAATTATTCCTATTCTTTTCTTTTTTTTTGTGTGATCCTTTTCTTGAATATACTTGATATAATTTCTCCTCTAAATGTTAGCAATTCTTGAAATTTTTCTTTTTGCAGCAAAATAATCAGCAACAAAGAGCTACCAATGAAAATTCTCAGCTTCCACCACCTCCTCCTTATGTTGGCGGCGGTGTCAGCGGGCCTGATTCAATTAGACCCGGTTCGTTGGCGGATCGAGCTAGGTTAGCAAAGATACCACAGCCAGAGGCAGCCCTAAAGTGTCCAAGGTGCGAATCAACTAACACCAAGTTTTGCTACTTCAACAATTATAGCCTTTCTCAACCTCGCCACTTCTGCAAGACTTGTCGACGATATTGGACCCGAGGCGGTGCTATAAGAAACGTTCCGGTGGGAGGCGGTTGCCGGAGAAACAAGAAAAACAAAAGCCAAAGCAGCTCAAAATCACCGGGAACCAGCGAAAGACAAATGGTTTCGAATTCAAGCTCAACAAGCACTGCGATTCCATCTGAAATTATGAGCCACTTTCCTCCACAAACAACTCAATTACCATTCATGACTTCCTTGCATAATCTTACTCACTTCGGTGTAGCAAATCTTGGATTAAATTTTGGTGGAATTCAAGGCCATTTAGGGGCTACAGCGGCTAATAATACACAGACTGATATGGGATTTCAATTGGGGAGCAATACTAATGCGATTTTATCAAGCGGCGGAGTGCAACAATTCCCTTTCTTTGATTCTCCGGCCACCGGATTATACCCATATCAAAGCGAAGGCGTTGAAGCATCGTCATCATCAATGGTGGGGGATAATAGCCATTTTCGATCGATGAGTTCGAGCTCTAGGGTTTCTCATTTGGCGCCAGTGAAGATGGAAGATAATAACAACCGAGGATTAAATCTATCAGCAAAGCCATTTCTTGGTATTTCGGAGAGTAATCACTACTGGACTGGAAATACTTGGACAGATTTATCAGGTCTTAATTCATCTTCTGCTAGCCATCTCCTTTGATATTCATCCAAAAACTAAAAGAGAATTATCAATGATGATGAAGATGATGATGATGGTATCCACATAAAGCACAAGTCTTTACCACCCTATATATATACTCCTATCTAGTTACCCATAATTGACACAAAATTAAGCTAAGTCTGCATGCACGTTGCTACGAAGCAGTTTTTAACTTGCGAATTTCAAATGAGGAAATTATGATTGATCCAATGGAGTATCGAAGCAAGAAATGGTAGAAAGTCAAACAATTTTAAATTTCATTTTTTTTATGTGTGTTTCTTTCGGGTCTGTATTAATTGTACTAGCTATGGCTTGTTTAAGATTAGTGTGTGTTTGTTATATGATCTGACAACATGAGCTTATATTTATGGTTATAACTAAATTATATTTGTCTTCTTCATGCATTATCATTATTATTATCACCATTATCATCATCAAACATAAAAGTGCAATGCTTTCTGCAGCATAGAAGAACTAGGGTAAGAATATTTTTTCAGAAGAGAGAATCTAAAAGCTAACACTGATCTATATCTGATATGAACAAGAAAAGACTTACAAATTGTGGCAGTTCTTTTTGATTTAATAACTCTAGTCAAGCTATCTGTCGTTTATGCTTAACTGATCGTGGTGATCTAAGTGTAATCAGTTTAATTCTTGATAATGTGAGCTTGCCATATTGAAGAAAGAAGATGCTGAATTTGGATATAAATGTCATAAATTACGTGAATACAGTATAAGTGTCTCTCTTTGATCTTATTACACGTACTCTATTGTTTCCCATTCTCTATCTTTCAGATGTATTGATCTATAGTGAATGAATGGCAGTAAATAAATTAGTAATTTATTTTTCTTATGTGTCATTCTATTATATATTGACCATATTGAAGAAAATAAGATTTCAACGATATAAAAAAAAATTTATAATTGTGATATATCTAATTTTGAATCGACTTAAATTATTTTGAAATAGTAGTAAATTTATAATTATTTAGCCCAATTGTTTAGATCCATCCAATTTTACTATATCCAATCCATAAAAAAAATTATAGACAAGATTTAATTTGAATTTCCTCTATTTTCGTCAATCTTCAATATAAATTGCAGAAAAGTAGAATAAAATCGAGAAAAGCTTCTTCTTGTCTGACGTTCATATATAGATGATGTGTATGTGAGTGTTGGTTGCTTAATTGTTGCTCAGTCTTTAACTGCCAAAGAAAAATCTGTACTGCCCTATTTCATATATATGCATCTAAGTCTGTGTAAGTAGAGAGAGAGAGAGAGAGGGTAACCCACTTTAATTTCGTAATGATTTTGTAATTATATATCATATACTGTAGAAGGGATCGAAGTACTTGTCTGAGAGTCTTTAATTTGTTTGTTTTGTTTGGTAGGTGTGAAATTGTTTGAGTTTGAAATTTGAAGTGAGAGACACAAAGCATATAATATATGTTATTGAAAGAAAGAGTAGAAGACGACAAGAATCCCACTCAAAACCATGGAATTTTCTATTTTTAAAGGAAACACAGGTGAGAAATAAAGTTCTAGAATTTCTTTGGAACATTGAGTATGGAAGTTCAAAAACAAGTCAAAAGAAGTGGGCACCTTTTGAAACCCTTTGTTTAGCTTCGTTTTCTTTCTCCCTCTATCTCTTACTCTCTTTAACTTTGATTCCATAAAACAGAAAATTAAATCGGACCAATCGGTTGTGAACTTAAAGAGAATTTAATTATAAGCAAGTATATATATATATATATATATATATATATATATATATATATATATATATATATATATAGAAAACTAATGTAATGATTTAAGTTTAATTAGTTTTTTTTTCTGAGTTTTTGTGAAATTAAAATGCATATTTTTATCATTAAACTTTTTGTAAGAATTTTGAAATCGTCTATTTTACGAAATACTATTCTTATTTCCGTAATTTTTTAGTTTTTATCTTTTTTAGAACAGTTTTTTTATATATACAAATTATATTTTTAGGAATTTAATAAAATTTGGGTGAGTTTACATGTGTAAAATATATATATATATATATATATTCAATGGTTACAATTTCATGGATAATTATCATAAACCTTAGTGCTAAATAGTACTAAATACTATAGAATAAAATTATCATAATTATTATTATAGAATTAATTAAGGCTATATATATATAAAATGATTTCTTTGAAATGCATACTTTTCATTAACCAAATTGAGAAAAATTGTTGGCTCTCAAAGGTTTATTCCTAATTAGTTAAAATTTTATTTTTTTTTATTCTATAGGGATAATTAGACTTATATGATCAGGCCTTTCTCATTAAATATTTTGTTTATCAATATGAGGAAGAGTTTCACCTACCAGATTTAAGAATTTTCCAAATTCTTGAACCAAATTGCTATTGTATCTACACTTGCTGACCTTTTTTTTTTTTTTTTATGGATTTGCAATGCAAGAAAGTTTAATTTTCCTTCCTTAATTGTAGAAATTCATTTGTAGAGACAGTTTTTTGCAGAACTCTCCGGTTCTTAAAATTTTTTTCTCTCTCCCGATTGTATTGAGATTCTCATTACCTATCTCATCATCTAATTAAGGGTTTTCTTACTATCGACAAATCACCAGTTACTGCTTTAGTATGAAATTTTTTAGAGAAATTGATTTTTTTTGTTCATTATGTATATCAATTTCGAAAGATCGTTAATGTTGAAACTCTCTGTCAGTCATCCCATACTCCAAAAAAAGGATTTTTAAGAGTAAAAATTGCTCAAGGATCTTTTATCCTATAAAAGGACTAGATTTGATAGTCTTTTGCTATTTATGGAGTAGCTATTTTGAATAGCTAAATTTTTTTTGATAAATTAAGACTATATTAACCAAAATGAAATGTTGGAGGGCTTATTATATATTGAAGTATGAGAGTTTATTGACAAAATGCCTAAAATTGAAGCATTTTAATTAGCTATATATGTAAGTGTGCTATAGACATTTAACAACTTATCTCCATATTATATATTATGCAAGAAACTAAAAGGAAACATTTTGATACCATATATATTAGTAAATCCAAAACCCAATGAATTGAAAGTAAAAATAGTCTATATAATAGCTTTGGATGCCATATTTGTAAATCCAAAAGCAACCTCAAAAGGTTTTTTGCAAACATAGTCCTAATTAAGTATTGAAATTAAGGGATTTAATAGGTTATGAAAAGGGTATTAACTATATAAATAAGACTATGCAAAATGTATAACAAAAATTAAATAAAAGCTAATTATATATTTAACAATGTCGTTGGGTATAGTAGCATCAATATATTGAGAAAAATAAGCTAATTTTGAAGGAAAATGACAATATTGATATTACATGAGACGGTTAAAAAATGGAAAAAGAAAAAAGAAAAAAAAATGAATCGGGGGATTTGCTTTTGAAAGGGCCAAGGCTGCATTGTGAGAAGGAATAAAGCTATAAAACCCAGAATAGACACACCCACACACATTCCACAAAAGCTCTTCTTTCTCTTTCTCTCTTTCTTTATTCATAATGGACGTACAGCTTGATCAAAGCTATAGCTAAGACGTCCATATGAAAAGCTAAATTAAAATTAAACAGTTACTAATACTTTTATATAATTAAAATGTAAAAAATAAATAATATATAATACTATATGTATACAGAGATCGAGAGAGATATACTTTGGGAAAAGCAGAGAAGAAGAGATGGAAGAGATAATAAAGAAAGCAATCAAAGGCCGGGCTCGGAATTCCACAACTTAGTTTCTTCAATTTCTGACGTTCAAAATTCATCTCTTTTATTCTTCCTTCTCTGCTTGTTTAATTTCTGCCTCCTCTTTTTCACCCCATCTCTGTTCTTTCTTTTTCTTCTTTATTTATTTGTGTATTTATTTATAAATTTAATCATATCTGTGATCTGATCTCTTTCTACATGCACGCACCATTACTCACATTCGTATGGAAATTTCCTTCTTTTTTTTTTATTTTTTTTATGGATTGAACATGTCCTTTTTCTTTCTTCCTCGGCTTCTCCATTATGATTACGTGTTGTGTGGGCCCTTTGCCTCCAAAGAAGCAGCCGTAAATATATTGCTTTTGCTTTTTTCCCTTTCTTCGACTTTTACTTTTAACCTATACGCATATCTATCTGGTCCTTCGTTTTAATTTTCTTTTTCATTTTGTTTTAAGAAGTAAAAGTCAATCCGTATTCTCATCAATATTTAAAGATTATTTAAAATAAATAAATAAAAATTCTTATACCAATTTCCCTCTTATAGTTATACATTGTTGAATATAATTTCCTGTCGAAAATTTAAAGAATATAAGAAGAGTTTATATTTATAGTTTGATTTAAATTATTTTAAAATAATAATAAATCTATAATTATTAAGTCTAATTATTTAGACTCATCCAATTTAAATATGGTATCAAACCTATAAAAAAATATTATCGTACGACCATAAAATCTGAGTAAAATATGAGGCATAGGAAGTGAAAAAATTCATATCAACTATTAAATAAATCTATAACTCAATAAAGAATAAAAAGTCCAAACATATAAAAATGGTGATTAAATGATGAATTAAGCAAGTGACAACTAAATCAATATCAATTAAGGGGAGTGTTGAAAAAAATATTACATCATAAATTTAAGGAATGAAAGAAGGGTTTATAATTATGGTGTAACTAATATCAAATTGATTTAAGCTTTTATAAAATAATGATAAATTTACAATTATCAATCTCCATCTAATTCTAATATATAAGTTTTCTTTTTGAAATCTGTATTAAGTTAAAATCAAAAAAACAAGATACCTTGAAAACACATTATAACTCTAATATGAAATCGGTTAATAATCACTTGTAAATGCTACATTTCTCACTTTTCTAATCACTGTAAATTAATTAATTAAGCCATTGCATTTGCAGTCCTTCCACTCCACTTAAAGCTTTTTATTAAGTGGTTCACTTGTATAATTGCAAACTCATCCACTTTCTTACATATATTAAATTAATAAATTTATATGATACTAATATGGTGATTATGTGAAATCTCGAATTTAGAATCTATGTAGGACTCAGTGCAACAAAAAAATAGTAATAATGAAATTATAGAGTAATTAAAATAACTTTTTGAATTTAATAGATATTTATACTTTTCCTCAAAACCTTACACACCTTATCCTTTATATTTTTTATATTAAATGATCCTATATTAATATTTTAAAAAAATTAAGTTGTCTCTCTAATTTAAAAACTTAAGCAGAGTGCTTAAGCTCCTAACCGATTGATTTTGATAGTTTAAGATTATCATTTCAAATTTGAAACTGATAGTTAAAATATTGGAGAATATAATTCTGATTTATGTCCTAATATCTCAAATATATTGATATTAATTTGGAATTCTTTCCGTATTTTTCTAAATAAAATATTTTATATATCTAAAAATATTCTCAATAAAATTAGACTGAATATAAAAATATAATTTCAATTGCTATTATATGAACATACCAAAAAAATTAATATTGGAATCCAAAATTACCAATCTATTGGGCACAACATGTATAATAAAAGGATAAATGTGGAATAAAATAATCAATAAAAATAAAATCAACAATTTAACGTTATTCACCCTTATAATTTGGGCTAGTCTAGGGGATAAATTCCAAATATTTTCTTCCAATAATAAAAATTAATAGCTACAAAGAGAGAATTTTTCTAGACACAGATTAGATATAATACAATAATTTAATTTAGACCAAAAAATAGTGACACTCAAATATTTTCCAAAAATATCACAAAAATATTTTTCTCATAATTTTTGTCACTCCAATTTTTGTAAAAATTGCCAAAAACTAACTCTCTCTCTTGAGAAGACTTTTCCTCTCACTCATTTTCTCCTCTCAATTGTGTTGTGCTTCCTTTGAAATTTATGTCTATTTATAGGCATGGAAAGTTTGTAAAAATGTGGCCTAAGGGAGGGCCACATTAGTGGTAAATTCCAACAACGCAAAATTTCCTTTTTTTAATATTAATTGTTGGTGGGCCCTATATAGGAGGGACTCATACCAATAAATCTTTTCCTCTCGACTACATGTAAGCTCAATCATTTCTGCAACTAGTCGATATAATTCGAAATTCGATTTTGGCAGAATCTTTGTTAATATGTTTAGTCTATTTTCTTTTGTATGAATTTTTTTCGAGCTACAATAGTTTCTTTTTTTATCACATCTCTAATACAGTGATATCTCACATCAATATGTTTTGATCTTGAGTGAAATAAGACATTCTTTTTAAAATGAATACGACTTTGGCTATCATAAAAGAATAACTAATATTTGTCTTGTTGTAATCCAAATTCTTTCAAGAACTTATTCATCCACAACAACTTTTTATATGTTTCTATTGCTGCAATAAACTTTGCTTCAATAGTAGACAGTGCAAAATATTTCCGTAATTTTGATTGTCATGACAAAATTTTTTCTACAAAAGTGAGCAGGTATATTGACGTAGACTTTCTCAAGTCTACGTCATTAGCCTCCAAAATATAAACATATTCTTGAAATACCTCAAAGACACCTGAAAATTCATTTTACTGCAGTCTAATGTTCCTTTCCAGGATTTAAAAGGAATTTGCTCATTACTCTAACTACATGAGCGATATCTGATCGTATGCACACTATAACATACATCAAACTTTCAACTATTGAAGCATATGTGACATTGTCCATCTCTTCCTTCTCTTAGTCTATAAAAGGGTCCTACTTGAAACTTAGCTTAAAGTGATTGGTAAAAGGAAAACTAACCACTTTAGTTTGATTCGTTTTAAATCTTTGAAATACTTTTTCAATATACTTTTCTTGAAACAACTATAATTCCTTGGCATTTCTGTCTATAGTAATTTTAATGCTAAGAATCTATTTTATTGGTCTCGAGTTTTTCATAGCAAAAAACTTGCTCAACTACATTTTTAAGCCATCAATTTTATAAATATTCTTGTCAATAATCAACATATCATCCACATAGAGCAGTTATTCATATAGAGAAAAAGAATAATAAAATCTTTATAAGAGAATTTCAATATAAAAATACAATAGTATGAAGTAGTCTTCTTCTAGTCTTGTTCCCCCATTACAGACTCATACTTCTTATACCATTATCTCAGTGTCTGCTTTAAGCCCTATAGACTTTTCTTCAATTTGCAAATATAATCCTATTTTTTCTTTTGCTTGAAACATTATGGCTGTTTCATGTATATTTCTACTTCAAAGTCACTATGCATGAAGATAGTTTTAACATCTATTTGTTCAACCTTCAAGTCAAGACTTATTGCTAACCCAATACTGTATGGATAAATGTCATTTTCACAATTAGTGATAATTATCAAAGTCAATCACTTTCCTTTGGCTGAATCCTTTGACAATCAATATGGCTTTGAATATCAGATAGGAACTATTCTTTTCATACTTAATTCTGAACACTCATTTAATTTTCAATGCTCTCTTACCTTTTTGCTGCTTCACCAGTTCAAATGTCTTGTTCTCATGCAAGGAATTCATCTAATCTTGTATGGCTTTAACCCATTTTTACTTATGTTCATTAGTCATAGCTTATCTAAAGCTTATGGTTCTCCTCTATAAGTGAATAACACATATTCATTGGCTGGATGAAGAAAATTGTCTCATTCTATTACTCATTCTTAAAGGAGTTGGAGGGCACATGTGTTTGATGATGAACGTCATCATCTTTTGGTTCATCTTCTAAGAGAGTATCATTTTCTTCAGGTAAATCAACATGATCTTCATCTCTAACCTGTCTCGACACTAATGTTGGAGGAATTAATTGCAAGTCTGTTGAGTCATCATCAAAATTAGGAGCATCCTTCTTCATCCTAACAATATTTTCAATGGTCTCATTTTCAAAGAAAACAATATCATGACTTCTGATGAGTTTCTTCTCCACTGGATCATAAAATCTATTGTCAAACTGATCTTTGTTATAGCCAATAAAAATACACTATCGTATTTTAACATCAAGCTTGGACATATCATTTTTTGGAATATGTACAAAAGTCTTGCAACTAAACACCCATATATGATCATAGAAAATATCTTTTTATGACCACTCTTTTTCTGAAACATCTAGTTTTAGAAGGATACAGGGTGAAATATTCAATACATGCACAGTTGTGAGAAAAACTTCTCTCCAAAAAGTTTTAAACAACTTTGCATATGAGAGCAAATATGTAACTATATCCATCAAAGTTTTGTTCATCTTCTCAATTAATCCATTCAACTACATTATTTTTGGAGGTATTGTCTGATACCAAATACCATGCTCTTTGTAGTATGCATCAAATGGTTCAGTGTATTTTCCACTGTTATCTGTTTGGATGCACTTTAGCTTCTTCACAGTCTCTCTTTCTACTTAGGTATGAAATTTTTTAAACACATTCAATATCTGATCTATTGTCTTTAAAATATATACTCATATTTTCCTCGGATGGTCATCAATAAAAGTCACAAAGTACTTAGCACCTCCAAATGACTTTAGCATTGTCCCATATAAGTTTGAATGGACCAGATCCAATACATTCTTCATTCTAGAATAAGGGAAAACTTTCGAAAGTAATTTTGTTTTGCTTTCCAGCTTGATAGTTAATACATCTTTCCAAATGCATTTTATCCAATCTGATTAGCAACTTCATCCTAACTAGGCCCATCATTTATTTTTCACTCATGTGACCGAGTTTTTTGTGTTATAGTTCAAGTGCATTGTCTTTCTCAACAACACTCACAGTGTTGTTGGAGAACTTTACATGCATTACCTATAAGGTAGCATACCTTGTACCTCTAGTCATCGCCAATGAACCTTTTGTGAGCTTCTACTGGTTATTAAAGAAAGTATTGTAGAAACCTGTATGATCTAGTCTACCAGCAGACATAAAGTTCAGACGAATATTTGGAATATGCCTCACATTTCTCAAGACTAATCTGGTACTGTTTCCAGTCTCTAGACAAACATATCATCTACTAACAATTTTTAACAGATTATCATTTTCCATCTTCACAACACTGAAATCTCTTGTTATATAGGATAAGAATAATTCTTTTCAAGACATGACATGAATAGTAGCATTACTATCAATTACCCAGCTAGTCTCGTGGGATGTAAAATTAATAATATCATCACAAACGACATTGAATTCGTTTATGATATTTATTACTTCATCATCACTGTTGTCATCTCTCTTTACATCATTGTCTTTCTGTTCCTTTTTGAACTTCTGACAGTATTTCTAGATATGACCAATCTTTTTACAATGACGACATTCAACATTGGCATATCTATTTGATATGCCTCTACTATTTTTTCTACGCTTTTATTGCCTAAACTGACTCCTTCCTCTGAAATTTGTACCAAAAACATCTGATTGCAATAAAAAAATGAGTTATGGGATTTCTTTCTCATTTCTTCATTCAAAATACTATTTTTAACATATTTCATATTAACGACATCGTTAGATGCAGAATTGATTATTGAAATCTTCAAAATCTCACATGACTCTAGTAGAGACCCCAATACCAACAAAGCAAATAGTTTGTCTGTAATGCCTGATAATTTAGGCCACGGTCGCGGTTAAAAAATATTTTGGATATTATTAATTTAGAATTTTGAAGTTTGGAATTAAAATTTGGAAAAAAAATAATTTTTCACTGAACAAAATTGGAAATTGCAGTGTTTTTGGCACATATATTTTATGAAGGCATAAAAATGGAATATTCTTTATCTAAGGAAAGGAATATTCTTTGGATTAAAATAAAGTAAGAGTGATTTAAATTAATAGACCAATGAGGGATAAGATTATCTAAAAATCCTAATCACCCACCTAATCCAACTATAAAAGTCAAATTTTACTTTTTGTCTTTATTCTTCTTCTTCCTCATCTTAAACAAACTAAATTCTCTCCCTTTTTCTCCCTTGTAGCCGTGACATTCCTCTCCCCCATTCCTCTTCTTTTTGTTCTTCAATCAAAGCTAAGATTAGATGGAAAAAAGTGGGATTAAGGCAAGATCAACAAGGAAGTGAAGCAAAGTGAGCAAAACTAAGGAAGAGAAAAAGAGAAGAAATATTTTAGTCATTTTGAAGATCTTCAAATGTGAGGTTAGATTTTTTATCTTCTCACTTTTCTGCTTCTCTTTTCTTTGATTTTGGGGTTTGTTACCATTAATGGTGGTAATTTAGGGTTATTATTATGTTAATAGTGATTAAGGGTGGATTAGTGTGACTAGTATGGAAATTGTTGTTAGGCCAAAGAGGTGAACAATCTTTGAACCAAAATCAAAGAGAAAGTAAGGGCAAGGAAAAAGCTAACTAGAAGGAAGAGAAAAGTGAAGTGAAGTAGGTTTTTTAGGTACGTACATTTGGCAAAAATTCAATATGAAAGATGTAATGTTTGATTTTGTGATATTATGTGTAATAATATATGTAATTCTTGATATTTTGATAAAATGATACCATGAATGTGGAAATAAAAATTTGAATATGAGGTTAATGCATGAAGATAGAAATCGTAGGAATTAATTGAAGTGCTGAAAAATTTGTCTTATGAATAGTGTCTATTTTTTTTGTCATAACTTGAGTGCTGAAAGTGCTTTTTGAGTAATTCTTATTGGGTTGGAAAGTTAAGACATAGGGGTTCAACTTTCATTTAGACCATTAGACCTGAATATGTTTGAAATTAGGTGAAAAATAGACTCAAAGTTCGAACTAGAAATCTTTCCAGTAAAATACTGGGCAAATTGGAATGAACGTATCTTAAAGAAAAATTCATAACCTTTGATAAAAAAAATCGGTTTAATGTGATTCTAATTGAAAATTAAAGATAAGATATGTACCTATATTTTGTCAGTTGATTATTTGTCCAAATTCTATCTAACAATGAATAAAAAATGCAGAGTAATATAAGACAAAAATGCTATTCAGAATATGACAGTTTGCATATATGTATTGATTGTGAAATTTTGTGATGAAAAAATATATTATTTGATTTTTTTTATAGTTATAATAATTAAATGGGCAAGTATGAGGTTGTAAAATATTTTGTGGTAATTATTACATTTATATGGAATTTATATTAGTGTTATTTACATAATTTATGTAAATAATAATAAAGGTAACAAATATAATTAAACCCTATAATATCTAGCCGAGAACTAGAAATTAGGATAAGTTAGCATACCAATAAAATGGTAGAAATGTAGGCACTAAAAAATAGTGCTAAAATTTAATTTACGTAGGCACTAAAAGATAGTGCTGAGTTAAAATTACGTATGCACTAAAAAATAGTGTTGAGTTTGAAATTACGTAGACACTACAAAAGTGCTGAATTGTTATTTAAAATATAGGTGTTAAACGCCGAGTTATAAAATAATTATATAGGCGCCGAGTATACTGTCGGAGAGTAGAAACTCTGTATCCAGTATTTAGTTTTGGTCTAAGATGTCATGGACTATCAAATAAATAAATAAAAATGTAAATTATTAAATTAATATTTTAAATTGAATGTCTTGTATTGTTAAAGAATTTCAAGCATGATAAATAAATAAAATATTATAATTGATGAAATGTTCATTTTTGCTTGATGTAAATGGTATTGATATTATTTGAATGTTTTGGCATATTTAGTAAATTAATTATAGTTTCTAAAATTTTATTTTAGAAATATTTATATAATTATTGGATAATTGTCAAACATACCACTAACCTAGTAGTCTAGCACGCATATTTAATGTGTAGATAAATAGATGTAGCTATAGTATTAGGGCGACCGAATATAAGGAGAACCCTAAAATCATATTACAGTAGTCAATTTTCTTTTTGTATATTTTGGAAATTGTATTGTAAAAATTAAAATTTAAGAATTTCTTTTGATTTAAATTTGTGGCATGTAGGATTTATAAGGAGTAAATTTTGTAATTTTTATATTTGATATTATTTGTAAATGTATTTCTAAATATTATGGTTTAATGAATGAGTTGTTTTAAATCAAAATATTTATATCACTATTTACATATTTAAATGAAAAAAAAGAAAGAGAAATCTAGTAACTAATATTCTGTTGATAATAAACTCGAAAATTAAAAAAATGCAATAATTTGAGAATTGGTTATTTTTACAAAAAAAAATGAGTTTAGTAGCACTTTCATATACTATTAACGATTAGTAGGGTAAGAAAGCACTACATTGTCATTCAAATTTATGCTTATTTTGGACAGCTGGTTCATGATCTCTTACATCTCATTCAAATTATCTACTACATAACTCATTTTCTTGTATTTCAGTTGCGTCAATTTTGTTAAATAAAACAATTTATTACTGCTTGTTTGTGACTCGTACAACTGTTCAAATTTATTTCATAACGTCTGAATATGACTCTCATTGTAGATGTGATTGTACATATTATATTCAACAAACTGTTGAATGAAGCTGCATATCTGCTCATACTCAAACTACCACTCCTTATCTGTCTTGCTATCAGGTCTAGCTACAGTAAATACCGGCATATGTATTTTTATTATAAATAAGAGATCATTCATTTTATTTTTCCATATATAATAATTTGTATGATTTAAACTTATCATTTTAGTCGTCTTTATCTCCATTATGGAAGATCCTTCAACTGACAGTAATTCCAATAAAATTATTTATGATATGTAAGATCAGTTATAGGACTGTCATATTGATTATGATACTACTTATTGGAGACATGTATAATAACAAAATAAATATAGAATAAAATAATCAGCAAAAATAATGCAACAATTTAATGTGATTCATTTTTTTAATTTTTGTTAGTTTACGAGACAAACTCCAAATATTTTATTCTACTAATAAAAATTAATAAATACAAAAAGAGAGCATTCACTAGATACAAATTAGATATAATACAATAATTTAAGATAAACTAAAAAATAATATTACTCAAATATTTTCCAAAAACATTTCAAAAATCTTTTTTTTACTATTTTTATAGCTTACTTTTTTTGAAAAAATTCTCAAAAACTAACTCTCCCACTTAAGAAGACTTTTCCTCTCACTCATTTTCTTCTCTCCATTGCATTGTGCTTCCTTTGAAATTCATATGCCTATTTATAGGCATGGAGAGCTTGCAAAAATGTGGTCTAAGGAGGGCCACGATTAGTGTAAATTCCAACCACATAACTTTTTTTAAAATATTAATTGCTGATGGGAAGGGATCCACACCTATACAATCGAGGAATATAATTTCATTTTTCATGAAATTTTACTCTTTTGCTATATTAAACATGCCAATAAGTGTCATAAAATTCTTCACAATTAAAGGAAAACTAGACCAATTTGGAACAACGAAATTTGAAAGAGCTTTAGCAAAATGATATATATGCCAAGTTATTTTAAAGAAAAAGGAAAAATTAGGTTGCAAATCTGTTGTTTATTTTTTTTTCATTTTTCTGAATATTTATTTATTTATTAAGTTTAGCTTTGATTTCGGTGGACTAGCTTCGATTTTTCTGTATCCACAAGAAAATAAAATTTATGGGCCCCCAAAATCATGGATACTGATCCCTTACAATTAATTTCAGACTTTCGTAACTTCCAATTCATAACTTTTTCCTTTTAATTTGAATACCTCTGTATAATATGAGAACCTTTACGTTTGCAGTAAGGTGGCCTTTCTCCCTTTTTTTTTCTAAAATTTAAATTATTTAATTTTATCAATTTATACTTCAAACTTTCAACTTTTTTCATTTCAACAAACTAAAAAAAAAATTGCATGTAAAAAAATTCTAAATTTTCAATATATTCAATTTTAAAAATTTATTTTACATAATTAATATTTGAATAGGATTGTCGTCATACTTGACATATTTTTATTAATTTAAAGTTAATAATTGATTTTAATGCTAATTTACAAAGTAGAACATCGAATAAAATTGAAAATGCACGCAAGTGTGAACTTTTTTCCTGGTAATTAACCTTTTAATATTTTTTTTTTATTTTTTTCCTTTTTAGGTGAAATTTTCAGATATTTAAAAGAATTAACTAAAGCTAAAAATACTGAAAATGTTTTTCTTATGAACGCTAATAATTTGAAAGCCTATAATGTTTACATTATAAAACAGCTATTTAATAACTGAATTACTCAATATGTAATGACATGGTTTTAGATTCTAATCTGAACAGTTGTCAATGCATAAACTTATAGCTGAAGTGCGGCAGATAATAATTCATGAAGTCAGGATAAAAATCTCTCACTTAGAGTCGATTTGATATATATTAATGATATGATTTCATATTCATTTGAAATTTTGACAAGATTTTAATTAAATTTAGTTTTATTCACGCTTCTTTCCAGTATAAAATAACTTAACAATTTAAATATGACCCCAAGACTAAACTAACTATTATTACATTGAAAATGGAGGCCATGGTCTTGATGAAGGAATGAGCTAGCCCGGACATGGTTTGGAACTGGCCGGTTCTACAGTCTCAGAAAAATGGGACCAACAATTTCGGTTCATGAATCGGAGGAACTGGCTAGTTCTAATATTTTTTTAAATATAATTACTAAAATAAATAAATACAATTAAAATTATTAAAATTTAAAGTTTAAACTTAATTGTTAGGTGAATTTGAAGCAAAAAATATAATTTAATTTATCAATTTGTTTATAAATAAAGCAAAAAAATATTAAGTTAGAAAGAATGAGAATTTTGAGAAATAAAATATTAGTTTATGAAATATTAGTTTGTATAAATTATAAATTTGCACAACTAATAAGTTATAAAAAATGAAAACTTTGAGAAAAAAAAAACTTATTGAACATTATTTTGTGAAGATTATTTTATAAATTAATAAATTATATTTTTATTCAATAAATTAATAAATTACAAAAATTATAACTAAGCTAAAAACCTAATCAATTTAATTTGTTTAGTTTAAAGAATAATTTAATTATAAAAATTTGAATTTATATTTAAAAAATTATAATATTAATAATTGTGTTTGAACTTAATTTTTTTACCATTAATTAAGTTGCTTATATATTCTCTTAGGATTTAGAGAAATCAAAACTCACATAATTTTCTTACCTTTTAAATTTTAATTATTGACTCTTTTTACTTTTTTTTAATCAAAATTGCCGATGTTAGATGTGTCAGTCGTTCTTTCGGTGGTGAACTCATATTGGTCTTCAAATTGATCTTTTTGTATTTTTTATTGTCATAAAGTCGCTTTGATTCAATTATCAATACAATCTTGAGTTTTTAGCGATTTATGAGTTAAGCTAGATCGCGTTTCATACAAAATATTATATCCTGCACTAAAAATTTATTCAAATGCAACTGTTGAAAATGTACTTGAAAAAAATTATTTTTCAATTTGGAAGAATACTATATAAATATTTTAATGTTGATTTCACCAATTAAAAACTAGAAAATCTTTACACGTCCTACTATCATCAAACTTAAATATAGTTGTTAGATAAATGTCAAGTTCGGGTGAACCGTAGGATGATCTTAGTTTTTTATATTTTTGCATTATCAAATGATAACTCTCTCTAATTTTTATTGATTCACCCGAACCTTAACTAGTAGTGTCACTACTAGTAGTAGTATGAATATTATAAATCAAACTAAATTTTATAAATAAATCACAAGTTAATTTTTTTTACATCATTAATAATAGAATCAATACTAAAATCATTACTTAAATCTAACAATAAATTATAAATATTCAAATAATCATATAAACATTATATTTTACATCTATGATTAAAAAAATACAACACACAAGATTAATCGAATGAATAAATTTAAAATACTTCAACTATTTATTTTTTATCATACATATATAATCGTGCAAAATTGGATTATTAATATAATCTTAAAATGCATATATTAATACATTCACACAATAATAAATGATATGTTGGATAATAAAAATAATTAAAAATATATATTGCATCATTAAAAAATTTTAAAATATCTAAAAATTATTGACAAATATCCCAATACTGTAGATATAAATTAATTTATCGTATATTATTAGAAATAAATGTGCACAATAATTTTCTATATCTATATGATTCATTGAGTTATCAACAAGTAGGAATATCACTTGAAATTTTTTTAGATTTTTTGTCATTTTCATGATAAAATCGAGCTCATAATTTTATTGTTTATGGATGTGATCGTAAAAATGAAGTTGTTATTTTAATTGGAGCAATTATACTACTTAAAGATTTTAAACTATCTTAAATACATAAATTTAACACATGATGTGCACATCTAATATGAAAAAATTTATCTCTAATGTTAGGTTGAAATAATGTTTGAATATCTTGAATTAAGATGATATTTATCGCCACATTATCAAAAGAAATTAAATTTTTTTATAAATTAATCCATATTTTTTCAAAATATTTTTTATCATTTTAAAAATATTATTGGAGGTATGCCGATCATCAAAAATTATAAATGCAAGTAATTTTTTTGTAATTATCATTTACCATCAATCAAATAACATATAACATCCATATAAAAATGCATTTGTCAATAATCACTCTAAATATCACTCTAAATACAAATATGTCCATTCAAAGCAAAAAAATTATTTTGAGCAATTTTTTTTATATAAATTATATAAAATACGTTTAAAGGTATTTCTAGGTACACGTTTAACATATGAATTTAATGCACTTTGACAATAATTAACAAAATCTACTTTTTTACCAAAACTAAAAATAAATGTTCAATATTTATCATTTTTGCCAATTCTTTTTTATTTTTTTCATCATTATAATAAAATAATTGAAAAGTAGAAGAAAATGTTGTGTATCCAGAAATTTGAGTTTTTTTTATCTATTCTAATTTGAGCAGCATGTTTATTTTGTAAGTGCTTTCCAAATGTGTCATAACCACATTCAACTTTAAATTTGTATTTTTGTGCATAATAATTGCACGCAACATTAAATGATCTATTAATTTTTTGAATTTTCTTAAATATCGGATATTCGAATTTTTGTTTTAGATGATACTTCTGCCACCATTGGACTCGATTGTTCATCACTCCTGTTTTTTTTTGTTTTCTTAAGTTGGAATTTTGAACTCATCATCCTCATCTAAATTTTCAATAAAATTTTCCAAATCAACAAAATTTTAACCAAAAAAACTGCTCATTCCACTATGTCTTGCCATTATTTATGATTAAATTTTATAAAAAAAAGTGTAGATAAATATAATGAAAAAAGAATTGTAGAAATAAGGAAAACTTGAGAATTAGAGAGAATTAAAGAATTGAAAAAAAAATTGAGATTATGTAGAAATATAATTAGAAATAAATTAGAGAAAAACAATAATTAAGTGTGTAATTATAGATAAATTAGGAATATATGTAGAAATAATTGAGATTAAATTGTAGAAAAATTGAGAATGACATTGTGTAGGAAATGAAAAATATTGAAATTAATTTGATATTTATATAGAAAAAAACTTAAAATTTAAATTACAATAATACCCTTAAAGTATAACTGTGATTTTTTTTTTTTATTATAATGGATTTTTTATCTTTTCATTTTATTTATATTTTAATATATTTAGAAAAAAAGGTGTGTGTACATTGTGCAGGAGAGGGGAGGGGAAGTGAGGGGGGCGGGTGCCAATGGTCTCATGACTGTTGGTTTTGTTTTGTTTTTGTTTTTAAAATTCCGGATCTGAATTGTGAATCGTCGGTTCCGAGGGAAAATGACCTAGACCTAACTTTTTTTTACCAGGCTAAGCCTAGAACAGGTCTAGTCCAAGTTGATTCCATGGAACCAACCGGCCCGTGTCCAAGCCTCAAATGAGCGAATAACAAACTCAATATACACGAGAAACTTGGACCAAGTCTGAATGTTGTGACAAATGAAAAATCTGATGATGACCAAATAAGATGGGGAAGTTGGTGTAAAAAGCTTGAATAGCACCCTGGGCTGTGTTTAGAGCACGAGCGAGTGAGTATCCAATTTCAATTACTATTACAAGCAAAATGGGCTCAAGCTAAAGAGTATCAAGAGTTTACAATAATCGAAATAGCTATTAATTACATTGAAACTAAAAGGCTACATTCTAAACACTAAGCAATAAATGGAGAAAATGATAATAAATCGATAAAAAGTATTATTAGCGTCAGAGAGAGTCTCTGCATTAATGACTTACTCTTTTATATATATATATATATATAAGGCAATCTACATATCATTTACTAATTGGATGTTGTTATGTCATCCCTTTTGACTCAGTACTCTTCTCATTCAATTCCAACTATGGCTTGGGCTTCTCTTTTCCAATAGACTTTTGGCCTGGTATTAGCATTTGCCCCCCTTGGCTATTGATTTGTATGAAACATTAGGCCGAACTTTTTTAGTGACCATCAACCCTTCAACCAGCTTTAATATTTGATTTGGTCTACGTTCTTATCGTTCTTGAATTTGTTTTGTGCTTTTCCTGATTGTAACCCTTTTTTCTTTATTATGTACTTTTTAAATTGTCACATTTTCGTATTAAATTTTCTATATATTTTCTGACGTGACGAAGATAATTATTGTTATTTTTGAAAAATATACACCTTTATCATTTTGAATCATATTTTTATTTTTCTAACGCGATTATAAAATACTCTTTACTATATAAATATATTTCCATTTCTTCCATATTTACCCTTTTATATTTTCATTTTCTAACCATTCACTTTTCTCCTCTTCTTAGCTTTATGATAACCCGAGAACTCCAACTCTGATTCTGCAAAGGCAAAGAGGAAGGTTAGAGAGGAAAGTCGAATCTTTTTTGGCAATCCCACTCTGAAGATTAAGTCAATGATGGGATAATAAGAATGGGAAAAAAATATGTCAAATATAGTTGAAAGTTCAAGTTATTTTGTCTTTTCCTGGGCATGAGTTATCCCTTTTATATCTTATTTTGAGCATCTCCTCTTGGCTATTGACATAGTATTAATGGTGAGTTGTTTCTAATGGCAAAGCGTCGAACACGCTTGTTAGGTGTCAGAGCATTGTCCTGACATCTGGTGGGGCGATCCTACAAATTCGTTGCTTGAGGTGCTCCTGACAAGGAATTCTTTTTACCTTTTATCCTGTCCTATTTTGTAGGGAATATTTGTCCTGTAGCGGGTCTTGTCTTTCCTCACCTCCGAACAAGGCTTCACGGGCACTCTCCATCTTCACAAGTCATTGTTCACCTATTATCCTCTAATGTTGTTCCCACTGCCCTTTTTGGTTGGTCTCTGCTTCTCCAGTTTCCAATGGTCTTTTGCTCACAGGTCTCATATAGTCTCTTGTTCACAAGTCTCCAATGATCTCTTGTTCACGATTCTCCAGTGGTCTCTATATTTCCTTATGGGGTGGGTTCCTGCAGATCTATTATGACCGTCAGGTTTGTGAGCGATCATTTATTAGTGATGTGTCACCACTTTCCTTCCAAAGTTCTTAGCTTTCTGATTACTAGCATTTTTCCACTATTACTCATGACATAACAAATGAGCACTCATTTTCTCTGTAAAGGTAACCCCATGGCTAGATTCAGAGTTGTCTGACTAAGGAGGTCGACGACGATTCTGACTTCTATGTTTTCTCTTCTCATCTAGATCTCCCTGAAAATACTTATCTGCTCGGTCTTTTTTCCAAGTATTTTCGCAGACAATAGCACTTATCTTTCCCTTTTAGTGAGGATTGCAAACTTAGGTTTGCTATCAAGAACGAACTTCTCCTATTCGACACTCACCTAACCAAATTTAAATGCTTATTACGAACACTGGCATGATTGCATGAAGCGCAAGTATGCCGACCACTGGAAGGAGATTGGAATATACGACTGTTTGGAGTTGTCCCTCTATGATATCTTCTATAATGGTGCACTTTTGGGAGGAAGCCTTCTGTCAAAATGGAAGATTGCCAATGCATTTCTTTTCAGGTTTGGGGTCTTCACCATCACTATTCACGATTTGGTCATGTTAGGCGGCTTCCCTTGTACACAAAGAAAGCTTTTAGGCTGAGTGGGCCTTGAAAAAGTCCAAGTTTGCTTATAATACCTTCTTAACTATCAAGCGTACCAGCAATGATCAATTTTATCCTTAATTTATTTTCACCGATAATTTTACACCTTAATTTTTTTTAGTTTTATATAATTATTAAAATTTTAATAATATTAAAAATATTATTATAAAAATAATATTAATTTTTAGTTTTAGATTATTAATAATTTTTTTAATTTATTAAAATATTATTAATATATAAAATAATTGATGTTAAAAAAGTAAATAAAATTTCATGTCCCCATATAATTAACGGTGTTAAGGAATAAATGGATGGTATAAACTACAAGGCACTTATTTAATGCAAAAAAACCTTTTATCACTTATGCGTCAAAGCTCCAAACCACAAGAGACTTTGTATGAACTTCATCCTAAAAATAAAATATATACGTCCTGCGGATCCCATTTATTTTTTTGAAAAAATTCAGCTATTAATTTGTTGATAAATTTTATGCAGGTATACTAATCGATCTAAGCATGGAATATTATATTGCAGTGACATCCTCATTTATGTTGCCTTCAAAGGAAAACCACACTTAAAAACAGTTTCTTAACGAACAAGGAAAATAGCCTGATTTTGGGGAAGAAAAATGCCAAAAACAGTCTCCATTTTTTTACATTCTCAACACTTAATTCCTAATTAATTGGTGAAAGAAAATTTTTTAACACTTATAACAACAAGTTGCAACTGTCTTTATAGGTTTTTTTTTGGGGCCTATGATGGGCTGACGTCAACAAGAATGCGTGATTTTAGTCTTAGAGCTATTTGTCTGAGACTCTTGATTGACGAGTCTTTAATGAAAGAACTTTTCCATATAAGCCTATGGGTTTATAGTTTTAGACCCTTTTTTGAAATCGGACCCTATCTTGAGGTCTTCATGTAGCAGCAATTTTTAAAGAACCATCGCAACTAGGGCTCAACACGAACAATTTTGACTCGAATTAATTAAAATTTTAATTTGATCAGATTATAATCAATAGGTTAATTCAAAATTGAAATCAAATAATTAAAAAAATATAAATTTATTCCAACTAAATTGAATAGATTCGAGCAGGACAGATGAATTTAACCCCTAAACTCCATCTCAATTGACTTAAATAAATCAAATTAAATTTTTTACGGTTAGTTTTCTACGGTTAATTGTGTTTAGATAGTGAAGTATCAATGTCATGTTTTTTTTTTTGAAATCGGCTCAGAATGTCAAGAGGAAGTTACTGGTACTCAAGTACAGCTGGCACCACTGAAAATTTAACTGATTCTTTTTTTTTCATAAGACAATTGCCGAATTTGTGTAGATAATGGAAGTCTTTTGCACTGACTTATACTTCGGTTATGTCAGTTTTTAAGATCAACAAACCAGACCACTGATGCTTCAAGCAACAAGTTGTTATCAATCCCCATTTAAGCATCCTGTTGAATTTCTATCCACCAAATATATGACAGTCTAAAGACAGGATAGAATTGAAAGTTCCTGATGACGTTACGGTTTAAAATGTTAGAAAAACAAGTACAGAGTCATCCAAATATTGGAGTTTAATTTTTATTTTTTTTTTTGTTGGTAATTTCTCCTAAAATCTACTTACTAATGAATTACAAATCAAAGTTTTCATAACCTTTTGCAATTAAATTAGAAGTTTAGTCAGTGAACAATGGTGCAATTAGAATCGCCTTTTGATTGAGTACAACCATCAAATTCACAAATTAAAGTTTTAACGATTCTTGTATCGAGTTCAATGAACAAAGCTACAGTTTTTTAGGATAAATAATTGTATATGCAAGTTGCATACACGATTCACTCCTAGTAGATGACAGACAAGGAGAAATCATTAAGTTGAATACCCTGAATATGGAAACAAACAAATTCAGTGGGCAAAAAGAATAGGTTTCATCAATATGGAAGGAGCCGTGGTATATTACATGATTTCAATAGAATACAAGAAGCATCTCTTCAATTAAAAAAAAAAAAAAAGAAAAAGACTACTGAGGATATGATTACATGTTACAATGGTAGAATTCACATACATGTCAGACACATCCCAAGAGTATATTTCTCCTCTCTCTTTTTTCTTCCCCCACATTGGATCCCACGTCTTTTTCAAGAGTAGTCCTCACTTTCACATAAACAAACGAATATATTATAAACTGGGTAAGTGATCTTCCACCTCCCCCTCCAATCCAAGGCCACATCTCCGAGTAGATGAAAAGAAACAAAAAAAAAAAAAAAACAAACTCAGCAAAATGATGAACAAAAAACGTCAGCTATCAGCAGAATTGGTTGCTGCTGATGGCTGGGGCTGCTGATTTTGAGCCTCACTTTGGGCTTGAGCCTGCTTTTGATGCTCAACAAATCTGCTCATACACTCAATCAACTGTCGAGCCTTCCTCTTTCCCCTGTCTGTACCATTTTGGGCCAAATCCAGTAGTGGCCCCATTACTTCGAGTTCCTGTGCTTCTACCAGGTGTTTTTGATCTCCAGAACAAAGGTGCACCAAAACTGCAGCTGCGTTCTCTTTGTTCCTTGGGGATCCATTCCCAATAATTTCCACCAAAACCGGCACTGCCTCTGCAGCTCCAATAGCTGCCTTCCCTTCAGGATGGCTAGCCAATATTGCTAATATAGCGAGTGCTTCATCCACCATTCCACCTCCAGGTTCAGTCAGCAGGCGCATTAGTGTGGGCACAACTCCAGCTCTCACTGCCTTTCCCTTATTCCCCTGATAGATGCACAAATTGAAAAGTGCAGTTGCAGCATCCTTTTTCCCTCTTTGTGTACCCTCACTTAAAAGTGACACGAGTGGCGGGATGGCCCCTGAAGCACCTATTGTAACCTTGTATTCATCCAAAACTGAAAGACTGAAAAGGGTGGCAGCAGCATTTTCCCGAGCTTCCATGCTGCCCCTCTTGAGAACATTTACTATACCTGGAACTGCCCCAGCTGATATAATGCTTCCTTTGTTATCTTCACATATGGAAAGGTTAAGAAGTGCAGTAACAGCATGCTCTTGAGTGCGAGAGTCAGGTGTTGACAGGAGCCCCACTAAAAGAGGGATTGCACCAGCTTCAGCAATAGCCACACGATTATCTGCATTGCGCTTTGCAAGAAGGCGGATCTCACCCGCAGCAGATCGCTGGTCTTCAGGACTTCCAGATGTGAGCTTGTGGAGGAGAATTTCAATCTTTGCCAATTCAGCAGGTGAGTACGCAGATGAGGTTTTGTTGGATAGAGAACTGCTGGATCGTTTTGGTGGTTCAATCCCATTTGCTTCACACCACTGAGCTATGAGGCTGCGCAAAACATAGTTGGGTGTGAGAGCAGTACCAGTCAGGGTCTGTTTTGTCTTTGGACATGTGCTATTGCCTGCTTCTAGCCACTTCTCAATATAGGAACGCTCATATGTCTACAAAAAAACAAAGGAAACCTATTAAAAACATATTACATTGACAGATAGGGGCATATGCCTAGGAGAGAATTCTAAGAAGACACTGGAAGTCAAATCTCATGCGTTTGCAACCATTCATAAAGTGTGGGAAGTTTTGTGTCTAAATCATCTTTAGAATAAAAAATCATTGTTGTAGACATCACTGGAGAGGAACTTCAGCTTGAATATACCTGCCCTGTTGAAACAATAATAGGATCTTTCATCAATTCCAGAGATATCGGACATCGGAAGCCATCTGGTATAACTGGGGCCTTGTGATTCCCAGTGGTGGAAGCTTGTCCACTACCATTTCGAGAAAGGTTCTTTTCTCTTGCTGGAGAGTCCATATATGGGTTTTCTGTTTGCACTAAATCCTTAATTTTCTTCAATAGCATCGACATCTTCTCAATATTTGCCCCAGGGTCACCACCAGTGGAAGCAACCATTTTATGCAGAGCTAATGACTCCTGTGTAAGGTCTGCTATCCCCCTCAGCTCCAATCTCTCAGATGATCTTCTTAGGATAGCTGGATCATTTGCTGCATCATTGCTCTTGTTAAAAAGTGAAAAAAGATCTTCATACAGCTCAACATCCGGAGCATCAACCCTTCCTTTGGCCCTTCTGAACTGAGCAAGTACAAGCTCAACCTGAACATTAAAAAACAAAATAAATTAACATGAAACTGTCAGAATAGAAAGAGCTCTGTTTTGGGACCACTTATGCTAATGGTTCGCTTAATTTTTTTTCAAGTCTGTCGAAGGACACCAAAAAAGGATCAAAGCTACTTTTGGAGTGCTCAAGTCAGTGTCTATGAGAGAATTGTTGTCAGATTATTAACAAAGTAAAAGGAATTACAAGTGACAAGGCTCACATTGGAGATAATGAATGATAATTATGATACTGAACTCCTAATGCACTGCAAACAGATTGTTAAGATATATTGCCCCTTCTTTGTCATTAATCCAGCATATGTTGTTTATGAGGTTGACAGCCTCTTAACAACCCATTAGCCCTTTCTAACTTCAACAACTAGTTTTTGAGGTTTCTCTCAGGCTGATATGGAGATGGGGTTGTTAAGATATGTTACCCCTTCTTCGCCATTAATCCCATATCCCATGCTTATTAGATCGAGGTCCTCTTTATAACCTATTAACCCCTCTAACTTCAACACCCAGGTTTTGAGGTTAGCTTTGGGTTTCCTAAAACAGAATAAAATGATACAGTACGATAGGATACAATTGCATCTAGTTGGATTCTCAGTTGCATCTCCAAATAATAGCATACACAATTGTTCAATGATGATCTACCTGCTCCTTTACTTCATTTGATATGTCAAGGTTTTCATAGGAAATTCCACTTAGAGCTTGTTCCAATTGCTTTGTCACCTCATGGTATCTATTCATAATTTGCTCCCTCTCCAAGACCTGAAAGCAGGAGAAAAATAGACTCTGAAAAAAATAACTAAACCAATGAACACCAAACATCAACTAAATAGCAATTGTAAAATACTTGATTGCTTCACAAAAACAATAGTTTTTTTTTCTTCCAAATTAACACCCTCTACTACTATTAAACTTTGAAAAAAATTCATGCAAAAAATTCAGCAAACCAGTCATTGATGCCATGCTACATAGCAAGTGAAAGGTCATTGATCATCAGTTGCTTATACTTTAAAATGGAGAAAGTAAGCAGATGCATGTGCATTTGTAACAAAAATAGCCATTGTGTTGCTTAAAAGATCATGTTACAACCTGAGCGACATATGTTAAAAATCATGGAACAATTATTGAACTTTTAATGACACTTTCAGGGTCACAACCACAACATCACAAAAAATTCATCTTTCAAAATTCTTAGGACACCCTTTTTTTTTTCTTGTTTTCCAGTCAAGGTATCCTCAGACTCTTCTCTTGAAACTTAGTCCCCCTCTCTTGCCAGTCTTAAGAGCTCACTCCCCAAAAAAATCATTTTCAAAATTCTTAGAGGGTACTTTCTTATTGTGTAGACTCATACAATTGAAATTTCATAGCAATAATAAAGTATTGGATAAGACAAATGTATGAATCAAGAAAACCTTCCCCCTACTTTCCTTATGATAAACATTCCTTCCCCCATCAGGGACCTGGTCCCCAAAGCAATTATCAGTGTCACCTTGATTCATAGCAATTGGAAGAGCATCCTTGACCCCAAAGATCAATGTGGCAGAACTTCATAAAAATAAAAACTTGACAGTATAAGACTGATCTCTATATCCATAGAACATGAAACCAAACATTTAACAAAGTACTTCATAGGTGTGGATGCGACTCTGAGAAATGTTATATCAATCCAACAAGTATATATATATATATATATATATATATATATATATATAGTCCTTCTATATATCACAGAAAATAAATTGGAATCACATCAAGAGTCTCAAAATTCATAAAAGAAGAAGGGAGTCTATCCGTGAGTGCTGGAATTGCTAATGTCTAACAATCCAAGAATAAGGCAACATTAAATTTGAAATATATCCTTACTTTTCTTATTTCTTTTTTTCCCCCCTTTTTAACTTGTTATGATCGACTTATGATCATCAGACCATTGGTATAGCCAAAGAAACAGAGATAAAAAGAGAAAAGGACATAACCTAATAATACATCTCGATAAATTCAAGATGAACATCACTAACGGAGACAAAATGGATCATCAATAAGGACATTGAAAGGGAATCTAATTCCAAGATGAAGAAATGAAAGGGACACTCACACTCAGTGAAACTCGAGGCAAACACATTCTACCTGGATTCTCTATTCCATTTCGAAAGAAAGAAAAAAAAAAATCCTAGTCTCAAAAATGTAGTTGCAGCCCATTCAAATTTGTCACAAATAAAAATGGATAAAATGAGAGCGTAAAATGCGAATCAAATCTGTTTCCAACTTTTCAACAAATTGCCAACTCCGCTTCCTTTTGATAATGAAGAAAATGTAGTTTTAAACATCAAATCTACTATTTTCTTTTCATTTTAGGTTAAGCACAACTGCATCTTCAAATTGAGTCGACTCTTAAACTTATCCAAAAATCCAATAATTAGACAAAATTAGAATATTTACATCTCGACAAAAATGTTAAGCAATGTTTGGAGTCGCTCTGAGACTTTCCACTACTTTCGCAGCAGCCAAACAGATCGAATCGAATTAGAACTACTAAAATCGTTCAACTTAAAAATTAAAAAAAAAAACACATACACACCAGGTAAATCTTGCTGCCTTCGCTGCCAAATCTGAGCAACTCTTTAGCTGAATCAAGAGCTTCCTTTAACGAAACTAAAGCTTTAACAGTATCGTTAGGGATGGGCTCTTTGGTCTCTCTAATCTCTTCGAACATTGGCGTCAAAAGTTTCAATCTCCTAGCTAAATTACAATACTGCTTCTTGACGGCAGACCTATAATCAGAGATCGAAGTTATCTCATTTACCGTATCAATCAAACTATGCACAAGAACTCCTTTCTCCTCCTCCATTCCGCCAAAAAGGAAATCATATCTCTCTCCGCTTCCTCCTCAACTCCCTCTGTTCCTCACTGTACGTATTGTCAAGTACAAGAATCCGTACGGTTACCGAATTTGAAGAAGAAGAAGACGGTTAGTGAAATGGCAGGCGAATGGCCATGGTCGTCGTCGTCCCCAGTGAAGATTTTTAGACAGAGAGAGAGTGGAAAAGAAGGGGTGAAATAGGAAGAGAGTATTTTGTGGCGCGGCTAGAGTGAGCTATACCAGGGATTGGGGTTAAGAATTAACCATGATGGTTTGGTATTTTAGGCGTATGGTGGTGGATTTGGCTGGCTTGGTGTTAGCTTAAGTGGCGTGGCGTGGCGCGCTGGAAGGTTTTTACCGTACAAGGGGTTTCGTTGATGAGTCGGACTAATTAACGGTGGTGTTTGTTGCAGCAGAAACTTACCGTGGGCTGATAACATAACAGTTCTCCGACATTGGTTTACGAAACGATCTATTTCTTTTCTCCATAAGAAAATGTGGTCTTAGGCTCTTGCGTTTGATCTCCTTGTTTTATTTTTTATTTTTTAATAATTACATATTTTGCAAGTAGATTATATATATATATATATATGAAAATTTACAAGAGAAAAATCATTTTTATAAGGAAAAAACGAGAAAATCGTTTTAATTAGCAATAATTCAAATTAATGAAAACTTTCTTAAAATTTCAATATAGAAATTTTTAAAAAATTAATAATTTATTATATATCATTTGAAATAATATATATTTATTTAATATTATATTATATTATATTATTTTTCTATATTTAAAATATTTTGTGTAAATTTTAGAGTTTTATATATAGTTAAATAATTTTTTATAAAAATTTAGAATTGTTGTTAGTTTTTAACTTTTGTAACTATAAAACAATTAAAATATTTAAATTTCATTTTTTCTAATTATTATTTCAAACAATAATTTTTTTAAAATATTAATTTTTAAAAAATTTATTTCTAATTTTAATTTATAAAAAAACCTTCTAATTTGTTCTTGATTAACATGGAAAGTGCAAATACCCTATCATTGCATTAGACCATTTTGTCTAAAAAGAATTCCCATTACTTTCATAAATGTCTATTATGGTATAACTAATTTAAAAGATTAAATCACTAAATGATTTTAGTTTTGCAGTAATCTTTCTGACGTTAACAATCTAAATTACAGCTCAGTTAAAAAAAAATCTAAAATTTTTAAATGACAACAACAAAAAATTAATAATGCATAAAAAATAAAAAGCTAGGCTTGACACGTAACCAGTATGTAATGAAAATTCATCATCTTTTAGTAAGCATTGGCCAATGCTGGAAGAGAGTGCCACCCAAACCAAAATCTAAAAAAATAATCTCCATACACACGCGTTTCTCATCTATTAATATCACTAAAACACGGTTTAAAAAAACACTATAATAAATACAATGTCGAGACGGATATTTCCCAATCAAAACGGTGCCGTTTGCATGTTTTTTTTTTCCAAGATACTGAAGAAATTGATGATGAGCCTGTGATCAAGACGAAGAAGGCCAAAGAGTTGAAATTCATATTCAAAAACCTAAAAAAGATGTTGAATTAGGGAAATCCCAACAGCAAAAACAAGAACAAGAAACAGAGATGGCACAGGTTAAGGAACTAAAACTTGAAAATGATGCTGAGACAGAGAAATCCCAAGAAGAAGAACCTGAAAAAGATATTGAGCAACAGAAAAATCCCAAGAAGAAGAAACTTCTGAACCAAAGGCGAAGAAGAGAGGAAGAAAAACAATGACACCCGCTTACCGTTATATTACATTTTTGCCCTTCATCTCCTTCCTGCCCAATCCATCCCACCTAGGAGTTACACTATATATGGATTTCGTTACCCACTTCTATTTAGACCAGTTAAATTTTGGTAATAATATTTAAATTTATTATACAGATTTGAATTTCTTAATTACCTGTGAATCCAATTATATATATATATATATATATATATATATATATATATATATATATATATATATAACTTATTCTATTTTAATTCGTTGAATATAAAAATATAATTATTTATTTATCTTATCCATAAATATAATGGAAGTTTGAAATTTGAAATATATTTAATTCTATTATTTTAATATTATATTTGAACAATTAGATAAATTATTTTAATTTGAATATGTTGAATTAGATTTTTTATTTTATTTTATAGCAATTTATGGTAGATTGTTTGCATATTTTTAAATTTTTATTCGTTTGAATTTTATATTTTTAAAATTTTTTAATTATAAACAGATAATTAAATGAATTTCGAATATTAATCGGATAATATTAATTAGATTTAAAACGGATACAAATATTAATATTATAATTTTAAACGAATTTTAAATATATATAATAGATCCAACTAAAAAAATATTGTTTTAGGGGACTTTCTACTACCTACCCCTAACTTTAAAAAACTCATCGCTCTCAAATGTCCCTCTTTTCCATCAGAACCCTCTCTCTCTCTCTAACCCCCGCGAATAATCATAAAAAAGATGTATCTTACTATGTTTTAAGTAATTAGATAATTCTATTTATTTTTGGATTTATTTTTTTTATTTTACATATATTTTAGTTATATGAATTTTTAATGCTTTTTAACATACGATTTTATGATAAATAGAAGTGATAACAAAGGTTTAGAATTGAAAAAAAAAATCCAAAGTTCAATTTTTCATTAAACTTAATTTTGGGTTTTTTTTTACATATATTTTAGTTATATGAAATTTTAATGTTTTTTAACATATGCTTTTATGACAAATAGAAGTGATAACAGAGGTTTAAAATTAAAAAAAAATCAAAAATTCAAATTTTCATGAAGCCCATTTGATATTAATATTACTAATATGTAATTATTATTATTTTTGTCTCATTAAAGAAATTTTATTTTCAATATTACATTTACTGATGTGCTCACGTCAAAAAAAAAAACAATAAATCACATTCATAATAACACATAATATATTATAAAAATTTTAAAAATAACTATAATAATAAAAAAAATTATTGTTTTTATAAGATGAATAAAATATGATAAATATTTTTTTATAATAATCAAAATATAAATATATTGGAAAATATTTTTTTATAATAATCAAAATATAATCATTATTTATTTAACTACAATGTTACAGATTTGTTGAATATTTAGATATTGTTCATTCTCTTTTATTTTAATAAAAAAATTTATATGTTATGAAAAAAATTTCGTTGTGGCATTGTGTGATCTTTTATTTTTATTATAAAAATTTACATAAAGTTATATATTTCATGAAGCTGATTTCATATTAAATAATAAAAATGTAATTATTATTTGTTATCCCAATAAAGAAAATTTATATTCTATATTACATTTACCGACATGAGATTAAAAAATGAAAAATATAAATTTTACTAAAATTTTAATATATTTTATTATTAATTAGAGTCATAAAAAAATTAAAAAACAAAAAATTACATTCATAATAACACATAACACATTACAAAATTGTAAAAATAACTATATTATAAAAAATTATAACTAATGAGTCACGATTAACGACTAATAATAAAAAAAATTATTAGTTTTATGGGATGAATAAAATATTAAATTTTAAAAAATTAATAATAACAAAAAAGAGTCAAATAAGAATATGATATCTAAATAGAAATATAATTTTTATAACTTTAACAACAAATATATTGAGAAAATATCATTTTTTTTTATAATAATCAAAATACAACAATTATTTATTTAACTATAATGTTACAAGTTTGTTGATTACTTGTAAGATTTAATTGTTTTTTATTTTTAATAAAACTTTAACAAAATTTATATCTTATGAAAAAAATTAAACTTTATTATACATATTATTTATTTATTTTATTTATTATCTAAATTTTATCATTTTGGATCAGGATAACTAACTAGTACCTAATAATTATAGGTCAACAAAGAGATTTATACTGTGTGTCTTATTGACTAAAAGGACTGCATTCATTAAATTAATAAATCTTGCATCAAAAGCTCTTAACAAAAATTTCAAGAGGATCTAACCCAATCAAAAAAACCTGACATAAAATTAACTTTGCAAAAATTACTAATGTTTCCAAGGCGCTCAAGCCATTGCGAAATTATGGCATAATTAAATGGTAGTAGAATGTAATATAAATAAATATTTTAATTATTCACGTAAATTTTACAATTAACTCAATTTATAAATAAAACTATAAAACAAGTGTAGACAAATTAATACTTTTCAAACTATATAGTATCCTTATTCCTTAAACTTTAAAAATTTTCATTAATATTACATTTAATAATTTCTTTATTTATTAAATTAGAATACTTAACACTGAATGCTTTTTTTTTTTTAAGAATTACATTATTCTCACTAATAGTGGAATAATTATTTGGTCCTGAATTCGTATGTGTACATAAGTTTGGTTTCTGAAAAAAAAAATGTAGCCTTCATGAAGTATGGAAAAAAAATGTCTATAAATTTAATTAATTGGATATATCTTTACAGGTAAGATATGAAGGATGGTGCACAAATTGTAATTTATTCGTGATAGTGTTAAGGGTTAGACGTTATGATTATTCTTATCTTATCTGTTAGTCATGCATGCATCACAATAGGTGTTATGAGGTATTTATGATTGTTGTTAGGTATCTAAAAAATAGATTTATAATTTTTTAATTTAATTGATTAATTTTTTAAATTTTTTATAAACTGTTTTTCTCAAACGGAAAAAACATTTATTTATCTGTTTCTCTGTAAAATCAGTTTTCAAAACTCAAAAAATTTAAAAATAAAATTTTTTTCTTTAAAACCGCTTTTGTTAAATGCAGTGTTGACTCTTAGCAATTATTGTTAGACTGTGTTAGTTAGCTAGCTAGTTCGTTAGAATAGCTAATGAATCTTGAATATAAGTAGCTTAAGTACCTGTATTTGTACAACTTTTTTTTAATTCTAATGAAATATTAATTTCATTTTACTGAATTTCTTTCAGTTTGTTACTTGCAATTTTTAGCTTAATTTTCTCTACTACAAAGAATCATTTGTTCCTGTTTTACATACATTCCTCGATCATGGAATATGCAATTGGAGATTTATTAATGGATCTAGTGAAAAACTAGAAGTTGGCAATCCAAATTTCTTACAAAAGAGAAGAGTCAATTGTATGGTGATATCATGGATTTTGAACTCAATGTCAAAAGAAATTATTGAATCTCTTTTGTATATTGAAACTGTTAGAGATCCATAACATCTCATTTGACACGACTGCTATGGAAAGATATTCGATTTGAATGGACAGATAAATTCCGAGCAAGCTTTGATCAATTGAAAGCAATGTTGAGTGAAGCACCAGTGTTGACTCAGCCTCTGAAAATGACTTTGTAGTGTACAAAGATGCTAGTCATAATGGGTTGAGTTGTGTCCTTATGCAGAAGGGAAAAGTAATTGCTTATGCTTCTAGACAACTTAAAACTCACGAGATTAATTATCTGACACATGATTTGGAGTTAGCTGCTATTGTTTTTGCTTTGAAGATCTGGAGACATTATCTGTATGGGAAAAGATGTTATATCTATACAAATCACAAAAGTATTAAGTATCTTCCCTCACAGAAAGAGTTGAATCTAAGATAACAAAGATGGTTAGAATTGATTAAAGATTATAATTGTGTAATCGATTACCAACTAGGAAAAATAAATGTGGTTGCAGATGCAGTAAGCATGAAGATTTTAACTGAGATACAAGTACAATCTACCTTGATATAGAGGATCAAAGATACTTGAAGGCAAGATGAAAAACTAGTAGAGATAGTTGAGACAGTGAAAAAGAGAGAAAAGCTTGAGTTTTCATTGATGGAAGATGACATAGTGTACTTTAGAAATAAGATTTGTGTGTCTAGTATAGAAGAGTTGAAGTCTGATATTTTTAAAGAAGCACATGAAACGATATATACAATGCATCCAAACAGGAGCAAAATGTATCAAGACTTGAAAACTCAATACCGGTGGTTAGGAATGAAGAAAGATATTACAGAGTGTACTGCTAAGTGTCTGACTTGTCAACAAATGAAAACGAAACACCAGTTGCCCACAAGATTGCTATAACCAATACCAATACTAGAATGGATGTGAGAAAGAATCACGATGAATTTCATATCCGATTTACAAATGACTCAGAGGAAACATGATGCAGTGTGGTTGATAATTGATCAATTGACAAAGTCAACACATTTTCTACCAGTTCGGATGGATTATACATTGAACAAACTGACTGAAATTTATGTGAATGAGATAGTAAGACTTCATGGAGTACCAATGTCTATCATCTATGACAGAGATCCTCACTTTACATCACAATTCTGGAAGAGTCTGCAACAAGCTTTGGGAACTCGACTCAGTTTTAGTATAACCTTTCACCCACAAACAGATGGACAATCTGAATGGGTAATCCAATTACTAGAAGACATGATGAGAAGTTGTGTGTTTGAGCTTGAAGGAAGTTGAGATCAATATCTACCTTTTATTGAGTTTGCATATAACAATAGTCATCAGACGAGTACAAGTATGTTGGACTGAGTTGTATGGAAGAAAGTGTAGGACACCAGTTTGTTGGACCGAGTTGAGTGAAAAGAAGTTGATAAGGCCAGAGTTAGTGCAACAAACAGAAGAAAATGTTATAATTATTAAGGAAAGATTGAAAGCAACTCAAGATCGATAAAAATCATATGCTGATCTCAAAAGGCGAGACATAGAATATGTTGTGTGAGATAAAGTGTTTCTCAAAGTTTTGCCTTGGAAGAAAGTATTGAGATTCGATAGAAAAGCAAAGTTAAGTTTGAAGTTCATTGGTCCCTATGAGATTTTGGAAAGAATCGGACCAGTGGCATATCAGTTAGCACTTCCACCAGAGTTTGATAAAATTCATAATATTTTTCATGTGTCGATGTAAAGGAGATATAGATTGGATCCAACTCATATTTTTCCAAATGAAGAGATAGAAGTACAAACCGACTTGATGTATGAAGAGGAACCGATGGCTATATTAGCATTTGAAGAGAAAGTTTTACGAAATAAGAAAGTTCTATTAGTTAAAGTGTTATGGCGGAATCATGCTACAAAAGAAGCCACATGGAAAAGTGAAGAGATAATGAGGAAGCAATATCCTTAGTTGTTCAAAACAGAATGAACAAGTAAAATTTTGAGGAAGAAATTTATTTTTAGGAGGAGAGGATGTCATATCATCTAATTTAGGTTCAAGTCGCGTGGGTTGTTAAATCGACTCGATGGTATGACAAGAGTCTAAATTTGAATTTTGACAGAAAAATAATTATAATAATGACAAATAATTATGAAAAATATTTAATAAAACATTTAAAGTATTTAAAAATGTTAGTTTATGGTGAATGACCTACACGTAAAATTTAAAAAATTTTAGAGTCAATTCACAATTTACTAAAAATTGGAGAATTAATTTAAATAATTGGACATTAAATGCATGAGTGGGCCGGTCACACCAAGTGAAAAATATTAAGAAGCTAATTAATATAAATATCTAGATATTTATTAAGGAAATGTGATTATCATTAATTAAGTTTGTCATTTTCTTCTTAATTACTTTTTCTTCCTCCCTTATCTCTTTCTATCTAGAATTTTATATTCTCCTAATTCAGCCCATGTTTCCCACCATTTATTCCATAGCCAAAGCTTGATTTTAGGAAGAAAAAGTGAGAAAGAAAGTGAAAAATGCATGGAAAAATAGGTTTCATACATCATTGATCAAGAGGAAGTTAGAGGGAGTGAAAAGAAAAGTTTTAATGATTTTTTTTTATGTATTTTAGAAACTCAAATTGATAAGGAACTAACTCAAATGAGCAAAAGAAAAGAGAAAAAGAAGTGAAAAGAAGATAAAGAAAAGTAAAATAAGAGGTAAGTGCATAAGTTAAGGCAATAGCCTATCTTTTATTATAAAATTGCATGATTTATATGTGTAGTATTTAGTGATAAAAATTATGAGAATGCATGTTTGCTAGACTTAGCATTATAGTTGGTAAAAATTGAATTATGTTGATGTGTTCTTTACTGGATTCTATGGAACAATCTATATATATTTTACTATAACTTAAGTTCTATAATTCTTATTTATGTTTTATTTATTGAGTTTGAAAGTTAAGATATAAGACTAAAACTTTGATAACAAACACAAAATGTTATTTCGAACATAACTATACTTAATTTTGGTACAAAAGTAGAACTAGAAAACTATCCACAAAATTCTGGACAATAATTTTAATAACCAGTTAGTGTTCATTTGATCATATTTTTTACTACAAAACTCTAAATTTAGTGATTCAAGTTGCATATTAAAGCTAAGATTCAGAAATAAAATTCTTAAGAAGACCTTATAATTTAATTATATTGTTAATAGGTTCAAAATTAAGGTCCAATACAGAATATAAAATCTGTCAGTAACAGGGTAGAATATGAATTGAGGAATTTAATGTGAAAAATAATGTGGATCTTGTTATATTATGCAAATGATATTTTTATTGAGTAATTATGTGATTAACTGGGTCATTAAATGTATAAAATGAGTAAATTTAAGAATTAAGAATTTTAATGACAATAATTAAGCTCTTGAACACCTAGTTTAGAACTAGAGTTTTGGATAGTTCAGCATGCCAATAAGGGATTTATTAATGCCGGTGATGACACTCATATTAATGTCGGTAATGACACTCATATTAATGCCAGTGATGATACATATATTAATATCAGTGATGACACTCATGTTAATACCAGTGATGATACATATATTAATGCTGGTGATGATACTCATATTAATGTCGGTGCTAACACTTGTATGTGCATATCACTATGTTCGAATGACAACTTTATTATGTATGAATGACCAACCTTGTTATCTTGATTATTGGTTTTTAGGTATTATGACATAAATATGTTAACTTTGTATAAAGAATTTTTTATATGAATTAGTTGTTCATAAATATGAATTTAAAAAATAATTTATTTGGATAAGATGATTATCTAATTGTTGCATATGAAAAATTTACATTTGTATATGTATAAAGAATATGCAAAAATAAATAAATAAATAAATATATATATATATATAATAGATTATTTAATTGGATATATATGTATAATGACACATTATGGCATATTGTATGAATATAGTTTATTGTCTTATTTATATGCACCACTAAACTTAGAGCTTAATGTGAGAGTCTTTTTCGTGCATATATAGAGAAAAATAATCCGAAAATAGTAGATAAAGCGAAAAGTGATCCGATCTAGTAAAACAACTTACTCCTGATACTGTGAGTTGCACAATTTTTGTATTTTTGTTTGAAAGTTTCTTTTACAATATTTGTAAAACAACTACATATCCTGTAAATAATATTTTATTAAATAAAATGTATTTTATTTCCTTATTATGATTTTATTTTATACTATTAAAATATATAAAAAATAATGATAATAACTAATAAAGAAAAATATAAATATATACGAGTTATTATTCTTTATATATATAAAATGATATTTTAACCAATGAAATCAAAATGACACTCCCTTATTCAAGCATATGTTACTGGGTGAGTGAGGGGGTGTTACATTTTTTGCCTTAGCAATAGCTAAACAATTACCACTCAATAAATGGATATTAATAATGTTTTTTACATTGCTTTTTAGATGAAGAGGTTTACTTAATTCCTTCTAAATGGTATACCAAGGCAGAACCAAACCGGGCTTGTCACCTTAAGAAATCCTTTTATGGCTTGAAACAGGCTTCTCAACAGTGGAATATGGAGTTCACAAAGAAATTTCTCAGTTTTAGTTTCACAAAATACAGTCGTGATCACTGCTTGTTTATCAAATCCACCAAGGGAGTGTTCTTACTATTGTTTATCTGTGTATGATCACAAGCAATTCAACAAAAGTAATATAGGAAGTCAAAAAAAATTTTGCATGATCAGTTCGCTATCAAGGACTTAGGTCCTACCAGGTATTTCTTGGGTTTGGAGATTGCCAAGTCAGATTCTGGTGCTTACTTATCTCAAAGTAAATAGATCTTGGACATTCTTAAAGACGAAAGAACGTTGGGTTCGAAATCAACTAAGATACCATTGCCTAAAGGTTTTAAGTTTATAGTTGATTATCCACAATTAAAAGATCTAGAGTAGTATAGGACACTTGTAGGTTGTTTATTTTATCTCAATTTAATAAGACCTTATCTAACTTACAGTGTGCAATAACTAAGCCAGCATATTTTCCAACCTTGTCATACTCACTGGGATGCAGCCATGCATGTAGTGAGATACCTGAGGCACACTCCCACAGTCTTATCTATTATACTTAAACCACTTTTCAGTTGGTTGCTTATAGTAACAATGATTGGGTCTCTTGTGAACTCACTCGAAAGTCACTAGGTGGATATTGCATTTTCCTTGGTGGTGCACTCATTTCTTGGAAAACCAAGAAACAATGTACAGCATCATGTTCTTTTTGTGAAGCAAAGTACAAGTGCATGACCTCCATTATTTTTGAGCTCTAATGGTTGGCCTATCTCCTGGAAAGTATGCAGGTCTCTTTACACACACGAATTCCCATATGGTGTGACAATAAATCTACATTGCGCATATGATCTGAAAATTCAGTCTTCCATGAGCGCACCAAACACTTACATTGACTGTCACATAGTGCACAATTTAGTATAAAAAAAGGCTTTATAACTCTGCACCATATACAATTAGCTAATATACTTAAATAAAATCTTTTCCTGGTCCTTAGTTTAACATTCTAATTCGCAAGTTAATCAACCTCCACCTTAAAGTAGGATGTACATATTTTAATCTATTCATGATAAAGTGTTAAGGTTTAGTTAGCAATTATGGTTGTGGTTATCTTATCTGTTTGCCATGCTTGCATTCACAACAACCTCTCTGTTAGTAGCTAGCTAGTTTATTAGAGTAGCAGATGTGTCTTTCTCTTATTGGTTGAGTTAGAAATCTTATATATAAATAGCTGAAGTATCTGTATTTGTATAGCTTTTTCAATTCTAACGAAATATTCATTTTAGTTTACTGGATTTCTTTCAGTTTTTGCATTGCGATTGATTAGCTTGATTAACTCATTTCCAAAGATTCAAATAAGAATCTTGAATTGTTCAGATGGCAACTAGCTAAAAAAGATTCAAAAGTTGCAGCTTCATAGGCAATTAAATAGTTAAGTGGATAGAAATTTGATATGGTATAGAAGGTAATTAAAATTTTCTTCCTTACATCGAATTTGTAAATAATTTTTTAAATTAAATTAATCACAATTCATTATATATATAAAATTATTATTATTATTATTAACAAATAAGCAATCGTTCATCATTTCATTGCACTCCACTACTAGTAATCATTCTTCTTTCATTAAAATTGTAATAACTTTCACCATCCTGTATATTCTACTATATATAGTCAGATAAAAAATACTACATGATTTATTAATAACTATATATATATATATAGTTATATATATATATATATATATATATATATATATATATATATATATATATCACCATGAAAAGAATATAAGTAAAATAATATATTGCATCAACAAAAATAAATTTACATTTCTACGTTAAAATACATCATATGAAACTCATAATAGAAAGGTTTGTGCAAATGGTAAATAAAAACATGATGCACCAAATAAATTATAACTTGTTTCACATGAACTTCCCCATTCGGTTTTTCCCTTTTCTTATAAACAATTTTTGTTCTTGGGGAAAGGGGAAGACTTGATTCTATTTTATTTAACTAGCTTTTACTCAATAGAGAAAAGAGGAGAACTTGGGTACATATTTTTGTCGATGAAGATAACGTTACTAAATAGATTCTGTGTATGTAATATGGCATCCATTATTTTATTAATTACAAAATTGATGGTTTGTTTTTTATTTTTATAACTTTTTTTTAAAGATATTATTTTTTATAACCTTAAAAATTACTAATTAATAAAATTAATATTGATGCATATTCTTATGCATTTAGAAGTGTATTACATGTTAGCGATGTTATATAATTGTATCTCTATTTTAAAGATATGAGATTAAGATAAAAGAGATATGCTAATAATGCTTTTTTATTTTTTAATACTTTATAATATTTATTTTCTCATTCGTTGTTGAAAAATGAAAGTGTTTATACCATTCATATAATGTACAATTTCTTGACAAGTGATATTGGCGACATGTTATTTAATTGTAACCATAAATATACTTTTAAATTGGTATTATGCACACTTCAGTATTGAAAGTATATGGGTAATTCAATATATTGGATTTCAAGTTTGTTAAAAAAATAAAATCCAAAATAATATCAAACCTATACCATTAATACATGGCCACGTCACATGCATGAATAGGATTTTGTTCCTAATTACTAAAATGACTTCATATAATAATTTTTAGGAATAAGAAAGAAGAGGAAGTCAAAGCACGGATTCATATTTGATGCATTGAATTAGATCAGGACCGTATATGTGGAGCCCATTCCTCACTGAGATTGTATACGAGACGTTGGATTAGATAGAGGGCAGGCCAATCAGATTGATGGGTGCACGTGGGCCACATGCACGGAGCTGGTGGTAGTTGGTTAGGGGAAGAGAGACCGTCATTTCACCCTGTCTGATAGCGACATGAGTCTTCTTTCGAGAACACACTCATTAGCTCGACTCTTGTTATTGGCCGTTTTCCTCCTCCCTTTTAATCTATAAAACGGTACCGTTATTCATTATTGGGGATCGCACTTAATTTTTTTTTTTACTTGCAAAAGAGTATGGTGAGCCAACCAAGGAATGAAGAACGGCAAGAAATCTGTTGAGATTCTGGATTCAAAGCATATCTTGTATGTATTTGTTTTTTTACCAGGACTTTCACTTTGAAAATGAATTCTTTTTGGAAGTGTAAATTAATCTGAGAATGTGGATAAGACTTAAAGATATCGTCTATAATTGAGATCCATTTAAAATATCTCGTCCTCTAAAAAAAATAGTGAGCCTAGAGAAATTTAAAAATTAAAAAAAAATTATTTATACTCGTCAACTAATCATATGATTTTTTTAAAGAAATGTTAAGAACACTTTATTTTTTAATATTCATTCTTAATTAATTAGTATGGAAAGAAATTAAAAAAATTATTTTAAAAAAATTTTCATTTCTCCTATTTTTAACATTCCTCTAAACTTAAAGCTGTTGTGCCCAAATATGATGGAGACAACATTATGACTTGGCGGAGATCAAACTAAACATTTTTGCTTGTGGGAGCTAAGAGAAAAACTTTTTGCTTATAAACAGACTTGATTAAGAAATGTCAATATTTCAAGCGAGTAGTTGAGAATATAGACTTTTTGAATTTATGTGAGGGGATTGGCATAAAATAATAGGAGGATAGATGGATGGTCTTCCTTCTAAAATGTTCAAATTTGTATTGGGTCAATCTTTTTAGAAATCAAATATGATGTGATTTAATTTTATATAAAGGATAAGTTCATCTCCAATTTAATTTATAATAAATTCATGTACTTCGTTTTATATAAAAATAGTAAAACATGAATATAAAAAAAATTCCTAACAAATACAACTGGAACAACTCAAAAAAAAAAATTATAAAGGAAAGTTTGTGAGATGTAGGCATTCGGTCAGTTGATTTAAAAATAATCCATTTTTTATAAACTGAATAAATTGAGTTTTGTATTAGAATGATCCAATCAAAATATTTTAGATATAAAATCAAACTTAATTGAATTAAAATTTTACGTTTCAATTCATAATTATTTAATTAATTACTATAATTTTATCAATTATTATAAATTATAATCAATTACCATAAATCAAAAATAATTATAATAAATTTGCTCATTAACATAAAATAAAATTGATTACAATAATTTTATCAATATATATAAATTAAAATCAATTATCATAAATTAAGACAGATAAAAATAATTTAAAAATTAATGACAAATATTAGTTACTTACATAAAAAATAGTGATAATATATATATAAAAAAATCATAGAAAATTTAATAAATTATAAATATAAATAAACTTTTAAAAACTTAATAGTTTACATTCTATCATTTAATAGATACATTGTTTAAGATAATAATTAGAATGATAATGATTTGAATATATTGATTTTTCAACAATTATATAAAATCCTAAAAATTCACATAAAAATATCTAAATACACAGAAAAATTATATTATATATTGTACTATATTGTTTAAAATTTATACAGTACCAAATGAATATATATTATTTTAAATTATAGGAGAGTAAACTATAAAAAATTAATCTCTAATTTTTATAATATTTAAATTGTCTTTCTCAGCACTAAATGTATATTATACTAGCAGGTCACCCTCACTATGTGTCAGGTGTTAAAAATTTTAATAATAAATAATATAAATAATATAATAGAGATAATATAAATAATAAATTCTCATAAAAATATAATTAACAAAAAAGCACAACAATATGTTTTTATATAAAAAATTAATCATTTTTCACATATCTGATAATATTTTTTTATCATAAGAAGAAAATCCAATAAAACAAATTCTCTAAAAAAGTAAAGAAGAGTAAAAAAAATTGAAAAAATGAAAAATAAGAAAAATGAAGAAAAAAGGCTAACATAAACTAAGTCGTTGGGAGTGTCCCATAAAGCAAAAGATAATTACTAATTAGGAGTGAGACTAAAAAAGGTAAAAAAAAAGAGTGATTTTACTAATAATAATAATAATAATAATAAAAGATGAGTGAAGCGTGATAGATAAAAGTTATGCAAGTTTTTTTGGCATTTTAAGAGCAATTTTTTAAATGATCAATCAAACAAAAACCATAAGAGTTACTAATTTTTACAAAATCTATATTTTCCATTACCCTCTACTGCATGTTTTACTTTTTTCCCTCTCTCTTTCTATCTCTCTTGTTGTCATTCAAAGCCTAACATTTCAATAGTTGGAGGAAACTTTGACTTTGGTTTGATTATCTTTTTTCTCTCCCATTCCGTATATTTCTTCCAATTTTTGAAATTGTTTTTCCCTTTTTTGATTACAGTCTGACCCTATTTTAAGGCATACTGCTTGCTCTTCTCCTATAAAGTCTGACCTTTTAACGCACATACACCCGCTAAATAATTACAAAAATTCTCCCTCGGCAGATTTTCGTCTTCTTCTTTCTATAATATTTATGCTTTCAAACTTCACCATTATGCGAATCCATTTGTTGGTTCGCCGGCCTAGACACAAAAACCTGGAATACTGCGAAATTGGTGGATTTGGTAGCAGAAACAATGTGCAAACACATTTGTTGGTTCGCCGGCTAGGAAACAGTCCCATTTTGTATGAGGTCGAGGCTGAAAATGACGTCGTGGTGGCATGGGTGATTGTAGAAGCAGTGGGAAGCAGATAGATGGTGTCGTTTTGCTCTGGGTGTGATAGCAGAGGCATTGCAAAGATGCAACGATGTCGTGCTCTCCTGTGGTGATTGCAGAAACTTTAGAAATCTGAGAAAGGAAAGCAAAGAGACGATATCGTATTACTGTGGAGGTAATCGCAGAGGGACTGCAAATCTAGAACGACGTCGTGACAAAAACTAATGGTTAAAACATCGTCGTTTTGTTTCAGAAAATGTACAGCACTAATAATAGTATCAGTTTCACGCGTTTTAATGTTATAACATATATGGGGAGCCTACAGGACAAGAACCGTAACACATGGCTGACGCGGAGGCAATGGTATGGTGTGAACTGCTGAGTAACCGCGGCCGCAAAATCCGGTCTTGGAAAGTTGGGAATGGATTGGAACCGTCCACTTTGTGATGCATTGTATAAATCCCAGAATACCAAAAATTCTTGTTTATATATATATATATATATAAAATATCCACCGTAGGGCAATGTGGTCCCCGTATTTTACGTGGGACCCAGATAATAAAAGCGAAGAGATGCGGGCGCATGTGACCCGCCGCCAGACAGTTGAAGACACCCCCACCCCCTGCTAGCGTGACAGCCATTTTGCACCATTTAATCAACTAGCCAACTGTTTTTATAATACAAAAAAATATATTTTTACCATTTATTTTTTTCTATTAAAATATTTTCCAATTGGTGTCGAGTAATTATTCGATCCGAATACTTTGAATCAGAATCACACACTTAAAGGCGCGTTTATTATCATTTTTAATTTTTTTTATGTTCGGATAATTTTTTTTTATTTTATCATTTTAATTGGAAATATTTTTCAAATAAGAAATAAAAATAAGAAATTTCCAAAAATATTATTCTTTTGAGTTTAGTATGTTCATCTAATTCCAATAATTTTTTTTGTAAATAAAAATTTACTAAATTTAAATTCGTTTATCTAGATTCAATTTGATAATATAATATTATTTAATCCTATTTAATTAAAATTTATCAAATTTAATTCTTCATATTTATCTCACCTCATATTTGAAAATATAAATAATTTCAAAAAGCAAATAAAAAAGGGTTGAGGATAAATTTTTATTTTTAAAATATTAAAAAAGATACAATAATATTAAACATATTACTCTTAATGAGTGAGATTAGAAAATAAAAGTCATTTCTCTTATAATCAGATGTTTCGAATTCAAATACTAAATATGAAGAATCAAGTTCACATAGGTGGTAAATTTGTTTTGAGTCAAACAATAAAGAAATTACTCAATCTTATCTAAAACAAGTGAATTAAGCTTAGAAACCCCACTCAATCAATTCAAACAATCCAATCCGAATAAACTAATCAAACTTATTAATTCGATTTGATTAAATAGTACAATTTTTCTCACCACATGGCATGCATACTTATACCAATGAGATTTTGGATTCAAATTTTGATATCATTATATTAATATTCACTCATTGATATTATTATATGTTTTATTATTATTTATTTATTGGTAAATTAAATAAAATATTTTTTACTTTGGCAAATTAATTATTGTGCATATAATTATGTTCAGTTTGTACTTTTTTTTTTGAAAAAAAACAACTTAAAAAGACCTTGGCATGAAATTATTATATATTTTTTTTGCATGGAAAGAAACCATTTCCACTAATATCAAATGATCTTTTGGTTTAGATATTTATTAGATTTAATTCAAAGTTTTAATATACAAATGTGATAAAAAAATTTATAAATTTAAACGTATAAAAATCATCAAATGTATAAACTAGATTTCTAAGGGGTTGAACTTTAAATATAGAGAATAAAAAAATTTAGATATTAATTGGAGGAACTTTGTCCGAATACAAAGGTGACTAATGGTTCAACTTTGGGCCTATTACCCATCTCATGCTTGATAAATTTCCCTGGCCATTGAGAGTGGTGTTATATCATGAATTCAGATCTATATTGCATTATATATTTCATTCATTCACATGTGTAAAATAAAAAATAAAAAAATGCATTTTTTTAGAATAGAATTTTGATAAACTAATGAATATAAAATAGGTTTATCAATTATAAACTATATCATTATTTTTGAACTTATAAATTCCTCAATTATAATTTGCAGATTCACATTTTGGATTTATAAGTTCATTAGTTATAACTTACAGATTTATCGTTTTAAACTTATAAGTTAATTATTTAGAAATTACAAATTCATTATTTATAATTTACAAATTAATTGTTTTGAACTTATATATTTATTGTTTAGAATCTACAGCTAAACTATATGTTATCATAGTTTTTTTGCATTTTATATATGAAAAAAATGGCTATTTTAGTCTTGAAATCGTTTGAGTTTGATCTATTAAATTCTTTAACTGAATTTTTATTTATTAAACTCTTTAATACAATTTAAATATTAAAATTTTATTTGACGAAAAACTTCATTAATATTTCTTGTTCAAATGACATGAAATTAAATATTGAAAAATTCAAAAAATTGTATACTTTAGGATCTTAATTCTTAACCTTTCAAATTTATTCTATTGAGCTCCATAACTAATTTTTATTTTATTGAGTTCTCTGACTTTCAAAATTTTAGTTCAATAACTACAAATTATAGTGCCCACAAAAATTGAAAGCAAACCCAACAAACTCATAAAATATTATCTTTAACCACGTTCTCACAAAAATACTCCATTTTTGTTTTTCTTTTTATCATTATTTTCCACAATGAAATTTCTAGCTTAAAATTTTTTTGAATAGAATGAAATATATAAATTCAAAAGCTCAATAGAAATGAAAATTCAACTGGTGGCTTAATAGAATAAACTTGAAAAGTTTACGTGCTCAAATATGTATTGTTCCCTTTTTTTCATAATCAATTATTATTATTATTATTATTATTATTATTATTACACTTGTTGTTGTGCGTGCAAAATAAGTTTTCAATATCATAAGAAAATAGAAGTTCAGAAATTTAATCAAATAAAAATTTAATTAGCAAGCTGATTAGAACTAAATTTAGAAATTTAAGGGTTGAAATATGCAATTTTTTAGATAATTTTCTATGAGAAAAAGAGATCATCTAAATGAGAAAATTACTGAAATTATTACCTCAATAAGTTTTTAATTTTTTCAGATAAATTTATCCATTTTTTGGTGTAATTAGATTAAGGGGCTCTCCTAACTTATTTGGGTTGGAGAGTTTTATTGTAATTAGGCCACCCTACTCACTCAAGTTAAACAATTTAAGGAACTGTGAATATGTGACATTCCCACATTTAAAAGATTTTTGACACTTTTCATATTTAATTGGATACCAACATTATTCTGAGTCAATATTAATCATTTTATAATACAAATTGTTAAAAAGAAAAAAGAAAAAAAATCATCAATGTCGCTTTAATTCCCCAACCTAAGGCAAATTCTACACGCAAACGTTAATAAATTCACAAAAAATATAATGAAGAATGGACCCAAATAAATAAACATAGATGCCAATCTTCATCAAATCCTACATTATTAGGCAAGTAAGATGCTTTAAGGAAAAAACTTTATACAAATTAAAGTGACAAATTCTTTGAAACAGAATCTAAATTGATGGGCTCATATAACTATAAGATTCTTGGTATCTCTCAACGTGGGTCCACAGTGGCCTATTGTGGACAAATTATCAAAGGAAATCACAATTAATCTTTATTTAGAAGTGATTATATTGATCTTTAAAATAATTTGTTAATTGGTTAAGTGGTATATTCTTAGCCAATTATCTTGCAGAATTTAAAATTTATAGGCTGTCTTGATGGAATCTATGTTAGAATCTTGAACAAGTTGTAGTAAATAGTAAGAGTACACGATTCAGCTTCTTCAATTATCATTTGCGCCCCAAATGATCATATTTCTACGTACATTATATTCATTTTGTTCAACACTGAAAAAAGAAAATAAAGAAAGAAAATGTCTCCTCCTGGCTAGAAGTACTTGGTGCTCTCAGTATTCACTTCTACCTAAATAGGTTGTTAGCCGCAGATATGTGAGATTATTCTCATACTAGTTACTCCCTCTATTCTCATGTGATTGATTCTTTTTTGAATAAAAAAAAAATTCAATTATCTATCATTTTTATATATCCAATGCAACATTAATTTTTTCTTTTTCATTTTATTTTTGTGTCTGAAATAAGAGAATATGCCACAATTATTTTTACAACAATTAAATAATAAATTTTAGATATTTATAGAGAGGTAATTTAGTCTCATTTAGCTCATTTTTCCTATGATTAAGTCTCTTAAATGCTTTCTTAATCCAAGTGAAACATAAAAAAAGTTAATTATATTGAAATGGAGGGAATATATATACTACATTAATTAGCAATAATTTCAAATTTTAATCGTTAGAGTAAATTACTCAAATCAATACTCCTTATGTTTTCCTTCAAATGTCCACCATGAAATCTTTACACAAATTAAAAAAAAATTATAAATCACCATTAATTTTATAAGGTTTTCATTGAAATTTACCACAAAACCCTTTTACTTTTCTTGAAATAGTAATAGGAGAAAAAAATGGAATTTCTATAAATAAGGTAATATAGTTATAGTTTCTGGGCACTCATACTCATCTTCTTTTTCTTTACACTCTCAAGTATCTCAAGTTGACAGAAGAGCTGAACTTCAACAAAGTAGCAGTAGAAGTACAAGTGGAGTTGATGACAGGGAATATCGAGCTTACCATACAAAGAGTTAGAATTCAAGTGTTAGTTTAAATGATAATTAGAGTTGTAGCTTATTTATCCCATATCTCATTGTAGCAAATCATTAGCTACTCATACTTTTAAGGAAATTAGACAGTGGCGGTAACTTTAGCTCTGTATATAAAAGAAAGACTTCAGTATTTTTCAACTTATTTTTAATGAGAATTCTCTTTATGTTCACTTTGAGCATTTTAATCATTTGTTTTTGTTATGGTATCAGAGTTAGGTTATCTTCTAATGTTGGGTCACTTGCAAATGTTCAGTTCTACAAACTTAATGCTTAAAATTTTCCACATATGATCGGTTCTGAATGTGAGGGGTATATATTAAAATATCTTACATCGGCTAATTAAAAGATTCAAGTGCTTCTTATAATGATTTGGACATCTCTTCTCTCTTAAGCTAACTTTTGGGATGAGTTAGACCTAAAATCCATTTATTCAACAAAAGCAATTGAATATCAACAATGTATTTTCTTCATGGTGACTTACATGAAGAAGTTTATATGAAATTGCCACCAGGTTTCAAATCTTCTATCCCTAATACTATTTGCAAATTACATAAGAGCTTATATAGTCTGAAACAAGCAAGCAGGCAGTGCTATTCAAAACTTTCAAATGCATTGATTCACAAAGGCTTTCATCAAGCAGCTGTTGATCATTCTTTGTTTACTAAGGCTATCGATTGCTCATTCATAGCAGTACTGGTGTATGTTGATGACATCATATTAGCCATTAATTCTATTATAGAAATTTTTTTCCATGAAAACCTATCTGCATAATACTTCCAAGATCAAGGATTTGGAAAATTGAAGTACTTCTTGGGTTTTGAAGTTGCAAGAAGCAAAACAGGAATAAATGTTTGTCAACGAAAGTATACCTTTGAACTTCTAGAGGACACAAGCTTTCTAGGCTGTAAACTAGCCAAAACTCATATGGTTCCAAAGAAAATGGAACTTAATTCTCCTCTTGTGGCTGATGTCTCATCCTATAGAAGACTTATAGGTAAACTACTCTCTCTTACTAATACTCACCCTGACTTGACTTTTTCTGTTCAACAACTTAGCCAATTCCTTGACAAAGCTACTGAGTCACATGTAACAGCTACACATAGGATTATTAGATACCTCAAGCATACCATTGGCCAAGGGCTATATTTCCCTTATTCTGGCTCACTGGAGTTAAAGTCATTTTTAAATTTTGATCAGGCCACATGCCCTTTAACAAGAAAGTCTATTACTAGTTTTTGCTTTTTTTCTTGGGTTCCTCTTCGGTCTCTTGGAAATCCAAGAAACAAATTGTTGTTTCCAGATCTTCTGTAAAAGCATAATACAGGCTTATGGCAACTTAAATTGGTGAGTTACAGTGGATTTTTTTATCTCCTTCATATTATTCATCCTAAGACAACTTTGATGTATTGTGATAATTAATCCGCAATGCACATAACTCATAATCCAGTTTTCCATGAATGTACGAAACATATTGAACTTGGTTGTCATTTCATAAGAGATAAAAACAGGTTTGACAACTTGCATTTGCTTCCTGTTTCCACTCATGACCAATTGGCTGACTTCTTCATTAAATCTCATTCATTTTCTCACTTTTCCAAGTTACTATCCAAGCTGGGGATTCAAAATTTATTTCCTCCCAGCTTGTGTGGAGAGGGGGTAATACAGATATAGTTTCTGAGCACTCATACGCATCTACTTCTTCTTTACACCCTCAGCATCTCAAGTTGACAAAAGAGTTGAGCTTCAACAAACTAGTAGTAGAAGTACCGGTGGAATTGCTGACAGGGAATATCAAGCTTACCATACAAGGAGTTAGAATTCAAGCGTTAGTTTAAATGATAATCGAAGTTGTAGCTTATTTATCCTAGATCTCATTGTAGCAAATCATTAGTACTTCAACTTTTAAAGAAATTAGGTAGTGGTGGTTACTTTAGCTCTGTATATAAAAGAAAGACTTCAGTATTCTTCAGCCTAGTTTTAATGAGAATTCTCTTCAAGTTCACTTTGAGCATTTTATTTCTTTATTTTTGTTAAAGGGTAAAGTAGGAAAATAAGCATTAAATATTATGTTGATTTTTAAAATGAATATTTTAAACTAAACAAAAGAAAGTTTCAAAGTAGACATTTGAAATGAAAAGAAAGGAATATTATGTTGATTTTTAAAATGAATTTTTGTTTAAGTGTAGGAATGTGGAATAAAGTAGAATTGCAAATTCCTAACACTTTTAGTCGAATTACAAATGAGTTGCTTGTTAACTTTTGAAATGAAGTGAACCTTTAAAAGTGAGATTTTTTTTAGTTGAGTGCATAATTAAAATTATATAAGTATATATAGATTGTGCACATTGTAATTAGTGTATGTATGATGAGTTGATGACTGAATATGTATATACTTAACTTGTATCATTTAATTGATGCTAAAGTTTTTTATAGTGATAAAATTAGAAATTTGTCAATGTTGCATGCTAAATCTTATTGTGGCTGAATGGTGTTTGAAGCTTTGTAATGAATTTTTGGTTCAATTAGTAGTTTATATGAATAGCAAATGATGGAAAAATGTGTTATTGTATGGAATGGGACTTGGAAATTGACATCTAGCTTGTGTGAAAAATATAAGATATAGGCGTATATGCTAATGATAAGAAATGACCTCTTTTTTGAAATGATATGGTAGATCACAAATAGAATGCTATGAAATTATAATTTTTAAATTTGAATTGTGAAATTAAACATGTTGAAATATGAAATTAAATAGCTCAAATGCACCTAGGCTTGAGCTATAGACTTTGGATAAATTGACATATCAATAAGAGTTTGACAAAACAATATCATGGTAAAGTTATTTTTGAACAATTGTCGAGAATTATGATTATTAAATAACACTTTAAAAGGCAGTGTCCAATCTAAATGACACTTCAAAGGCAGTGTCCGACCAAAATGGCACTTTAAAGGTAATACCTGATAAATGACACTTTAAAAGTGTCACAAAATATACCCAGTATCAAGTCTGTTTAATCTTAGTCTTAGAATGTGTTGCATGAATAAAAAGTATATTGAATTAATTTGGCACAAATACAATTGCCTTGGATATTTGTTTATATTTCCTTTTGTGTAATTATGGAATGAAAGTTGTTTTTTTTTGTTTATCAATGGATAAAAGCATGGTGATCATAAACTATTTAATGTCGGGTAGCAGAAGCTTAGGCCCCCTAAGCCCAAAAAATTTCACATATATGTATAGATATATATTTTGAACAAAGAAATAAGTTTCAAATATCTAGTACTTACCAAGCTAATTGGCCCCTCCAATCAAATTATTCTAGCTTCATCTTTGAGCATGTATATTAGAAATCAAAACTAAAATGCAATGTATTGATCATGAAAGCATCTACCTTTTATGCATTTAAGATAATTGTATATTTAGCTTGGTCATTTTAAGTGAATGAATTTTAAGGCCATTATTAGTCAGTGTACACCACTAAGTAGAAATTTGCTTAGCACGTTTGGATTTCTTCATGCACAAGTTGAAGAAGGCTTATATAGATAGAGATGTAGATTGTTGATAGAAGGAGCACAATCCAAATCTCAGAGTCACCATCAGATTAGTTCTTTTTAGTTGGTTTTGCAGTATTTTTCTGATTTTGGATGTATTTTGTAATTATTTCATGGCATGTAGATGGAAAAAAAGGGTAAATTTTTCATTTATTTGAGTTGTAAATTTAATTTTAAAAAAATTCTTGGTCTGTATTTAAGTAAAGGAAATAAATATGTTTGATGCAATAGGGTTACTATGGAAATAAAATGCTTGTGACTAAATGAGTTGCTTAGAAATAGAAATGGACGGAATAAATATACTTGTAATAGACATTTGGACATAATTAGATTTGAACAGGTTAATTATGAAGGTTAGTTATGGGTATAGATTGATACAGTTACCGGTTCAACATTTATATGTTGTGAGAAAAATAGACGAAATACTACCAAACTTTTAAGTAAATAAAATAAATAAAAAGACTTAAAATGGGCAATAAATAAAATGTAACTATAATAAAAGCTTAAATCTAACAACAAGAAATATAAATAAGATAAAGGATTAGCATTAGCATCCATATGACTCTCTCTGGCTTGACATTTTACACGAGTAAAGGGTGTTACATTCATTTTACCTACTTCAAGGAATAATGGTTCAAGGTGACTAAATAATAATCCAAATTTAGGAAATTTGATTGTCTCTTTTGTTTCTTTTCTAGAAAATGGTTTTTAGAATCGAAACTAGAGAAGTCCAAAAATCTATTCTAAGTGTGTTTGCAGGCAAATGTTAAGATTGGAAATGAATCAAGTCGCTCATGTCTTAATTCGGAAAAAAAATCGTTTGATATCGTTTGTCAACCTTAATGAACTAAGCTCAAATTCAATTTCGAGCTTGAAAAAGTTTTTAATCTCGAGTTTAATACTATTTGGTTCATTAACCTGTAAACATATTCATTTAAAAATTTATAAACATATTTATTTAAAACTCATTTATTGTTATATTAATATTACTAATATCTTATTAAATATTTATATTTTATTAGGGTTATAATCGGACAAAGTCGAGCCAAATATTGATGAGATATCACAATATTTATATTTTATTATAATTCAAGGGTCGTTTAAATCTGTCATAAGCTTGAGTTTTTATATTTCAGCTCGAGCTCGATTCGTTTCAAAATTATTAAACTCGTGATTAGTTCATAAATAATTCATTTATTATATTTAACGAGTTTAGTTAGAGTTCGACTTGTTAACTAATAATGATAAAAATTTAAGAAGTCTAACTAATGATGATCAAATTTAAGTTTGAGTTCAAACTCGAACTCAATAATAAAATATAATATAAATGAGTTTTAAATAAAAACGCTTATGATCTTTTAAAAAAACACGTTTGTAAACTTTTAAGTAAATATATTTGTGAGTTTTTAAACGAATACGTTCGCAATTTAACGAATCAAACAATATTAAATTTGAGCACTTGAACTCATATTTGAACTTGAGTTCAGCTTGTTAAGATTAACAAATAATTTTGAACAAATTTTTTTTGAACCGAGATCCAAATATATCGCAAGCGAATTAGTTCATTTGTATATTTTATAATTTATATATTCAAAAAATATATTAAAACAATTAATATTATTTTAAAAGTATAATATTAATTAACGATTTCGAATTAAACTCGTTAAAAGAGTATTTAATGAATCGACATTTAGTTGCTCGTAAATCTAATGATTTTAATATGAACTGAATTCGAGTATAGATTTTAAAGCTCAAATTAAATTTGAGCCAAGTTCGAATTTATTCAAAAATCTGACGAGCTAAATCTGAGCTATGTACTATTCAGCTCCACGTTGTTGGTTTATAGCATTGAAAAAATATGGGTAGAGAATTGTCCATCTCTTCTAAGGAGAAGAGGGAGTATTTACAGGTATAGATTAATCTTAAGGAAATAATGAAGGTATTTAAAGTAAAATTTCCAATTTAAGGAAATAATCATGAATCAAGGAAATTAAGGAATTGCCATAATTGGATAATTGATATAAGGAAATATATCACTTAAGAGAAATTTGGAGGATGATGAATAATTTTCTTATTTGATAGATAGTTTTTTTATTTGAGATTGAAAGTCAAATTGAACTGATGGATAATTTACCTTCATTTTAAATTTTGGACTTAATGAATTCAATTACTTGATCACTTTGATCATCTTTTTCATTAAAGAATGGCTTGTCTCTAGCTATTATCATTGGACCCATTTTGATGTACGAAAATCAAATGCTTGAAGGTGGAAAATATCTTTAAAGAAGAAAAATACGTGTCATTATTCTAATTAATTAAAGGGTTGGAAAAAGCAAATTAAGATAAGTTTGCTGAATCGAGAAGCTCGTGAACAGATCAAGCAATTAAAAACCAAAGGGTATTGCCTATTATTGAAATTGAAAGCATCAATTAATTTACCTGACATAATAAACTAATTGATTTAAAATTATGTTACAATCACTTTCAAGCGTGTTAAGATATTAAAATCAAGATAAAAAATCCAAGCTTTTTGGCTTATGAGCAAATAGCTGGAGATAGTTGCTTTGCTGATGTATTACGAATAAAAGTACATCATGAATTCAAAACTTACCAATCTTGAAACAACGCATTTGTAGACTGTAGTTGTTCGAAAGGTTGAACTAAACTAAGCAAATATATATATATATATATATATATATATATATATAAGAATAATTCAAGCACGGTTTCATAAGATGAACAGTATATCTTGAATATGAAAGCAACTCAGGTGTATAATCTAATCGAATAGTATCAAATTTGAGTTTGACTTGATTAAAAAGTTCGAATTCAACGTGAAATCGATCAAGCTTTTTTTAATTGTTCCAAACTCGATTCAAAAAATAATATAGCTACTCAAATTGATTAAATTTGAATATATTTACATTTTTAGAATATAAAATTAATTTAATAAATAATAAAAAATAACTATTCTATTACGCTCGTGGACCTTACTAGTTAGATATTTTTTCAAACTCGACTTGATAAACTATTTGAACTCAACTCGATTAACTCCAAATCGAATTCAAATATTTCACGAATCGAGTTCAAATAGTTTGACTCATTTACACCCATAATCCTGAGGTGTAATTATATGGATTTTTATTTTTATTAATTTCCAATTTCTTCATATTGCATTAATTATCACCCATCTCCTATACATTCGAAAGTTCAAAGGTTAAGAGTTTTATAAATTTCTTAATGCATGTGCTGTGCATAATTTTCTTATATAAATTTACAAGATGGGAACTCTTAGTAATTAAATTTATCTTTTGACTTACATAATTGAAAATATAGAAGCTCATGCTTGAAATTTCAAATAAATGGTATTTATATATTGTCAGATTAAATTTATCAGTTTTACAATAAAAACTTCAAATATTTTAATTTAGTACCCTTATTTGGATTAGTGTAAAACCAATCTTATTTTAAGGATAGAAAAATTTACACACCAATTTTTTTAAATTTGCTTATTATAAATTTAAATAAGTTCGGATGTGTTTAATTGACCATTTCAAACAAGTTTAAATGTCTAACGAGTCATTTTCTAAATAAATTCAAAGTGCTTAATGAATCACTCAAAACAAAAAAAAAATATAAAGTATATCTAATAAGTCATTTCAAATAAATTTAGGTTTTTAATGAATCATTTGAAAAATGTAATAAGATATTAAATGATTTTTTAGCATAATTAAATTTTTATGTATATTTAAATATTAGACCCTATTGTTTAACTTTAAGAAACTCAAATATTGTAAACACCGCCATGTATTCTTTCAACACGATCACATTCATAAAAATTAATATCCACTAATATCATGCATGATATAAAACATTCTAATAATTTTTAAAAAAAAAATGAAAGAAAGAAAAGAAAAGAAATAAAAAATAACTTTATATATCTTAGGAATCTAATTTTCAATTCACTTATATTATCTGAAAAAAAAGGAAGAAAAGTCATTCGATCATCACTTTCTAATTACCAAAAGAGTTTATTAGGTTGAGCAAAACAAACATGAAATTAGAAAACTTAAGCTTCAAATTATTACTTGAAAACCATAATAATACTCTATAAAAATTATACATTAAAATAATTCAAGTTTTTCTCATATGCGATTGAAGTTTTATTAAGATAAGAAAGAAAAGAGAGAACAACATCCTAGCTATTCATTTGTTGCTATTTCCGTCCAATTAATAAAACAGTTTTGTCTAATTCTAATTTGCTAAAATATATTTTTTAAATAAAAAATAAAATTATGGAAAATGTTTGGGCTAAGTGTCAAATTTGCTTCCATATATACATTTTTTTTTAAATTGTCCATGTTTGACTCATTTATTTATTTATTTTAATTGAGCCCTCAACATTAGAAAATAAGGTCAATTTTAATTAATTAAATAAATCGCCATTTCAGCAGACTGGACCATATTCATTTTCACTAAATTCAGCTTTTCGGTCAGTTTTAACATTTTATTTATTTATTTTAGTCAAAAAAATTATTATTAATTCAAATTCATTGATTTTAGTCAAATATTGGACTTCACATAAGCAAACACATTCTGTCTAAATTAATAGGAAAAAAACTCCAGTCTACTGATATATATATAAATTAGTTAAATTGGTTTAGAATTTAACCAACTTTATAATTTTGAGGGCTCAATTGAATATATATATATATATATATATACACTTAACTTTGGTGGGTTGCAAATTAAGGTATGTTATTCTTCTGTTCAATGTTGAAAAGCATGCTGTTTGTTTTCTTTGCCTATTGAGTGTTTTGACTGTTTAAACTTTACATAAATGAATGTAAGAGTAGCAGTTTGCATGCACAGTGTCACTCATTGATATACGACATAGCAATGGGAGTACTGTTGTTACGTAGGGATGAATACAGACAAGGATCACAAACAGGCCAAAAGACTTCGACTACTTACCCGATTTTAATGGGACGGTTTAAATTTCAATAACAACCTCAACCGATTTATAAATTTATAAATAAATTTATTTTATTTTATTATTTATAAATTAACCTAATTAAATATTAATATATATTTAATTATTTTATTCGTATTAATTTCTATAAATTTAATAACTAATAAATTTATATATAAATTACTATATAATTAAATAATTCTAAAAAATTTATGTGTACTGGGAACTTCTATAAATATCATATCAGAAAAATATCTAGACCTAATCTATATCTCGACACATGGATGGATAAAGCAATTAAATGTTGACACGTTATTATTTAATATACCTGAGGAGAAGAGAATAAGGCTGCCAATAGAGATGTGTCAAAAGCATATTTGTTTCTGTGTATCCCAATTTCAACGCTAACCTACTCTATCTGTCTTCTACTTTCCGTTATGTCTAATTTTACTCCCGTTTTTTGGGATTAAAAATTGTTCACAAAATTTTAATTCTTTTACCCCTCACAAGACTATTCTTGCGATCTAAGCCATACACAGCATTTTCGAAGGGAATTGGCATTGTTAGACAATCCATCATCCCCGATAATTTCAACGATTTCTTCCCCCCAATTTTTTTTTTTTACTTTTTCTTCTTCCTTTCTCACTAATTAGTACCCTTATGGTGATTTTTCTTCAATTCTTTGTGCTTCCTCTCTCTATAATTATTTTTCTCTCATTTTCTTAGCTTAGGATGAAACAAAAATGGGGAAGATAAGGAAGATAGGAGGTGGCAAAAAGAGAGAGGAATAAGAAGGGTGAAGATCGCTTTAATTGGGTGGAGAGAAATAAAAATCTAGATATTTTTTTTCCTTGACTTTGTAGTTTTTTTTTTCTTCTTACCTTTTTTTTTTGTTTTTAATTATTTGATTAGATTATTACTAATCTTATATCCCATTGGTCATTAATATAATTAATCCAAATTAATTTTTAATCGTGACAAATTTATCTTTGGGTCTTTATTTTATTTTTCCAATTTGCCTCAAAACTTTTTATTCCTTTCAATTTAGTCCATAAATAAAATTTTCTTCTCATTAATTCATAAACCATTCCACATAATTCCACTAATTACATCATCTATTATTTTCTAATTAAACCCTAAATTGAATTTCACATTTTATTTCTCATTTTCTAATCCGAATTTAGACTTCAGTGAACTGAGTATATCATATAATAAAATGCAGTACATGTCAAGATTTAAAATAACGGATGTCACATTATAACACAGATGAGAGAAAAATAATTCTTTTCATTATTGGAAAAAAAATTGTATGGTGGTATTTATACATAGTAGAATGTGTTACTAAAAGCTCACTCAGCATTAAACTATTTGGTAAAACTAAAAAAGAACAACCATTTCTTCTAAAATTACTTCCCACTCAACTAGGATAAATATTACACACTCTATAAAATTCTTCCTTAAATTTATTTATAAATTAAATTAATAAAAAATATTATGTCAAATAAATTGATTATTAATTTATATATATAATATTATATTATTGATCCGAACTATAAATAAAATTATACATTATGAATCTAATTTATACAAAGATTTACCTTTAAATTAAGGTTGCAATAATGATAATGAATCATAAATGTAATTTGTTCGAAAATTTTAAAATAAGTTAGGAGGTTTTTATTTGCACTGAATTGGTAGGGGGATAATGTCAAATTTTAATAGTTTATGATTTAAGTCATATTTGGTTCATTGTATTTGTTTGTTTTTTTCATTTCACTTTCTAAAATGTTTTTTGATCTAATTTATCCCTTAAGTTCAATTTTTAATTCACATTTTCCCTTTGTATTTTAAAAATATGCAATTTTCTGCCTCTAATATTGACTTGTCACGATATCATGTCGCTAATATGACATGGTGACAAATCAACATTGGGAGTAGGAGGTTATATTTTTTTAACATATAAGAGGATAATATGGTTTAAAAACTGAATTCAATGGATAAAATAGATACAAAAAATATTTTAGAAGGTAAAATGGTGAAACGAGATAAATATAAAAGGTGCTCCATGCCTTATTCCATAGTTTATTTACTCTTTTTGATGTATTGTATTTGTCAAAATATATATAGTTGTATGGTATCGAAAATTAGCATCCCAACACATTATTTTCACTTAACATAAAATAAAGTAGGAGTATGAGTTTTTAAGACTCAATTCAATTACTAGTCCCCAAAGTATTTTTGAAAGTGTAAAGACCTAGTAGCTAGAAAAAGCTACTATCAAATGTGATTCAAGTGTGTTTACTTGTATAAACATTTTTCTGTTTTTGTTTTCTAACATATTTTATATAAAGAAAAATATTAAAAAATATTAAAATTTATTTTTCAAAGTTTATTTATAATTTAAAAAATATGAAAAGCTATTTCTATTTTCATTTTAGAAAAATAGCATAAGTAAATACACACTACAAAAAAACTACAGTTTTAGCGACGACATTTTTTGCAGCTAAAATATGAATTTCCGTCTCTAAAAATATTTAGCGACGGACTAGAGACGGAACAAATTCGTCTCTATATAGGTGGTAGTTATTTTCTTAGTGACAGAATATTTGTCCGTAGGTAAAGTTAACGATGGAAAATTTCGTCGTTAAAATAATCATTTCGTCGCTAATTGTCGTTACTATTTTAGCGACGAAATACAATCCATCGCTAAATTTTATAAATATATAATTTTTTCTTGGTTTAACTAATATATCTTGAAAATAACCTTATCTGCTAAACAATTTAAGTATTTTACTAGTATAACATTTAATTAGTGGAAATAATATATATAACAATATAAACCCAATAAAATTGTAAAATGTTTGTCAAATATATAAATTTTAGTCAAATTTAGTACATGTTTACAAAATACAAAATTAAAACATAATTATAATTTGAAAATAGATAAAGTATCTACTCTTTAGAACAGTCATCCTCATTTACATCATCAGTAGCAGCGTCACAAACACCATCGGTAGCAGGGGAAGTTACAGTAGACTATCCTAGAGGCATAATGCCCTGATTACATAACAATTTCATTATGACCTGCAGCTAGGACTTTAAAGCTATGATATGTCCACCCATTTTTCCTCCATTTTTTGCTCTTCCTCCTCCTCAATTTGATTAATCTTCTGCACATCATCCATAAATGCGGTGGCAGTAGAATTAGAATCTACATCACTTGACATAAATGATGATGCATTGGAGCCAAGACTGTACAATCTTTGCTTTTTCTGACCTCTTATCTCCTCCATAAGTATCTGAGACATGTCAACCTGTGGAGTCTCTATAGTACCCTCAACAGGCTGGGAAGCAGCAGCTACACGTACCTCTACACGGTCCTGAGATGTATGATTGTGCTAGGATACTGAATAATCAACAAAATAGTAGTTCTATATGTATGTAACTTGATTATGAATTGTTTTCAACATTAAAAACAAAATATTTGACTAGTTACATGATAAAAGTGATACTAATAGTGAACTTTTTGGACTTGCTATCAATGAACTGACCATCTTCTTTCCTTGTGTGAGTCTTCTTGAAAATCTTAAACGCATTAAGTTGTTGTCTCAATTCTTTAGCCTAAAGGAAAAAAAATATATTTATGGACAAAATAAAGACTCATACATAAGAGTTTCAAGATTGCAATATTATAAAACTAAATTACAAATTACATTAAATATTTGAAGAGTTAAAAGTATTACCAAGTCACGTTAGTGATCTACAGTTGATTTTGAGCCGTCAGTGTGTCTAGATGGACCTGTACCCTGTCCACCAACCTCACTACGTCGATTTTTACTTGCAGTTTCAGACTTTGTTTTCACTTCTAGAGTGCTCCAATAATTTTTCTAATGCTGCCATATATCATCAGCTACTGGCAATGGCTTCACCCCCTTTCGCTTCCATCTATGGATCATGTCAGAATATCGATCAGCTGTCTGACGCTACCACACTTCTTCAAGGCGATCATTAAACTGAAAACTTCAGAAAAAATGTTTCTAAAAAACCAAAAGCAAAGTCATCATCATCATCATCATTATTATTATTAGTATTATTTGTACCTTAAACTTATTAAAATATATCTGTTTAGTTGCAGGGGTCACTTTCTTCCATATGCAGTCTTTTTTTCTCAATTATCTTAGTGAAAGTCTTTGTGATCATACTAGAGATGGGTTAGATGGAATCAACCTGTATATAAAATATAACAATAAGAACAATGAAACATACAAACATATAAAACATCAAATTAATTAATACCTTCCATTCACTATTTCTATCATGGGCTTATGACTGCTCGAAGTGGATCCTACAACAGATGACGAGGTCAATGGTGTGGAAGGAAGAGAAGTAAGTGATGGTGTCAATGTTAACATATATATCGATGACAGGTATAAAAAGGAAGGAGGAGGAATAATGGGTGGTGGCCTCGAGGATGGTGTAGGTGCTGCAAGCGATTGAATAGAAGAAGTAGGTGTTTGAGGTGGCTGAATGGTAGGAGCAGATGATGGTGATGGTAATGGAGATGTCTAAATAGGAGTACCTGATGATGATGGATGAGTAGTAAGTCTATCACTCCCCTCTCATCCACGTCTATATCGTCTGCGTGTATCACTAGTGTGGGACATTTGCACTAACATTTTGACAATATTGGGTGAAAAATTGGTTGGGACAAGAATACTGGGTGAAAAATTGCTAAAACATTAAACACCCCCAAATACCATTTGCAACCAGAGCCATACTAAATTGGAAAATCACCTTACAATCTTTTACCGAAGTAGGACTACTAACAATAAATAGACATTGTAAAAGTGTCTAAAATTTTATTATTTAAACTCAATATTATCACAACAGGAAAAAAGCTACAAGGAAGGACAAACAATTAAGTCAATACACGAATTATCAGTAAACAATACAATTATTTGTCATACTATATGCAAGAAAATACGGTGCATATGCCCACAAACATGCATTGTGAAAGGAAAAAAATGGCCTCAAAGATCAAGATGCCAAAATCATGAAATTGAACCTCCAAAATTCAGGAGTTAAGTAACATTAGCTTATTATTTCCACTTTAAGAAGCATATGCATAAAGAATCCCCAGTTAAAACTTTTGATTCTTACACACTAACATATACTGGAATGAAGAATTATTTTTTACAAGCTGAAAATAAGATCTTTCATGTATTAGATACAATGTAGTATCCCTCCCTTGTCTAGATACTCAAAGAATTCACATCCCTGAAAAGTTTTAATTTGGACATTTCATTTACTAATATTATAACACTATATATTCGAGAAAAATCTAATCTCAAGACCAGGCTTTGACAAATCCCAAACATGGTCCTTGGAAGAAGAAATTATGCCAGTAATAAATTATGTTCCTACTTTAGGCTCTGCATATGATAACTAGAATAGGACACAATGTAACTCGTAGCCAAGAAGAATTTACAATTGCTAAAAATAAGTACCCAATACAAAATAAGTTGACATACCAAGCATGTTAACTTGTATGATAACTAGGATTCACATCTTATCATTTGAGTGATGACAATAAATAAAACAACTTTTAATAGCAAAAGCTTGCTAAGTATATGTGATCATTGATAATAATAAAATGTCAATTGTATCTTTATTTTTTTCCCAGACTAGGCCACATGAATGGATAAAAAGAAACATTAAAGATACACCCAAGTACATATGTAGGAGGAGTAAACTTCAGAGAACCAAGGGAAAGAAGGAAATTCCTTGAGACCACTATGTTTCCATGTGAAAAGACGACATGAATCAAGGGCTAAAGTTTGTGGGGAAAAAGTGATTGATGCATAAACTCAGATGCTCCAATCTAATGGGAAGACAAATGGACAATGAGCCATACAAGGAAGAGAAACAATTGTGCACATTTATACATATTGATAACACCGTACTCAAGCTCCTTCCTCCATTACATTTATAAACACTCTCTTGTATGCATTCCTCATTTTTATTTATTTGTCCATGTTCAGTATTTGATGCAGTATGGAAAAAGGAGAAAAAGGAAAGGTGATATCATGAACATGTAAAATAGTTACAAGACCATTTTACCATTCAGCGCATAAAGAAAGTTAGTTGGGTGACTAGAGCACTATTCAAGGTTGGCAAGTTCCCTCTCTACACATGATTAAGTTTCACCAATTTAACTATGTTAAATTCAAATATGTTAATGGTGAAATCAATTAAAATTTGGTACAACACTATGGGCCTATTGCATATCAAAATCATATTTTAACTCTTGTCCACCACCACAAGGCCACTAGTTGTCCCAGATTGAATCTTCTTTTCACCATTTACCCATTTTATTTTTCAATTCCAAATTTTCTATCCTTAAGAAGCAAAATCACTGAATGAAAATAAATGGTTACAACAAAAAAAAAAACAACATTCTACATTTAACAACTCTCACCATAAAAATGATAAATTCCATTTGAAATCCCACACTCCTCACACCCTTAAATGGTATAAAGAGACAAAAAATCTAAGTCTGCTTGCCAACTTTTCCATTAAACCAATAACTAAAATAAAACATGTGCTTTAATCAAATGATGATTTCAAGTGTAATTATACTTCAATCCAATCTTCTTGAAGAAGTTAACTGTAGGGTTTTGCATCCTTCCATAATAAGCAAATTTATATGCTTTGCACTAACATTTTGACATTTACACTAATATTTTGACATTTGCATTGACATTTTAGTCAAAAAATGAAAATTAAAGAGTTAGGAACAGAAAAAAGTATTGAACAGAAAAAAAGAGTTTCAATTTACCTTTTGACAGTGCTATGAACGGTGTGGAGAGAGGGCGGTGAACAGTGGGCGACAACAGAGGGCAACTAACGGAGACAGAAAGAGGTTGGGCATGGCGTGGAGAGAAGAAGGGAGAATGAGGAGGGGGCGGCGGGTGAGGTTCCGCAATTTTGGAGAAGAAGAATGAGGGTTGCTCCATAAATAATTAAGAAACAAAATATCGCCGTTTTATTCTAAACAAAACGATGTCGTTTCGTTAAGTTAATTTTAGCGACGGAATAAGTCTGTTACTAAACAGTCACTATATTTTAGCAACAAATCTATTTTCGTCACAAAGTTTTTATTAAAAAATAAAAAAATATAATTTCTTTAATTTCAGCGAAAAAAGGTCGACGCTATTTAATTTCTTTAATTTCGTCGCTAATCCGTCTCTAAACTTGACGCCAATTTTTACCGCCACATTTAGCTAGTGTTATTAGCTACAAAATATATCTGTCACAATATGTAATCGCCAATATCTCGTTAATCCGTTGCTATATATTTTAATAATTTTTTATTAAAAGTGTCACATATTTCCATCACTAATCCGTCGCAAATTAGTGATGGATTTAATCTGTCACTAATTTCCGTTGCTAATTTTTTTTATAGTGACAAAATTATGTTTTGTGTTTTCATTTGAATTTTTTTTAGAAATTTGACATAATTTTCTATAAGTAAAGACATATATCTACGTTGTAACTGTGGATGTTGAATAAATATTCATAAGTTTTAAGAATAATTAATTAACATATAACCAATTAATAATATAGCTAATTTATATAGTTTGGTTTGGCTTGGAAAATACAGTTGAAATGATCAAAATAAAAAATAGGAAAATAGGTTCCAAATGTTTGTTAAAAAGAGAAGACTCATAAGAGTCGAATAATATTATTTACAACAAGAAATTCTAAAGGAAATTGCTTTGTGTGTGATTTGGACCGAAAGAGTTGTAGTACAGGGACCAATGGATTGGTTGCTTTTCTTTCAAATTAAATATTTTTATTTTCTTTTATGGCTTATATTTCCTTTTTCATGCACTCCCTTTACGACTCTTTCTATTTTATAATTTACAAACATGAATTTCCAATTTTAGAAATTCACTTTTATCAAGCATTTTTTTCTAAAAAATAAAAAAATAAACATCCTTTGCTTTCGGTGTGAAAGAGGGGACTTGTCTTTAGCCTAGCTCCTAGCCTCCTGTAGTTATTGAAAGTCGTTAATTAATACTTTTTGCATCTAAGATTAATAATTATATTTTAACATTTCAAAAAAAAAAATTTAACAATCGATAGTACGCTATTTGCAACAATTTTTTTTGAGTAAATGATTAAAACCATATATTGAACTTTTTAAATTTTCTAACATAATTTATGTACATTTATTTGGATGAGAATTTTCTTAAATAATATTAAGTCTACAATAATATCAACAACTAACAACTTCTATCATTAAAATTAAAAATATCAAAAGAATTATGACTATAAATGAACCAAACCGTTCATAAATTATTTAGATTTCAGTTCGAAATTATTTATTATTATTAATGAGTATAGCTCGATCTCAAATCCGAAATTAAAAATCTTATCGAGTTCGAGTTTAATATTGTTTAGTTTTTTTAGCTCGTGAATATAATTATTTATATGCTCGCGAATACATTCGTAAACATGTTTATTTAAAAAATGACGAATATATTTATTTAAAAACTCGCGAATGTGTTCCTTCATGATTTCGTGAATATGTTCGTTTAAAAGTTTGCGAACGTGTTCATTTAAAAATTTGCAAAAATATTTATTTAAAATATCGCGAATGTATTCATTTAAAACTCATTTATATTATATTTTGTTATCGAACTCGAATTTTTGTAATTATTAGTTAACGAGTTGAATCTGAGCTAAATTCATTAAACATAATAAATGAATTTTTTACGAGCTGAGTTTGAGCCGCTCATGAACTTGATAATTTTCAAATGAGTCAAGAGTTTAAATATAAAAGCTCGAATTAAGTTCGAGCCTGTAATAAACTTAAATGAGCCGAAATTAAGCTCACTAATATTCAGTTCAGTTCAATTTTGTTAGCTTATAGCTTAAAATGAATGGGTAAATATCAAAATATTAATTTTAGATTAGATTTAATTAGAAATATCAAAGATTTAGATAAAAGTGAGTAAAATTAAACTGATTTGATCGGATCGAATTAATAAATATTAATTTATTCGGATTGATGGGATCGGTTCATATGAGATTTTCTAAAGGGTTAGCTGCAAAAGTTTAGATGGGATACAAATATATATATATATATATATATATATATATATATATATATATATATATATATATATAATTATCTGATTAAAAGACTTGATTTTTTATCTATGCAAATCGAAATGCTGATTATTAGCTTGAGTTAACTCAAATAAAATTTCAGAAAAATTAATCTCCGAAGTTATTAATTATTTTATTTATATTAAGATAGGAAATATACCGTACTTGTCACGTGTAATGATTATTTAGAAATTTAATCGATGATTAAGGTGAGGTCTTAATCGTCAATTCACTGTCTCACGTCAGACACTGTGTCAGTGTCATTTTCTTGGTCAGAGAGAGACTTTAACAGAAACAACTAAGTGTAATAAATAAAAATTTTAAGGGTATTTTGGGTAAAAAAGCTTCCAAGAAAATGCCATACCTCTCATTCGTTGGCTATTTGTAGTTCCAAATCGACCCCTCCACAGTAATTACCACTAAAAAAAGTAATATTAACCTTGTAATATTATTCACTCAACTGAATTTCCTCTTTTACCCCTAGAGATCCAACCGTTAACAGGAAATCACCGCTATATTCAACGGCTAAGATTACTCGTAAAATTCGGGCAAGAAAATGTAAGTTACTGTTCCATGGAATCTAAAACTGCCCGAAAAATATCTGACTTCAGCCCGTACGCACACTCAGTGACTGTCACGGTCAGACACCGGGCAGCTCCAAACGCCAATACTAAGACTTTCTCTCTCTAGACTGTCCCTGAATGGGTTACTACTTAATGATGGGAGCTTTTCCTGATTTAGGCGAACGGGGAGCGGAGAGCCACCACCACCACCTCTCTCTTAATCGGAGAAGGTGGCGCAAGACAGTGGCGCTGCCCCTCTCCAGTGATTCGACGCCGGGGTTAAGTGGAGTAGTGGGCACCTGGTTTTTTGGCCGAGTGAGAGTGAAAATATGGGTCAGGGACTCAGTTGTACAGTGAGACAAGAACATGGGCTCTTCACTGCCGTGCAGTCTGGTGATTTGGATACCGTAAAGGCTATGCTGGAGAGAGACCCATCTTTGGTTCAGCAAACCACTGCTTATGATCGCCAATCTGCACTTCACATTGCTGCTGCCAATGGCCGGATCGAGGTGGGTTCCTTTCTTTTTGCTTGTTTTTTGATTGAATTTGTGGTGTTTAGGGAGATTGCAGGTGGGTTTTGATTTTGGTTTTGGTTTCTGAAGTGAAGTTTTTTTCTTGAGATTTTCTTGTGGTCTTAGTAAATGCGAATGGATATCTTTTTTCCTTTTTGAATGATTTTTAGATTTTATCTATGCTTTTGGAGCGATCTGTGGATCCAGATGTTATGAATCGTCACAAGCAGGTACTGTTTTCCGGTTGTGTTAAATGTGAAATCTTTATTTCCTTATATTGTTTTATCTCACTCTTAGCTTTCTCTGTATTTGGAGTTCAATTTTGATTCTTTGACTGTGAACGTTGTAGACTCCGCTTATGCTGGCAGCAATGCATGGCAAAATCACCTGTCTGAAAAAACTGATTGAAGCAGGGGCCAATGTATGTCTAATTTTTGAATGTTGTCTCTTCTTTATAATTAATTTTAGTTTCGAGAGCAATTATAAGGATGATCTTGTGATTGATCAGATGTTGAAGTTTGATTCACTTAATGAAAGAACTTGCTTGCACTATGCTGCTTACTATGGCCATTCTGATTGCCTTCAAGCTGTTCTCTCTGCTGCTCAATCCAGCCCAGTTGCTGTCTCTTGGTGACTATTTATTGTTTTGCCAAGATTTGATTATATTCTCCCACTTTAATCTGCTCTATTGATTGTTTTGCTTTCACTAATTCATACTGAAATTTGAATCTAGGGGATATGCACGTTTTGTCAATATTAGAGATGGTAGAGGAGCTGCACCATTGCATTTAGCAGCCCGACAAAGACGACCTGAATGCGTGCGTATCTTGTTAGACAATGGAGGCCTAGTCTGTGCTTCAACAGGTGGATATGGGTAATGGTTAATTGGAGACCTTGCTGCTTTTTTTTGCCTAGGATTTAATTTGTTTTTCTTTATTCATATATTGCTTCTTACAGCTGTCCAGGGAGTACTCCTCTTCATTTGGCTGCCAGAGGGGGATCTCTTGATTGCATCCGTGAATTGTTGGCATGGGGTGCAGATCGACTTCAAAGAGATGCATCTGGGTATAGCTCAATCTCCTTTGCTACTTTTATAATATCAGCTGGGAAAAGATAAATCATTTCTGTTCATTGTTCTAATGTATTTAATATTTCTTTGTTCTAACTACAACTGGAAAGTATGATATGGTTCAACATGGACACAAATACTGGAAGTCTGGAACATAGAATATATGCAATTTTCTGATGGCAGAAATGTGGCTAATGGCTATGGCCACAATAAGTTGCAGCCATTAATGGAGAGAACTTGAACTGGTCCTTTAACTGATCCATTATGGTCCGTTTTGTTGATATGTCCTAATCTTGTGTGTAGCTGGTAAAATGAAATTGCCACACCACCAAAAGTCATAGAAATGTTCATTTCCAGTGGAACTAGAACTAACAAGCCATAGTTTTAATTTCTCGAAGTCCTAAGTTTATTTCTTGAATGAGTGTTTCTGATACAATCATCCATGTTCAGGAGAATACCCTATGTAGTTTCTCTGAAGCACAAGCATGGCGCTTGTGCAGCCCTACTAAATCCAACTTCAGCTGAGCCTCTTGTTTGGCCTTCACCTTTAAAGTTCATCAGTGAACTTAATCAGGAAGCCAAAGCTCTACTTGAACGAGCCTTAATGGATGCAAACATCGAGAGGGAAAAGAACATCTTGAAAGGAACTGCTTATTCTCTTCCATCTCCATCACATTCTGATGCTGGGGCAGATGGCAATATATCCGAGGTAAATTGCTGAGCCTTTGAAATTTGAGTTTCAAGCATTTGAGACAATGTTTTGTTCCATTTTTGGTTCCTTTTCTTTTTATTGTTAACATTAACTCCTTGGCTAAAAAAAAATTAGGCAACAAGGAAAAAAAAGGCCATCATAAACAGTAAGACGTGTAATTTCTTTTTGGGGCAAAAGCACAGAATTATTCTGGTCCAGAGCTGAAATTGAAAGTGACTTGTAATTAATCAACATTTGGAAATTCCTTTGACATCTATCTTCATCCTTCCTAGCCCTCAATGATTAATAGCTATCTTTTGATTACCAGCTAGATTATTCCTCTCCTGCTGTCTATATAAGACTCATAGTGTCTGCCATGATCTGTATAAAAATAGGAGTAATATATACATCTGGAAATTATACAATGCAGGCAAGCGATACGGAGCTGTGCTGTATATGCTTTGAGCAGGTTTGTACGATTGAAGTGCAAGACTGTGGTCACCAGATGTGTGCACAATGCACACTAGCCCTCTGCTGCCATAACAAACCCAACCCTACAACTGCATGCCTAAACCCTCCAGTTTGCCCTTTCTGTCGAAGCACTATTGTTCGCCTGGTAGTGGCTAAACTCAAGAATTGTGATGATGCTGATCAAGACATCGGAGACATAGGTTCACCGAAGATGAGAAAGGCCAGAAGGTCACGAAACTTAAGTAGCGAGGGAAGCAGCAGCTTCAAGGGCCTGTCAGCAATGAGTCCATTCGGCAAAATGGGAGGCCGTGGCTCAGGAAGAATTGCTGTGGAAAATGAATGGATCGATAAGCCATGATAACACTTGTGTAGCATTTGGCAATCAAAGATTCCAAGTAGCAAGTAAAGGATTCCTTTTACCTGTGCTCCCAAGAAGTGCAAGAATATGGAAAAGGGATGGATGTCGACGGTGCTTGACCCAGTTGGTATATATATATATATATATATATATATATATATATATATAGTTAGAGGTCCATATGGTATTGTAGATTTGGGAAAGAAATAACCAGAAGACGTGAAATGCTGGTTTGGGTTGGTAAGTTTGGTAATATGGTTGCTGTGGGTCAATTGTTGTAATCTTTTGTTTTACTTGAGATTGAAGAAGTTGGCTTATCCTGTTAGATACTTGAATTGGTGAAACAAAGAAATTCTTTTCTTAGTAAAATTTTCATCTTTTTCTTAAATCTTATCTGCCATTTGCAACTACTAAAAACCTCTATTAAGTCTCTTTTCTTTTTTTTTTTTATAATAAAAAGGGCCATATGAAAAGCATAATAAGCGGAAAAAACAAGGAAAGTACAGAAATTAAAAAAAAAAAAGCTATGTGAATATGTGATCATGTCTCCCTCCATCGGTGAAATAGTGAGATTTCTGCTGTAGCTTACAAAGACCCTATATATATATATATATATATATATATATATATATATATATATATATATATAGTGGGAGACATGGATGCAAAGATGGGGCTCTACATAAATGATGAATTTTTATATTATGAATCGGGATCCAGCTTATTTCTTGCACACATTTTTCTAGAAATATGTTTTAATAAATTAATAAATATAAAACAAGATTATCAGTTTTAATTTACAGATTTATTGTTTTTAAATTTATAAATTAATTAATTATAATTTACAGGTTTATCGTTTTGAACTTATAAATTTATCGTTTTGTATTTATAGATTCATTATTTTAAAATTTATTATTTAGAAGTTATAAGTTTATCGTTTATAAACTACTTTATTTTGAACTTACAAATTTATCGTTTATAATTTATTATATCATCATTTACAAATTTATCGATTATAACTTGTAAATTAATCATTTTGAAATTACAAATTTATCATTTAGATTTTGCAGGTTTAACATTTACAGGTTCGTTGTTTAATTCTTTCAATTTTATCTTTTTGAATTTGAATGTTTATCATTTTAAAACTACAGGTGCATTATTTTTAAACTTATATTTATTACTTATAGATTCATAATTTTTGAATATACAGAAGCTTCATCATTTTAAAACTACAGATTTATCGTTTGGATTTTACATGTTTAATATTTACAGATTCATCGTTTATTTCTTAAAGTTTCATCATTTTGAAACTATAAGTTCATCGTTTTTAAATTTATAGGTATCACTGTCAAATTCATCCTTTTTGAAACTACAGGTGCATTATTTAGATTTTGCAGGTTCAATATTTATAGATTTATCGTTTATAACTATAAAGTTTATCATTTTGAACTTGAAAGTTCATTTTTAAACATACATGTATTATTTATAGGTTCATTATTTATCGTTTATAGATTTATCACTTATATGTTCATTATTTTTACAAAACCTATTGTCTTTAACTTCCAATAACTCGATTTTCTCTATCTATATTACTTATTTTTAGTTCAAATATCTTTACTTTTAACTATTTTATTTAACAAAAAAATTAAAATTAAATATTTTTTATTCCGAATAATAATAACAATATTTAAAAATACTAAAAATAAAATCAAATATATACAAATTAAAAAATTTTCTCTCTAAAAACAAACTTAAAATATATATTTTTATTTTTATGAATAAGAAGAATACGTTGAAAAAAAAAGAATACGATAAATACAAAATTAAAAAATAATGTTGTAGCAATTAATGAAACAGGAAAATCACTCATCTAAATCTATATCTATTATATAATTTGCATAAATGAGAAAAAAACCCTAATGAGAAGCAGTCTCACCTAACTTAGTTTGGGGTCCCAGATTATGGCTGGCCTTTTGTTTTTATATTTTTGTTATAATGAAATTTGGGATTTTTCTTAAAGTGCCTAATTATTTTGTAAATATTTGGTTTATCTTTACTCCCCTGACGTACACTCCTTATTGATTTATTTCCTTTGTTGGTTTTTTTAATTTTCATTTTTTTTTCTTTTTGGGCCCCAAACATGTTGCATTTATTATTGGATGATATAATTGGACAATTTTTTTTTCTCCAAATTAATATTTGAAACAAAAATTGGTGCATCTAACTCTTGAATCTACAAATAACTCTAAAATAAATATTTGAATTTTCTTTCTTATAATATAATAGAAATATGTATTATGTTTCTCATAAGAAATTATAAATATCACATAGTTAAAGTCATTAATTTGTCATGTGTTGATTTGTTATTTATTTATATTTACTCTTCTTTTTTCAAACAGTGAATTAGCTAAAGATCAGTCAAAATTTACCACCAATATATATTTAAAAAATGGGTTTTTTTTCTTTCTCATTTACTTTATAAATAAACATGCAATTTTCATTTTTCAGCTTTCCACACCAAGTGAGCTGGGGAGCATCTTCATTCTTTCTTTAGATGTAATTAAGTAATTTTCTTTAATTTAATAAAGCAATTGGTATCAACCTATCACCTGGCCAAAAGATCATCAATCACTGTTTATCTTTGGACGGATCTAATAATAATATTCTAATTAGGTCTAACTTTAAGAGCAAAATATCTATGAGAATGGGACATTTTCATTTCAGGTATCTTACTTTGACAGCTTCTTTTTTGCAAAAAATAGAAATTTTTTTCAACAGAAACGTTTCATAGAGGATAAGCTACACAAACTACCAATCAATTAAGACACTGAGGTGTGGGACTTCGCATTTCACTGCTAAAAATATCATAGGAAGAGAAAAAAAAAAGGAAAGAAAAAAAAAAGGTTAGACCAATTTATTTGACTAATTATGGGTTATATTTAATTAGATGATATCAGAATACCTTTCTTGGAGGAATGATTTTTCTCATGCAAAAAATTCAAGGTGATACTTTTGTTACGTGACTTTTTTTTACTATATAGTTCCATATTATTAGTAAATCTTATCCATTCATGAAGTTAATTACATTCATAATTAGTTGTTAAAACTTGTTAACTGAAATAAATAAATAAATAAAAGAAAATTACAATAAATGATGTTGGAAAGCGTTTGAAAGAATTGTAGTATCAGCTCCACAATCAAAGTAGGAGTACGCCATAACCCTAAAGCATGTTCAATTCAAATACTCTGGTTTATTTATTTTATTTTATTTCTGTTGGGAACTAATTTGTCCACAAAGATTTTGGATTTGCTACATAACAATCAAATTATATCTTGCCTTATTTCCACTTTTCAAATATTATTTTTAAATATTAAATTTTCTGTTATTTAAATCGTATGTCTCCGCCGTTTGTAGTGATTTATCATTCAATGAATCATTGAAAAATATCCATAAATCCAATTAAAATGTTTGTTATTTTGTACAGAAACAAAACATTCAAAATCTTACTTTACCTTATTTTTCTATTTATACTTTATCTTTCTATAAATATATTTATTTTTTTTTATACATCCAAAGGATTCATATTTTTTAACATTATCTTTATTTATTGATATCATATTTTTTTTACTAATATAAGAGAATTAATAAAAGAGTATTGAGATAAATTATAATAAAAAATTAAAAATAAATGGAAATTAATCATATTTTTAAAATGTATAAAAATTAAAATAAATATTTAAAGTTAAATAAAGGGAGTAGTTGGTTTGATTGATTGGTTAAACTAACTTCTATATTTATTTTTACTCTATTTATATTTTAAAGTTTGGTATAATTAAACTATTACATGTCATTTTTAATATTTGAACATTTACGTATTAACATGGACAAATACATAAGATTTTAGTCCACTATGCTACTAATATTTCACTTGTGCTTTATTCACTTATAAAACAATATTTTTACTGTTAGTGTTTTATTTCATCGTATTCTTAATTTTCTTATTTTTTATTCTCTTTCTTATTTAAAGAGAATAAATAAATAAATTTATATATATTCTAAATTTGTTTTAGAGAGATTTTTTTTTTAATTTGCATATTTTGATTTTATTTTTAGTTTTTTGAATATTTTAATTATTATTATTATTATTTGGAATAAAAATATTAGTTTTGATATATTTGTTAAAGAAAACATGGTTAAAAATAAAAGATATTTGAACTAAAAATAAATAATGTAGAGAGAAAAAATCGAGTTGCTGAAAATTGAAAATAATAGATTTGGTATAAATGATAAACTTATAAATAATGAACCTATAAATTTTAAAAAATGAATATGTGGTTTCTAAACGATAAATCTGAGAATTGTAAAAGATGAAATTGTAAGTGATGAATCTGTAAGTTATAAATGATGAATTTATACTGTAAGTTATAAACGATGAACTTTTATATTTAAAATGTTGAACCTGTAGTTTGTAAAATGATAAACCTATAAATTTAAAATGATAAATTTGTAAATTCAAAATGCAAATTATATTATGGACTTGTGTTTATATTATATTGTGTGGCTTTTAATTATACATCATCGTTTTTTACTATGCTATTAATATTTCACACGTGTTTTATTTACTTATAAGACTATTTTTATTGTTATGATGTTTTGTTTATCATATTCTTAATCTTCTTTTTTTTTTCTTTTTTTTTCTCTTCTTCTTCTTGTTCAAAGCGATAAAAGAAATATATTTTTGTACATTCTAAGTGTGTTTTAGAGATATTTTTTTAATTTGCATATTTTGATTTTATTTTTAATTTTTTTGAATATTTTAATGATTATTATTATTATTATTATTATTTGAGATAAAAATATTAGTTTTGATATATTTGTTGAAAAAGATATGGTTGAAAATAAAGATGTTTGAACTAAAAATGAGTAATGTAGAAAAAAAAATCGAGTTGCTGAATATTAAATATGATAAATTTAGTATAAATGATAAATTTGTAAGTAATGATCCTGCAAGTTGTAAACAATAAACCTGCAAAATTGTGAATGATGAAATTGTAAGTGATAAATCTGTAAATTATAAATGATGAACTTACAAGTTCAAAATGACGAACTTTCAAATTAAAAGTGATAAACCTATAGTTTATAAAACAATAAACCTATAAGTTCAAACTAATAAATCTCCAAGTTCAAACTAATGAATCTCCAAGTTTTAAACGATAAATCTACAAGACCAAAAAGATAAACCTCTAAATTCAAAATGATAAATTTACATGTTCAAAATAACGAATTTACAAACAATGAAATTGTAAGTTCTAAATAATGAATCTATAGTTTTATCTTGCTTCATACATGTAAAACAAGGAAATTTATAATGTAATATAGACCAGAGTTCATGATATAACACCCCTATATATATGCCTAAATATTTAGAAATGATAATACATATAAATATTTAAAGAACTGAGTACGAGTTGACAAATTCTACCAAGTAGCTTGCATGTGTCATATCCATTTTAGTTAAATAATTCTTATATCAGTTAATTAATTTCAACTGCTTATTTTTATAAATATATCATCATTTGAAATTATAAAAAGGTTGACTTGGAAAGATTTTTTAAATTTAATTAATAAATTTCAATGTATTATATATCGAAGAAAAATAATTATATAATTAATAAATTTTAAAATAAAATACAAAAAATTATTATCCTTTAAACCTACGAGTTAACTACCTATTGCTATTTAGATTTAAACACATTAATATCGCACTACATGACAAAGTAATCATAAGAATATGGATAGAAGAGCTTTGCCTTCAATATTTTTTTGAATCAAAAAATAAAAGAAAAATTTAAAGAGCAGTGTTTGCCATTTGTCATTCTCATCCACATCGCATTGGTTCTAGAGGGATTAGATGATGAAAAAGAAACACTTCACCTTCAAAGGCCACCATTTATTTTGTTCCAGAAAAGGATTCCGACTCCACTTAGTAATGTTAAATGCAGAATCAATCAAGAAAATATAAGGATAAAATTACTCTCAGAACCATACTTTAGAGACATATTTCACCTCACCCCAAAAAAAATCATACCTCTCCAATAGTGCAGGACCCAATTGGATTAATCTAGTGCTATAAAAATGAAATTCAAAATTGAAAGTTCAATTTCATTCCTCCACCTAGGACATGAAATTAAATCATCTACAGGAGACCCAAAAGAAAAAGAAGGAATTCAACAAGCTAATGTACTAAGAAGGCTGTCCACACATGCAAGAAAACAGGACTGGAACTCCATGTCCACTGCTATGTTCTAATCCTCCATTTCTTCTCCTTTCAGGATCAAGCTCATGACATGGACTAATTCTAGGAGGAGCAACATGGCCATTAACAAATAGCGGATTAGATTCCATCACAGGCTGAGCTAGGGAAAGTTCATCAAGTCCATAAACAGTATTAGGGCTTTGAATATTCCTTCTATATTCATTTGCTGCTCTTCTTTCCACAGCAAGAAAGTGGCCAAGAGATGGAGGATTATTGTTCACATTTTGGGCATCAGTTGTGTCCCTTGAACATAAAGAGAAAAGCCATGTTTTTGGTTTTTTGCTGCTCTTCTTTTCTTTTAGCACTTCTACTTTCCTTACCCTTGATGATTTTCTTGAGAGTTCCAATATGTTAGAAACACCGATGAGGCTCCCTAATGTAATGCTTCTGTCATGGAAGAAAGATCCTGTAGACTGAATTATTTAAAACAAAGAAAATGAGAGTGATTAGCCAAATTATACTAGATTATCATACCATTCAATTTCGTGTGTTAAAGTCGATCTCAAATTCCTATTCGAGTTTAATTTATCAAATAATCACTCAAACCTAAAATGTTAAATTTGTAGAAGAGAGATCCAAAAGTAAATTTATGATCTTTAACACACTATTCATGTGAAAATATGGATAAGCACTAGCCTTAACTTTGCTCATTCCAAGAATTATTCCTTCTTACAATTGTTAGGTTTAGATTGCACTTCAGCTCTTACAAAGGAACTGCTAAAAAATTTAAAATCACAATACGGTTGAATAAATATACAGAGAAAATTTAATATGCTGAGGCATTATATATGTTTTAGCTTCATATGAGAATGTGCATTGAAAACATATCTACTTCACATCTGCCATTAATAAAACTAACCTAAACTGGACAAAAGTGCTTGATATGTATGGCAAATATGCGAGAAATATATTGATCGAAATATGAGTTGTTTATGTTCAAATTATTCGGATACTAAATGTACTACTACTTCAAATAATCAATATAAAACTAAAGTATGATGCTTTTTAAAAGTCAAAAATCAAGTAACAGTTCATATTTGCTTAAATTGAGCAAAGCCACAGTAAGGCAATTATGAAGTGTTTATGCATTGAATTGACTACTGAATATAAGGGGCACCAAATAATTCGATGGTCCAAAAAAGGACTAATTTTGGGTGCTTACAGTGTCAAAGCAGTTATCATCCATTGAATGCGGGTGAGAATAGGTTTTCGACGTTGCATAATTATAACCCATTAAGAGAGAAAAATAATGCAGCAACTGCAGTTTAGTCTTCTTTCAAGGAAGTCTTGATTGTTCATTTAAGCCCACTTTAATGTAAAGAAAAGCAAATCAGGAAACATCATTTAAGGGTCAAATATCAGAATCACCAAGTATATAGTTAGACGAGAACACTACAAAACAAAAGAAACAAAAACCAGGTACACTATAATCATGTTATATGTCTTATCAGAAACCGGATCCCTAAAATTTAACCCCTAAAGTTAAAGGAAATGAGAAATGAATGCATAAAATTAAAGCAAACATTTTTGACATTAAATCTCTGCCGTCTCTTACTGACCTCAGTGTCTAAATCTGAGGAGGAATCTGTTGAGGAAGTTGGAGACCCCGTGAGAAGAGTGTTGAATGATACTGATCCAGAAAAATCACCATTTCTAGGTAACCCAACTCTCACATTTAGGGGCTGCAAACCCAAAGGCCACCCTTCTTCCTAAAATCCAACAGTCAGTTTATCGTCCCAAATAAAATAAAAAACCATCACTATGAGAGGCAGAAAAAAATAAAGAAGATAATTGTACTATCATCAGGAACAAGAACAATATGACAAAGAAAAGCTAGACCCAGCAATAGCATTTGGTCAGAGAAATTATAGCAAAAGACAACATACCCACATTCAATAACTCAACGAAAAAAGCAATTATGGAAAATAAAAATCTGAGAGACAATCCACGAGGGGATGGAAGAGATTGAAAAAGAAAACAAAGACATACCTGCTGAACCATATCTATCAAGACTATTTATAATGCATATATATGATTCCTTTGAGATCTTCAGTAGCAATAGAAGAAGAAGAAGAAGTCAAAATGAGGTCACTTTAGGTCCCAAATGCGAAAGCCAGAAGTGACATATCTTAGGTGTTATATCCTATGCAAGACAACTGTTTGTCAAATTGTTTCTGAGAAAGGTTAAACTCTAAATAGATGTGCTTCAAATGTTCTGTAGCCTAAAAGACAAATTACATATGAGAGGAGAGTGAAAAGGGTCAAAAAGAGTAAAAAAAAAAAAAAAAGACGTCATCTGTGTGCATGTCTTTTTTCTTTGCTTTAAGAGAATTTTGTGGACTTAAAAGAGGACAGGAAACATATAATCATTTGTGCCTATAAGCTCTATGAGAAAAGTTAAAGAGGGAACCCAAGAGTGGATCAGACACTGTAACCCAAAATGACATCCTACTCCTCAGTCAAATCAGTTTCAACGGTTCTCACTTTTAACCCCCTCTCTCTCTCTTTCCCTCTTATAGGCAATTTTTCCCCAGGGAGCGGTTTTTCAAATAAAGTTTTTTTCAATTTTTTTGCACCAATGTATATATATATCTGTACAAAAAATATATTTATATATTTTTATTATTTATATATATAATAATTATTTATATTTTAATATAATTAATATTTTAAAAAATAATAAAATAAAAATATAACACTTATTTTAAATAAAAAATATTTTTTTTTATTTAAAAAATTATATAATTAACTAATTAATTAAAATAAAAAAATAATTTTAATGTTAAAATAAAATAAAAAAATTTAATAAAATTCGAGAATCGGAATGGAGTCGGAGATCTCCATTCCCATAGGGTGCAGAAATAGAAATTAAAAAATTTTTTCCATCAAAATTCAAAGCAAAGTGTAGAAATAAGAAAGAAAACTTTGTCTTATTGTCATTCATACTATTACTTTACTTTTTCTTTTTTATATATTTTTTTTATCATTTGTCATACGCAAGCGCAAGAGAAGCATCAGTGAGCGGATTGGGATAGGATCATAGAACTGAAAACGTTTCCAATACCTACAGCTGCTCCTGCACCCATTCATTTGAATTTAGCACCCTTGTCGAGTTGGAACATCAGACATTGCATAAACTCATCTCTACCTTCTCTACTTTTTTTTAAACACAAGATTTGCTATACAAAATTGAGGTGAGTGGAATTTTACATTTAGGCATCTTAAATTTTGGAATAAAAATGATATTTTAGTTTCAAAATTGAGTTTGATTGCTAAAATTTATAAAGATATAATTTTGATTCTTATATAAAAAAATATAATATCTCAAATTCGTTAGTATTTATAATTTTTTCTGTATTTTTTTAAATAAAATATTTTATATTTTAGAAAATATCATCAATAAAATTAAACTGAATATAAAATTATAATTTTAATTCTTATTACATGAATATAGCAAAAAACTATTGGAATCCTAAAACTCCAATTTAGAAATAGAATTTCATTACGTATGAAATTCTATTTTTTTTAGTTTACCAAATATGCAATTAGGGAATTAGAGACTCTATTTCACAAAAACCCACGAAATTTTTTAGTTTGAATATATTTAATTTACAATTTTATTTATAAATTGAATCAATAATAAAAATGACATATAAGTAAAGTAATTTTTAATTTAATGATTTGGATCATTTCAAAATATTTCTAGATAACTTTATTAGACCATTGATTGAGAAACCATGGACCATCTAATCGTAAATTTTTTCTATTGTTTATAAACTGATAAAATTTGACATGAAGGGGTCTACGATGAAATTATTGGGTTTAGTCCGTCCCCCAATAAATTGGTAACATTTCTTAGTAGTTTAGATTTATTTAGCACATGAAAATTGAAAACACTCAATAAAAAGGCAAGTAATTTTCATATGAACAATTGGTATCATTTAAACAGAAGAGTTGGTATGTATTGAATCCCAAATCAAGGCCTTAGTGTCATGTTGGTATACATTCAACGTGAGCGACGGTATCATTAAATACAATTTTTAAAATTTAAAATTGCATAAATTAGATAGTGTTTAGGCAGTAAGTACAAATATATGGTAAAAGTATACAAAAGTGAAGAATATTGATATTCCCATATTGTGATAACGTAGACAAATTATGAAATATTTTAGATGGTATTTAATTCATCTCATAGATTGAGATAATCGATAGTTTTTTCATTTTTATAATGAATAGTTAATAGCTATTTGGAATCCAATCAGCTCATTATTGAAAATTGACAAATTATATTTTAAAGCTTTTCAGAACAATTGGAGTTTTTTTAAACATAAAGATTAAATTACCCCTTATATATGAAGAAACAATAAATTTTGAACTTATTCTTTATTTAGTTACTCTTGCATCATATATTATAAAATTATATTCATAAATTATAAATATATATATTAAATTTTTTTATTAATTGATTAATATTTAATATTGTTATTATTAAAATGAATAACTGCATCAAATAAGTACTATATTATAATTTTTATTTATTTATATCTAATAAAAAAATATATTTTAAATTAAATAAATTATATTTCTATTAGTATTTTTATATTATAATAGCAGTTGCTCAGTATTTTAACCAAACACCACTTATCAATTAATTATCATCGACTATCACTTATTAGCTACTAAACCAATCAAGGGCTAAAGTTTAAGGTATGATGTTCTTTCCATTCAACACTTGTAAGTGGTCAAAATTTAAGGTATAAAAAGAAACTGGAGAAAAACAACTGTGACAAGTGCCAATATAGCTATCTCCACCGTAAATGAATCGATTTTTTTTTCTTGGGCTAAATGAGTATCTTTTATTTAAAAAATATTTATCTAATAATTAGAATTTGTGTGCGCGATGCACAAATTCGTACAATATATTCTTTCTAGATATATATAAAAAAAAATTCATGGCTTTTAATGATGAGGTTGGAGGAAGAGAAGGATCCAATGAACTTATGAAGGAAAAGAAAAGGGGCATAACTTTAAGCTTTTTTATTATTATTTTTTGCTTTGGTGGATTGCAAATATGGCCAAGAAAAATCAGGAAAATCTTGGCCTCGTTGAGTATTTGTACAGTCAGGGAAGTGCAGAAAACCGATCAACCGAAAACCAAGCCGATCCAATTCTAGTTCAGTTAAGCTTGGTTTTAATTTTTCTTTGGTATCGTAATCCAAATCTTTTGTTATTTGATAAAAAGCGAATGTAATCAAACCAAACTAAACTAGAATTTTCACTTTTTTGATTCGATTCAGTCATAATTCTCTCTAAAACTTAATTTTAGTTCTGTTTGATCTATCCGGATGCTTACCCCTGCCTAAGGCTCTACAATTTGTCAGTTAAAACTAAATTGAATAATGAAAAATCGAATATTTCTAGAAGGAATTCAGATTGAATTGTTTTGGTTTAATTAAAAAATCGCTTCAAAATATTTCATATAAGTTTGACTTACAAAGTTTGTATATTTTGATTTCTTTAATTGCCCAATGTTAATAACTAAATTAAAAAAAATTCAAATATATTTAAATTGAGTTAAATAAAAAATCAATAAAAAATTATATTTGATTCGGTTAAACTCAATTTCAAATCTTGGTTCCATTTTATTTCTCCTGTGTTTTTTCACAAGCTATTTGTGTGGTTAAATGTGAGTGATCCCAATGCACCTTTTACTCGCAAAATCATATTATTATGGTTCCGATTTCAAAATGGCGGTATATTATTTAATGATTTTTATGTGTGACGTGTTTTGCATTTAATGTGTATTTTGTTTATCGTTATTCTCTTCTTCTTCTTCTTTTTTTGTCTATTTTTTGAAAAGTTTTCTCAATATATTTTAGATGTGTGTTGGTAAAAAGAAAACTTTTAATTTGCATATTTTATTTTATTTTTAGTATTTTTTTATATTTTATGTATTGTTATTATTGTTAGAGATGAAAAATATTAGGTTTGATATATTTGTGGAATAAAATTATAGAAAATAAAGATATTTAAATTAAAAACGATAAATATAGAGAGAGAAAATCGAGTTGCTAGAGGTTAGAATGATGAATTTTGGTAGAAATAATGAATTCATAAATGATAAATCTGCAAGTTATAAATGATAAAACTGTAGGTGATGAACTTACAATTTTTAAATGATAAGCCTATAGTTTTTATATAATAAACCTGTAAGTTATAAACGATGAACTTGCAATATCTAAACGATTAATATATAAGTTTTAAATGATAAATCTGTATCTTCTAAATAATGAATATGTATCTTATAAAGGATGAATCTTAAAGTTCAAAATGATGAACCTACAAATTATAAATAATAAACTTGTAAATGATGAAATAGCAAGTTATAAACGATAAACCTGTAAGTTCAAAGTGATGAACCTGCATGTTGTAAATGATAAACTTATAAGTGATAAAATAATAAGTTATAAATGATAAACCTATAAGTTTTAAATAGTAAATTTGTAAATGCAAAACGATGAATCTGTAAATAATAAATTTATAAGTTATAGATGATAAACTTATAAATATTGAAACAAATTGTAAATGATAAATTTATAAATTATAAATCGGCCTAAAATCCATTTTCGAAAAAGTAAATATTTTGTTTTATTTTCACATGTGAAGGAATAAGGATAAGATAAATAATGTAAGGTGTATCAAAATCCATTATATAACAACCCCTTTTACTCGGCAAGGAGCTGCACCACACACATGATGTGGGATCAGTGGAACATCATGAATTTCTCTTTTCACCATATCTTATGTAATAAAAATTTCATGATGGGGACCTGCCTCTAAAGAAATTTTAGAAAAATAAAAAGGCAATCATTAAACATGGCAATTTTATTCTTTCCCATTAGAATTTTTTTTAGTCTTCACCGATGTCAACATTTGTTTAATTAATTAAGAAATTGTATTTCTATACTATATATTTTACAAATTATATATTTTTAATACTCATATGGAGTTTCCATATCTACTCCAAAGGACAGAAAGGGATAAGAGAATTTATAATAAAATTAATTGTCTTTGATCTTTACTTATAAATTTTTAGACTCTAATGACATGTTTGGTATTTTAAATTTGAAATATGAATGAAATTTCTATTCCAAATTTAAGTTTGGTAGTTAAAACTTTTGAAAATAATATTTTGATTCATGTATAAACATTTCTAATATCTCAAGTTTGTTAGTATTAAATTTTTTTTGTATTTTTTAAATAAAATATTTTATATTTCCAAAAATATGCTCAATAAAATTAAACTAAATATAAAAATTGGATTTTAATTCCCATTATATATATATATATATTGGAATCCCAAAATACTAATCTGAAAATAGATATTTCATTTTCAGTAAAATTTTAATTTTTTTAGTACATCAAACATGCCATAAGAGAATTTGATATTGTATATTAAGTTTATATATATTTATGAGATGCAATGTAATATAATACATTGAGAAGTGTAAAGTAATTATCATTTTCAAAATTTTTTATGTTTGGTTAGGAAGAAAAGAGATGTGTAATTTACATCAATAATGATTTCTATTTTTGTATAGCTAGTGGCCTTATATGCAGGTTAAAACTTGGTGTTACTCCTTCATGTCACTAAGGTGTTACGACTTACACACTATAGCTGACAATAGATGAAGTATAAGTATTGGGCCACCAGGGAGGCAGGGGCCTAAGATAAATGGTGCTTTTTATCCTTAGCACTACCAATTAATATCTTGATTACTGTTCGACTCTTTAATGAACAAAAAATAAAACAGACTGACTCATACACTCAAAAGATATGCCATACTGTACCCTCAGTCATAACCTAGGGGAAAGTGCATCTTCGAATCCCCTCTCTCCCATTGTAACTCAAAAGATATGCAATACTATCAACTAAGTCGAGAATCAAAATTATCAAGGACGGTCTCCGCTAGACAGATGGAGGGATCCAACTCATCCTCAATATCGGTTAAACCAACACTTGGACAAGTCTCATTGGTCCCCAGAAACTACAACATCCTCGACTTCTAAGAAAAAAACTTGCAATTCAGGTTTTCTCTAAACTAACTAAACCATAGGAATGTCAACATGAGAAGATCTCAAATTGGCCTTGGATCTGTTTCTTAGTTTTAGGGACCTTCAGAACTCAAGCCCGCCCAACTTCGAAAAAGCCCATATGATATTAATAAACATCAATAGCCGAAGGGCAAGTCTGCTCCTTTGGCAAGCTGTTACTCCCTTGTTTCTAGCATCAGAGATGTTATCGAGGCAGATTTGGTGAAGTCGCTAAGGTGGAAAGAGAGGGAAGGAGAAAAGGGAGACAAAAAGAGGAAGATGGAAAGAAAAGGAGAGAAATAGGCTATGAAATATAGATCCCAACAATATTAGTCTGATAATGTGATTGTAGGGATGACAATTTCCAACCGCCCTACGGTGTGCCGGCTTGATTCTGCCCAGAATGTGATGGTTTTTTAAAAAATTTTTTCCCTACGCCCTTACCCAGAATTTTTTTTACCATGGACGAGGTGGGGACGGTATATATATCATCCGCTCCAAAAAATATATTTATATAATTATATTATTTATATAATAATTATTTTAATATAATAATTATTTTAAAAATAATAATAAAATAAAATATATAATACTTATTTTAAATAAAAAATATTTTCTTATTTAAAAAATTATATAATTAACTAATTAATTAAAATAAAAAATAAATTTAACATTAAAAAAATAAAATAATTTAATAAAATTCGGGGGATCGGGGCGGGGTCGGGAATCCCCATCCCGTGTGGTGCGGGGATGGGGATTCAAAAAATTTCCCCGTCTGAATTTGGGGCGGAGTTGGGGTTCGTGGGTGGGAGTTGGGGTCGGGGACGGGAAACTCCGCCCCGAACCCGCCCTATTACCATCCCTATGTGATTGTTGATTTGAAGCTTCTAAATTTTTACTGGAACCAGAAGTATACAAGTGTAGAATATTATGATGTTGAATGTTTGGTTTTAAGATTTATATTAGTCGGGAGTAAAATGGAAATTAATCCAAATGGGCTCAAGTGGGGGACCATAGTATTGCTTCAAAGGCCCATACAAAAACTTAAAACATTCCCTATTTCTGTTTTCTGTGAGACTCACCCAATAAAACAGAGCACTAAGTTTTGGTACATTTTTGTAAGCAGCTTATGGCATTGGATGCAAGAATTGTACTCGAAATTAAAATATTTTCATTTCTTGATCCCTATACTTTTTTTAAAGACACCATAAATCCAATAGAGTCACTAGTTAAATTGCATTCTAATCCTTGTTTAAGTTTATGCATACCAAAATTAACCAAAAATAAAGTCAATACAAAAATATTATACAAATAAAATAATCTACAAAATTGAAAAAAAAAAAATCTCTAACTTACATGGGTATTTTTATATCAAACCCTAATCATTTTTCCTGTTAATTCAAATTTAACATTTTTTGAAACTTTCTGTTCAAATTTTCTATCAAATTCCATCCATTTCAATTTTTTTTAATTTCAAAGAATATCTAATATATATATATATATATATATTATCTATTTAAACTCTAACGTTTATTGAAACTTACGATTTCAACCCCATCACAATGCTAACTTTATAATTTAAATTGAAAGTAATAAAAAAATATTAGGATACAAATTAATGAAAAAAAGATTAATTTTGAATCAAAAATACCTTCATATATTGATGTTTTTTCTATAATTTCCTCAATATAATTTATATTTCGATTTTTGGTAGTTTAATCTATGAAAAATAGATGCAAGTAGAAGAAAAAAAAGTCCTAATTTATTGCTATCTTCATAAATTTAAAAGTACGTAGTCTCTCTCACAATTGTCTAAGATCTACGTTATACGTTCAATTAGCTTCAATCTCTTCAGCAAGAATTCGATCTCATAATCTGATTTGGTAGCAGCAAATTCCTTCTACACTGCAACACTTAGGCAGTCTTTATTATTATTATTATTATTATTATTATTATTATTATTATTATTATTATTATTATTATTATTATTATTTATGAATTTTATGAATTATCTGTTGTTAGTTTTTTTAAAATTTTAAAGATCTATTCAACTGATTCATACAATTCTTATAATTGAATTTTTATAATTAGTCAATTAACATTTTCAATTAATTAATTAATCTCTATTTATAAACTATTTATAATTAGTCAATTAACATTTTCAATAATAATTAAAAAATTTCAACTGAACTAATTTTATACTATTTATTATTCATAAAATAATTAATATCTAAATTATAATACTTAATTGAATAAATTTTTAACTAAAGAACTAAATTAATTTAAAATTATAATTAATAGAATAATTAAATAGAGTTTCAATTGAGAAAATTTATTTGTATAAATTTGTGAAATTCGGATTCATACATTTATTTAATATCTGGATCACAATAAATTCTAAAGATGGGAGCAGGCCTAGCCATTAAAGTCCCACAGTCTGATGCAGAAGGACCACATCAGAGAAAGCATGAGGCTCAAATTGATTCCACATTTTCTGAAAACCAAACTGACAATGGCACAGAATTTCATGCTCATTCCTCAATGCCAACTTGTCTATTTCAGCTCATTTAATTTCTACAAGAAATTCATATTTCTATTTAATACATAATATTGCTGAATCAGAATATATGTTTAATTTCTTTAAGGTCGAAGGAGAGTTTAATTGGACCTAAAATGAAATCTTCGAGTTATATAATTTTATTTTTGAGAAAAAAATAAAAATAAAAAACTGATCTCCATCTGAATTAATTTCCAATTTCTTATAAATCTCAATTAAAAAGAAAAAAAAATCACATCAGCCAATAGTGAGGTCAAGGTGCCAACAAATCTCTCCCTTATGGATCAACTATATATATATATATATATCCAAAAATTTTCCATCCTGCATTTTTGGGTCTGGTATATGATCATTAATTAGCTGTGTCTTAAACTTTTGTTAGCTTTTCAATTCTCTTTTGCTTATCAATTATGGATTTTTCTTGTTTGGACCTTCAATTACAATCTACATTACATATATATACCAAAAAATGAAAAAAAAAACTCATAATAGTAAATGCAAAACCTTAGATACACTATCCCATATCTATATATATCTAACAGTCTCAACTACTCTTCAATATAATCTAGTGATAGCTTGTGAAAAAGTTAGTTAAGCTTGAGCTGATGGTTCACTGATATATCCACAATTCTGTATATCAGCGAATTAAGCTATAAAAGGTGAAGATAAATCTAGAAATAGCAAGATTAAGGGAGGTTTTAGGGATAATTTCTGTCACTGAAGGGGATAGAATATCCCACTTGGATCTACTCACTACCTTTCTGGCAAAACCATTAGAGCATGTTTGCTTCTCTTCAGAAAAGAAAGTTAATGCAACCCATTACTTTCTTAATTATTTTTATAAAGTCAATGCAATTCACAACCCATTAATTTCTTTATTATTTTTTTATTATAAAGTCAATGCAATTCACAGTTTTCTTGGTTTATCAATCTTGGAACTGAAATTTCTTCAAGAAACAACATAATTGCTTTTGATGGGGTCCACACAAATGAAGGGATCCTATAAGTAAAGATGTACTTAGGTTTTTTATCTTTTGCACATAATGATATAGGTTATAAGATTCAGATCTATAGGTGTATGCTGTATATGAGCAAAAATATATTAGAGAAGGTCATTATTTAAAACTTTTATAATTAATAAATTAAATTCTAAATCAAAATATTGTAGCTAAAGATAAAAGAAATGAAAAGTGAAGAGAGATTTAAGGAAAAGATGATGCTATTATAATAGATAGAACACCATTAATTTCTTTGGGAAATTAAATTTCTGGAATAAAAAAAAGCAGAACTATAATTAAATTCACAAAATGATACATATATGAAAATGAATAGGATTTCATTTGGAGTCATTTTCATGTCTAACTTTCTTAATCTTTGCTCCAAGATCGGCTCGAAGTGATGGAGGAAAGAAAGATTCAATTTCATTAGAAAGATCGAGAAGAACTTTCCTGCGAGGCAATTTTCTTTTATTGGACGACAGAGATTTAGGTTTTCTTGGTGCAGGTGGGCATGGAAGGATAAAGGGGATTCTGTGATCCAAAGAAGTTGGAGTCTTGAATCCATCTTCTTCTTCAATTACATCTTCATTTCTTGAATCTTGAATCTTGAATTCCTCTAAAGATGGCAATTTTATCCTCAAAGTAGAAACCAACAACTTGCATTTATCTTCTTGAACTTCTTCTTCTTCTTCTTCCTCTTCTTCTTCCTTGTGATCATCCTCATCATCACCACCATCTTCTAAAGGCGAAAGATCGCACTGATCATGATCGTCATCTTCGAATTCTAGTGCAGGTCTTACAAGGAAATTGAATTCCATGGAATTTAAATCCTTCTCGGATAACAGCATCTCAGAATTTGCCATTCCCATGAATGAAAATGATTTCAATTGTGAATACATTAAAAAAAGATGAAAAAAAATTTACAATCAAGAAGTCTAAGAAAATCAAGAAAGAGTAACAAAAAAACACCTAAGTTAACAAGAAAGAAATGGGTGATATAGAAAATGCAGTGACTTTCATTTAAGTTTGTTTGGAATTTAGCTATGGAAGTATTATCTTGATGGAAGAGAGATATTGAGAGAAAATGTAGGGAGTTGTTTGAAGGGAAAAAACACAACTTGGGCGAAGGATCCAATGCAACAAATAGCCAACATATATTCACATCTCTTGTCCTTTTCTTTTATTATCTTTTTTTTTTCTTTTAAGAAAGATAAACAAATATAATAAAAAAAAGTTGATAACTTTTTTATTTATTTTTAAAATAATTTTGAGCTCTAAAATTAAGGAGGCTTTAAGGGTCACTTTCATCCATCTAGGTCAGGGAGTCAGCCATTAACAAACTAGTATAAAATCTGTTTTTAAGCAAAAGCCAATCTTTTTTCTTCTGATTTCTACTCACCTTTATGCATCTTTTCACGTGGTTTTCTACAGAAAAACCATCTGATGTTAACGTGCATGTTAATCTATTTCCATACTTAATTTCTCGTGATATTTAAGTTTCCCATCAATTTCTCTTTATTTATACTTTAAAAAAATTACTAATTTTTTTGGAAAGATACTAAATTTTTGTTTATGGATAATTGATAAATATATATGCAATTATCCATTTCATATGCAAGGGGAAAAAATAAAATAAAGAGGGTAAAAGGACACTACTTATTTACAATTTTTTCACTTGCCATATAATTGCTAAGCATTTTAAGAGAAAATTGATTTATAGGTGCTTACGTTGTCCCTTGGGTTGGCTGCAAAGGGACAATATCTAATTTACCTGCCTTATGGGGGAGGCAATATATTATTAAGCATGCTCTCTCTTGATGAAGCCAGCAATTAAGGTCATTTGTACTTTAATTATATAGTTGTCAATCCAATAATATTCTTTGTCCATTTACAAAAATAATTTCATTTCTAGAAAAAGATAAGCCTTCAAATTGAAATATATGATAATCTTTTATTGCAAAATTTTTTCATAATACAATGAAAGAAATATATGAATTAAATTAACTATCTCAAGAATTAACAAAAGTAACTATCTTCACATGCGAAATAGTCCGGATCTCCTTGAAATATACAAATTGTCTATTTCATTATAGATAAGAATCTCACATGTATATAGTTTCTAACAATTTTCATAAAAATTAAAAAAGCAAAAAAAAAAAAAAACCATTCTATATCATATTGCAAAGTAAATTTCTAATCAAATTTGACCTGGTCAATATATTAACAAATAGGCCCCTATTATTGTTACCTTGAACCACTACTAGGATCCCATAGATCCCATATAATCAATTAATTCTAATCCAAACAAAATAGTAGATAATAAAATGTTTTCTTTTTTTTTTTTTCATTAGAAATATGCAGGCCAAGCTTCATTATAATGGGACCCACTAGTACTGAAATGGGTCCCAGTGCAGGCCAATATAGTTGATTTAGTACTGAGTCTTTGCTTTGGTCTTAGGATTCCTGCTATTGGTTAAGATTTGGTAAGCTAATTTAGAAGTTTTTGAAGTAAATAAATAATGCCTTAAAAAATAAAAAATAAAAACAGAAATCATGTAACATGTCATGTCTCTTTGAAATGAAGGATTTAATTTGGGGGCGAGATGATGATATGAGAATTAATGTGAGAGTTGATGGGAAATCTGTGGGGTCCTACTTTGGATTGCTTGGATTTCACCCCATCATTCTCATCATAAGTTTTTCTGCTAAAGTTTTTCTTTTTACTTATCAGGTTTCCCACACTGATCGATCCTCTATTCAGTTTGCTAAAATTTTTATTTGTGCCCTACCTGTTTTGCTAATTGTGGTTTAGGTTACCATAATTGTGTGTTAATTAAGTTTTATTGGCTGTTTTATGAGTTCATTAAGTTTTAGTGGCTAATTTCATTTTCTTTCCTTTTCTACTTTGGCAGTTAAGTAAGATATTAACATTTAACAGCCAGTAAATTAATGTAGTTGAAAAAAAACCATTTATGATGATATGCATGTGAAATAAATATTTCTTGTTATAATTTGGCTATTTATTAAGTTTGGTGGGATCGAAATTCACTTGCACCATTTCTATTGACTGGTTTTATGATAAAATTTATTAATGAAAATAATAATTAATCTATTTGACATGTCTTTCTTCTTCTGTCAGCCATTTCTTTTAATTATCAAGCATATATTTAGGTGGAGATTTAGTCGGTTGAGAGATTTTTAAAATTTTCAACCAGATTTAAATTCATCTATTAACCTTTTTGGCCCAATTCTATTGCCATGAGAACCGAGATTAATAGAAAAATCAGTTCTAGTCCTTAACCATTTTAGATTTGGAAAAGGAAAAATAATTCAATTGACAACATTTTTTGAAATATTTTGGGATTAAAATTTATAATGATTAAACTTTCATATCCAACCTCCTCATAATCAATAAAAAGATTTATAAGGATAGAAAAATTCACGAATATTTCATAACTAATTTAATACTTGAGGTGTATAAAATTAGTGTGATCCGAAACAATTAGATCAAATCAAATCGACATATTTAGATAAATTTATTCCAATAGTTCAAGTCGAATATTAATTAAGTGAGATTTTTTTACAAGATTAGATTTGTACATTTGGATCAGATTGAATGGGAGGATTTCTTTATTATTTCACTCAAATCTAATCTAAATTAAAAATTTATTTAGATTTTAGAAAAAAATTTAAGGGATGGAGTTACGTACTGATTTGAATCAACGTTGTTTCAGTGTATCAATGTTCACTGTTCGTATTGGAATATTACCAAAAGAAAAAAAAAGAAAAAGAAAAAGGAGGACAGGAGGACCTAGTATAAGGTAAGCGGATTAAATAGCACTAAAAGGTGAGAAAACTAAATAAAATTGAGAATTGGAAACGAGTTAAAATAAAGCAAAATATAGGGCTAGATTGGAAAAAAAAGAATATATTACTAAAATTGGGAGAGATTAGTGTGCTAATTATACAGTTAATTATGGATGCATGGAGAAAGAGAATGTTATGATAAAATGTGGGGTATTTTATATATATATATATATACTTAAAAAGTATGTATAAAAGTGAACACACACTCTCATGGCACATAATTGCATTTCATGCTCATGCTTAATGATTTTGCTTCACATCTCCGATCATCATGTCCCCATTCCTATCAATCATCTCTTCCCCCATTTTCAATTCTTCTTATTTATTCTCATCCCCACTTTCTTAATGCCTTCCAATTTCTTTTTTTCCATTTTCCCGCCATTTTTTCCCATTTTTATCTCCGGATTAATACAAAGGAAACCCCGTTGTCTTATAATCATGCCTTTTTTTTTTTTTCATAATGCTAATTTAACTATTTAACTTTTTTAAAGGAAAACATAAATGTTATCGTAATTACTCTTTCAAAAAAACTTAGAGTTTTATTAATCAAATATTTTTTTTATTTTGTCTAAATCATCATTATCCATAAAGTCTAATGGACCCTAATTAAATATAGTTCGAATTGGATCGGACTATAATATGCAAAATTCTTTTAATGTAATTTTTTTTTTCATATACAAAATTTGAAAACGAGATTTTACTGAAGTAAATCAAGGACAAAATCATTTGAATCAACCTATATAGGTAAATATTGTATTCTTTAACCATAGGATAGTATGATATATATATATATATATATATATATATATATATAGATTCATAAACTTTAGTGTTAAATAACATTAAGGCTATAACATTAATTTATCATAATTATTGTAGAATTATATATATATATATATATATATATATATATATATATATATATATATATATATATATTCATAAACTTTAGTGTTAAATAATATTAAGGCTATAATATTAAATTGTCATAATCATTGTAGAATTAATTAGGAATATTAAATTTTTTATCTAACGATTGAAAAATAATACATATGAATGAATGAATAATGTAGTAATCTTTATATATATATATATATATATATATATATATATATATATATATATATATATATATATATATATATATATATATATATATATATATATATATATATATATATATATTGATAAGATAATTTGATTGTATCCACAAATTTTGATTGTTACGATATCATGAGTTTGAGATTTCATAAAAACTTTGTCATATTTGCGATTTAAACCTTGACTGTAAATGCGTATTTCGGTCATCTGTACTTTAGTACAAAGGTATACTGATCAGAGTCTAAATACAGACAAATAAGTGTAAGAAAACTATTTTTATATGATAATAAAAATGTCTAATATAAAATTTTAATTGAATTGATCAATTGTTGAAATTTCGTTGCTGACACACAAATCGAGACATCAAATTAGACTTGAAATATGAAATTTTTTTCCGGCGATGAAAATATAATTTAACCATATCAAAATGTATAAAATATTATTTTAAGGTCATAGATGAATTTATAAAGTCAGATTTTAAGGTTAATGGCCGAATTGTGAAAATACGATTCTTAGTGCGAGTTTATGGTCCGATTTTTTGATTGAGAGTTAGAAATATGCATTCACTATTGCAAATGTGCCGATATGATTGCAATTGAATTCTAAGATTTTTAAAATTAATAATTTATAAATCAGATTACAAATAATTTTTTGCAGGTATGATTTAGAAAAATGACTAAATTGCAAAAATATAATTTTTGTACTAGTATTTATTTTGTAAAATCGAGAAGACCATTTCGAAGAAAAAATTATTATGAGAATATTGGTATATTCAATTTGAGGAGATAAAATTATTTGAGATATGAAATTTAAGAAAATAAATTTATTCAAGTACTAAATTGAAAAATTGGAAAGTTTGGTGGAAAAAATCTAAATTCAAAGTTTCTTTTAAATTTAATTGGATAAAAGCCAAAATATCGTTTTGATTAATTTTAATTGATAAATAAGTGCAATGATTAAGCTAATTAAATTTTATTCGCCATTAATTTGACTATAAAAGTAAAAAATAAGATTAAAAATTCGTTTGACATTGCGTTTGATAAAAAAATTTGAAGAAAAATTTCTTTATTTTTAAATTTTTTGAGTTTTGAAGAATTTTTTGACATTGCGTTTGATAAAAAAAAACTTTTGACATTGCGTTTGATAAAAAAAATTTGAAGAAAAATTTCTTTAATCTCAAACACTCCCTAATTATACAACATTTTCAAACTTAAAAAAACATATCTTCTCCTTCTTCAATAGTCATTTTTTTTATTTTTTTAGTCTTTTTTCTCACAAATTATAATTATCAAAGCATAAGAAAATATAAAGAATTAAGTAAGAGTGAAGAAATTTTTTTTGGAGGAAAATCATATATTGGATACAAATTTTAAGAAAATTAGAAGTGATATTTTCTTTACGTTTCTTTCAATTTTCCATGGATTTAAGTTGATTTGAATTATTGTTGTGAGTAGATTTTAGTTTGATAGGTGATATTGCTTGGATTTTGTTGATGGAAGAATTAGGTTTTTGTAGAAAATAATGGAAAATTTTGATAAAAAAGAAAAATAAGTAAAATGAAGCTTGAGGATGGTGGATATGATATAAATTGATAAGAATAATTTTTAGAAATTTTTGTGGAATTTTTAGATATTTTTCATAATTATGGCCAAATTTTTGAAAAATTATTTTGAAAAATTTGTGCCTTAAAAATGATGATAATGAAGCTATATAGAATGTTTGGAAGTGGAAAGTAATTTTTGGTGTGGAAAAAAAATTAATAGAATTTTTGAATTTTTGGCATAATTATTGAAAAATTTATTGGAAAAATATAATTTTAGTGAAATTGGTGATGAAAAATGAGAATAATGGGTCAGAGTAATTATAGAAATTTAGTTGAAATTTTTAGACCATTTATTGAATTAATAGGAAATTTTAAGTTGGAAATAGATTATTGGAGAAAAAATGAAAAATAAAAAAATAAGGAAAAATTACATAAATTGAAGAGAAAATTTTAATTTAATTTGGAATACTTGAAAATAATTGAAAATTTTGCGTTAGTAGTACGTAGTTTGAAATAAGATTGGTAGAAAAAAATATGTAAAGGTGTGTCGGAAAAATTAAATTGATAGTTTAATTTTCATTTAAATTTAGTAATTTTTATTGGATCGGTAAATAATTAGAAATTTAATAGTTATTCATGTACGCTATTAGAGCAGATACTAGGAGTAGAAAGAGAAAATGAGCCGACAGTTTCCTATAAGTTACCATAAATATTTGTGCATTAACTTATAATATAGGTCAATTGCGATTTAAATTGATTTATATATACTTTTCGGTATAAAATGACTTTATATTTTAGAAAATAATTTATGTAAAATTTATAAAAAAATATTAAATGTTTAGAAAGTTATTGAAAATATATTTTATGATAAAAATAAAATATTTTGGTAAAAAAATTATATTTGTAAATAAATTTATTTTTTCCATGTAGTGAATTTTATGCTATTAAATAATTGTATAAAAAAATGATAACGATTATATCTATAAAATTTTTTATAAGATAAATGTTTTAATATTGTATATATGTTGATAAACTCATTGTGAGCATGCTAATAAGGTAAAAACGTCGTGACATATAGTTATTTTGTTCATGAGAGATATTGTATGACTCATATGGTTATCTTGAACCATACATATTATTTATTTACCAATCATATAATTATCTTATGTCAGATGATATTATCTAGGATTATGTGATTATTTTTAATCTTATTTTTGTAATTATCTTGAACCATAAAATTTCCGTCATTTGAAGGTACATTTTTTTTAGGGTAGGTCTATGGTATATTAATATATGAGTTTGATTAAATTTTTAATTTAATGAAATATCAAAATTTTTAATGCATTTATTATATAATTGTGGTATGAATGCCAATGGTTTTGGTTTCGAAATATTTTGTTTAATGATTTAAATTTATTTTTACGTATAAGTAAATAATTTATTAATGGTTTTGATACATAAAAATATTTTTCAAAATTTTGTTAATTTTAAATTATATATTTTCATTTAAAGTGACTTTTATTATAAATTTTTGTATCACAAAATTTTATACTTAACGCGAAAGAAAACATACTCTTGCGTAGGTTATAGTTGAGTTAAACGACGATAGATGTGTACATAAATGTTGTCGCTAGTATTAGTGGATCCCACATTTGGAGTCGAGCAGCAATGACAACTACCCCATTAGGGTAGATTTTTGCTATATATATTTTATATATTTTGTTTAACATATTTTAATATATATAAGTTATTTGTATGAGCATGTAAATTTTGATCATAGGATGAGAATAGCAAGCGAATACAAATTTATATTATTTTGGTAATGTAATATATTATTTTATTAAATTTTTTTACCAATATATATATATATATATAAGTTTTAATAATGTATTATTTTAAATAAATATTTCGTAGTATTCCCTATTTGACTGTGTATGATAGTATATACGGATAGGTAAAACATGTTATAAACTCTTTATGATAAACTTACATATTCAACAAGTAAATCATATATGGAATTATTTACACCAACACATTTGGAGTATGATTTATTTGCGCAAAGCATAATTCGGCTAAGGAAGGAATGGAGATAGGGTAAATATTGTTTTGAGCAGATTAGGATAAATCTTTCAACATGATTAGAATAAAAAATCTAATCCGGATGGACATCTATCTTTGTATTTCATAAGGGTTAGAACATTTGTATTACCAACTTTGAATCCTATTAGAACTATAATTGTTGTACTAATAATGTATACACAACACATATCATTCAACTCAAGTCTCTTTTATCAATTAGCATTAGCATTAGTTTAGTAATTTTACTCTTCGTGATCCACTATTTATTACTTTGAGTTGCTTATTAAAACCTTTGTAGGTAATAACTCCAACACTTTGTCCTTAGTTGGCGAATCTTATAGATTTTATGCACTTTAATATTTTTCTATAACACTAGACAATCAGACCCAATGCATCTCTTATTGGGTCTTTACCCTTTTTTACCGAATTTTGGGGCAAACATCTTTTTATTGACCATAGTAGGAGTTCATTGTATAGTGCACTCATACAATACTAATACCAAGAAAAACTCAAGAATAAGGTCGAACAAATGGTAGATTCAAGAAAGGATATTTCGGCTGAAGAAAAAGGAAGTAATAGAAAGACTTCCATTTCTAGCACAGGAAAAACCTTGCTACAATAATAGCAAGAGCAATCAACTTTGATGTGAAATCAGGGAATAAATATGACAATTCCACCCAACCAATCTAGCCATCATGGTTGTCCTTTACAGATCATTTGACAATTGCCAATAACGTGGTAAGAGAAAACCATATTGTGTTCAATGTCCTGGTTACACATATGCTTACGATGATGAGACCAATTCAAGATCAATCAAAAAGAATTCAATGGGGATTACAAACTTTAGTTGATGCTCTGAAAGAGTCTTTGGAGAGGATTTTACAAATATTGGGAGGATGAACTAAAGATTACAATTGACAACCATAAAGGCATCGAAAAGAACAAGAGGCACCTATATATGAAGGAATTTAAATTTTGAGAAGGAACGAGGGATAAGAAAATCAGAACCAAGATAAAAAAAGTCCTTACTAATGATTACCCGAACTAGGTGAACAACCCCATTTACCAAGTCAGAATCAACAAAATGATGACTACCGGAAGTTTCAGCCACACTAAGAATTTCGACCTTATAATGTAGAAAAAAACAACATTGTAGAGGAATTGGAAAGGCTTAAAGCTGATGATCAGTCAACACATAGACTATTTTATAAGAAATTGTACCCGGACTGAGTAAATCGATTATATCCATTTTCCAGTGGATTTAAAACTCTAGAATTCACATTATTTTTAAGAGAGAAAAATATACCATATGCTATTCAAATTTGAAAAAAAAATTGGAGGTTATTTGTATTCATCGTAAACCCCCATTCACATCACCATTCAATATTTCTTGGCCCACTATTGGCCAAACCACTTAAGCGCTAGGCCCAATATGAGTAGGATCACTTAGACATGCTTCACCTGAGATTGTCCCTTGGCTCATAGGTCCTGATACAAGATTAGAATTCTAGCTCTTCTAGAGTGGTATCTCACTAATGGCTTGGACCCCCTAGAAGATGGTCTTTTTTGCTTTCCACCTAAGCTATGCAGGAAATTCCCAAAGCCAATCCTAGAGAATAGTGAAGCTTCATAAGGTCGTTCTGTCCAAGTGCATGTAGTCTGCATCTTCGCAGACATGACTAGAGCATATTGCTCAATTTTCAATTTAACGTGGAGAAGCTAACACAAATGATGTCTGAAAATTGTGGCTATTTGGAAATTTTTCTAACCCAATCTACTTTTACATGGTACACCAACTTCACGCAAAAATCCATAACAAATTAGCAAGAATTTTAAGGAAAATTCCATATGATTTACTTTTAAGACTCATCCTAAAGTGACATTAGCCGATTTAGCTAGAACGCAACAACTACCAAGTGAATCAGTTGAACAATATGCGTTAAGATTTAGAAGGCTGAGGACATCTTGCTGAACAATCGTTATAGAAGTTGATTGTATGAGGCTTGTAATAAAAGGGTTTTTTTTTCTCCATTAAGGAACATTTTGAGGGCTACCAGTACAAGGATATGTTTAATTTAATAGCATAGCATCAAGCTATGAGTGACTGTTGAAGGAAAAAGAACAGAAGCGGGCTATTTCAAAAGGGACTTACTATAAGGACCAAATGAATACTTTGGTGTCATGTGAAGCCGATTCTAATAGTGAAGAAGAAGAATACCTAGTCAAATGAAAACAAGCAAACCTTATGAATGCCCTGCATTATCCAAACTTTTAGCTAATGCATGCCAATAAAAACAATAAAAAGAAAAGTACTAAAATAGTTGAGTATGATTTCAATATAACCAAAGTCAATGATATATTTGATTGGACTTTAAAAGACAATCAAATAATACTTTTCGAAGACTGTAATTTCATTGGCTAAAGAGAGGTACATGAAGGATTACTGTTGAATGCATTGTTTAGGACTGTTGAAGTGGTATTCTAGCTGTCATTTCCAGCTTTTATTAATTGATTTAGTTTCCTCTTTAAATGATTTTATTTGTTTCATATTTTTAGGAACAAGTTAATTTATTTATGTTTTTATTTATCTTGATACTAGGACTATGATTTCAGTAATTTGTTTGTTTTTATCTATATATGTTTGTTGTAAGTTTTATATTAATTGTAGAGACAAAATTTTAAAAGTTAACAATTGGTATCAAAGCCCTTTTTCTTAAGGGACCTTTTGTTTTATCTTCTCTGAATCCATGAAAGCTGAAGCAAGTTTTTCTGCCATTACTCCATCAGTGTTTGATTGAACCAATTATCAAATGTGGGCAGTTAGAATGAAGACTTACTTGGAAGCCCTAGATCTCTGGGAAACAGTGGAAAAGGATTATGATGTTCCTGCACTTCCTGCAAATCCCACAGTGGCTCAAATGAAGTCCTATAAAGAGAAGACAAAAAAGTCAAAGGCCAAGACAACTTTGTTTGCAATTGTTTCTGCTACTATTTTTACAAGAGTTATGTCTCTAAAAACGACTAAAGAAATATGTGACTACCTCAAATCAGAATATGCAGGAGATGAAAGAATCAAAGGTATACAGATTCTGGATTTGATTAGGGAGTTTGAATTGCAAAAGATGAAGGAATCTGAGACTATTAAAGCTTATACAGAGAAGCTACTTGGGATAGCCAACAAAGTTATATTACTTGAAGCTGAGTTTTCTAACTCAAGGATTGTCGAAAAAATTCTTGTTACAGTTCCGGAAAGATATGATGCCACAATCATAGCCTTGGAGAACACAAAAGATTTGTCACAAATCTCTTTGGCATAACTTTTAAATTCTCTACAAGCTCAGGAGCAAAGAAGATTGATGAGGGAAGATACAAAAGTTGAAGGAGCTTTATTTGTCAAGCATCAAGGTACTGCAAAGAATAAATGGAAGAACAAGAAGAAAGAAGGAGAAGGCAGTGACACAAATGCAGAACCAATAGATGCAAAAGGAAAAAAATATGCTCAGCAAAGGATTTACCCTCCATGCCAGCATTGTAGGAAGAAAGGGCACCCACCTTTCAAATGTTGGAGAAAGCCAAACGCCAAATGTTTCAAGTGTAATCAGAAGGGACATATGGCTATTATATGTAAATCAAAGAACCATTAGCATGAAAAAGAAGCCAAGGCTACTGATCAAGAGGAGGAGGACCATTTATTGGTTGCTTATTGTTTCTCCACTACTGATTTCAGTGAAAGCTGGCTAGTTGATAGTGGTTGCACCAACCACATGACTTACATTAAGGAACTATTCAGAGATCTATCAGAAGCAAGCTCATCAAGGGTTCGAGTAGGAGATGACAAATATATTGTTGTGAAAGGAAGAGGAACAGTTGCTGTCACAACTTGCCAAGGTACAAAATTCATTTCAAATGTTTTTTATGTACCTAAGATAGATCAAAATTTATTAAGTGTAAGTTAGTTGTTAGAAAATGGATATAAAGTGGTATTTGAAGGTAGAGCTTGTTTGATTCAAAATGCAAGTGGTAAAAGTCTATTCATAATCTAAATGAGTGGAAAAAGTTTTGCTCTAAATCTATTGGAGGAGGAGCAAACTATTTGTTCAGTGAAAGAGAATGTGACTGAGTTATGACACAAAAGACTTGGTCACTATAACTATCAAGGGCTCTTTCAAATAAAGTCAAATGGAGTAGTGAATGGACTGTCAGATCTGGAAAGTCAAGCTTCAACATGCAAGACTTGTCAGATAGGAAAGCAGACAAGAAAACCTTTTCCAAAGGTAGCCTGAAGAGCAACCAAGAAGCTACAACTTGTGCATACTGATTTAGCTGGCCCTCAAAGAACACCTTCACTGAATGATAGTCTTTATTATGCCATTTTTATAGATGATTTTACCAGAATGTGCTGGATATATTTCCTCATACACAAGTCAGATGTTGTTCAAGCCTTTTGGAAGTTTAAAGCACAAGTGAAAAATGAAAGTGGTTGCAAAATACAAATTTTAAGGTTTGATAATGGGAAAGAGTATACATATGACTAGATGTATGTTGAGGATGCAAGCATTCATCACCAACTAATAGCTCCATATACTCTACAGAAAAATGGAGTTAGTGAGAGGAGAAACAGATACATCTTGGAAATGACTAGATGTATGTTGCATAAAAAGAATTTGCCTAAAAAATTTTGGGCAGAAGCAACAAATACAGCAGTGTTCCTACAAAATAGGCTTCCTTCAAGTGCAGTAGGGTTCAAGACACCTTTTGAAGCTTGGTATGGCTATAAACGCTCTCTGAATTTTCTTAAAATCTTTGGTTGTCTTTGTTTCACTCATGTTCCTCATATTAAGAGAGACAAATTAGATGAAAGAGCACTACTAGGAATTTTCATTGGGTACAACTCAACCTCCAAAGCTTACAAAATCTTCCAACCTTAAAATGACAAGATTGTTGTAAGTAGAGATGTACACTTTACCGAAGAAAAAAGATGAAAAAAGGGCAGCACCTCAAGTTAACTGATTTGAATATAACAGACCAGTTTTTTGAAGATGGTGAAATTGATCTAATTGATGATGGGCTTGTTAGGGGAACAAGATCACTGACAGATGTGTATCAAAGGTGCAATGTGGCTGTGTGTGAACCTACTAGCTGTGAAGAAGCTATGCAAAGCCAGATATGGAGAGCAGTAATGAAGGAGGAGCTACTCATGATAGAAAAAAAATCAGAGATGACAGCTTGTTGATAAACCTCAAGGTAGAAAAGTAATTGGAGTTAAATGGGTATTTAAAACTAAACTAAATGTTGATGGAACAATAAACAAGCATAAGGCTAGCCTAGTTGTAAAAGGGTATACACAAATACCTGGAGCTGACTACTCTGACACATTTGCACCAATGGCTACGCTGGATATCATCAGGCTTCTTCTTGCTATTGCTGCACAGATGGACTGGAAGGTCTTTCAGCTTGATGTAAATCTGCTTTCTTAAGTGAGTACCTGCAAGAAGAAATTTATGTTGATCAACCAGAGGGATATGTGAAAAAGGGAGAATAAGATAAAGTTTATCTCCTAAAGAAGGTCATTTATGATTTGAAACAGGCTCTTAGAGCCTGATACAACATGATTGATGAATATTTAAAGGGTTTAAACTTCTTTAAAAATCTATCAGAATCAACTTTATATGTTAAGAAAGTTGGAGCTGATATTTTGATTGTATCTGTATATGTTGATGATTTGCTGGTTACTGGGAGTGAAATGAGTCTGGTGCAACATTTCAAACAAGAAATGATGGAATATTTTGAAATGACAGATTTAGGACTGATGTCTTATTTTTGGGGAATGGAAGTTAGACAAAGTGAGAGTGAAGTTTTTATTTGTCAGAAAAAATATGTTAAAGAAATTCTTAGAAAGTTCAAACTTGAATACTGCAAAAGAATGCAAACTCCTATGAATGTGAAAAAGAAGCTAAGCAAGGTTGATGGGACTAAAGAAGCTGATCCAACTCATTTTAGGAGTTTAGTAGGTTGCCTCATGTACCTAACATCAACTAGACCTGATATTCTAAATTCTGTAAGTATCTTGTCTAAGTTTATGCACTGTCCAAGTGAAAGTCATCTCAAAGCAGCAAAAAAAGTACTGAGATATGTCAAAGAGACATGTAATTTTGGCATAAAGTTCAAGAAGAGTAAGAAGTTCAATCTGAATGGATTCTCAGATAGTGATTGAAGAGGCTCAGTTGATGACATGAAAAGTACCTCTGGTTATTATTTTACTTTTGGTTCAGCTGTTTTTTCATGGAGTTCAAAGAAATAAGAGATGGTAGCTTAGTTCATAGCAGAGACAGAATTTATTACTGCCACATCTGCTGCAAATCAAGTACTTTGGCTAAGGAAGATTATGATTGATCTTAATCTAAAACAGCAAGGGAGTACAACCATTTATGTTGATAATCAAACAACTATAGTTATCTCTAAAAACTCTGTGTTTCATGGCAATACAAAACATTTTAACATCAAACTATTCTTTTTTAGAGATGTGCAAAGAGAATGAGACATTATGCTAGTCCATTGCAACTCAGAAGAACAACTTGCAGACATTCTAACCAAGCCTTTACCAGCAAACAAATTTGAAGAGTTAAGAGGAAAGCTTGATATTTGCAGCTCCTAAACAAGGAGGACTGTTGAATGTATTATTTAGGACTGTTGAAGTGACATTCTAACTATCATTTCCAGCTTTTATTAGTTGATTTAATTTCCTTTTTAAATGATTTTATTTGTTCCATATTTTTAGGAATAAGTTGATTTATTTCTGCATTTATTCACTTTGATACTAAGATCATAATTTCAGTAATTTGTTTGTTTTTATCTATATATGTTTGCTGTAAGTTTTGAATTAACTGAAGAGACAAAATTTCAAAAATCAACAATTATTGCATAACTCCTGCCTTCATAGTACTAACAATTGTGTCACTTTCAAAAGTCAGAAGTCAGATCCAAAAGAAAATCACAAAAGGGAATATTAATCCTTCCAGGCAAAAACAAATATATGGATACCAATCTCTTCACATCTCTTAACATTAATATGGCAACAACTCGTCGAAGAGAAGCTTTGGGAAGTGGATATATTTCTGAAAGATAGATACTTAAGTGGGTGAAAATGAGGATCAAAATCAATAATGATGATCAAGCCGAATCCTCAAAATCGGCCACAAAAAGTAATGATGGATTCTAAGCCACTAACTGAGGTAACTTGCTTACAGTGTCACATCCATTTCAATGTAGAACATACGGTCAGAAAACCAATAACCTTCTTACCTGAGTCGACCCGAGAGGATAGATGGAATTCATAAGCCCAGAGCTTCTATATTTAATTTTTTTAGCTCAGATGGCACACAATAAATTGTTAGATGTATTTTAAAAAAAAAAAAAAAATAGCATATCAATATTATCATTTAGTTTTTTATATTGACTCTTGATTAGAATTCGAATTTGAAATTTTAGGATGCTAATAATAATGAGATATAACTTGCAACTCAAGACTCTCCTACCCCAGCTGTATGGAAAGATGTTTTCTGCCAAATTGGTTTATATTGACACCCACACTTGATTGATTGTGCGTGCAAGAAGTCATAATTAATTTTTCATGTAGGTTGGGCACCATAGTTATTACTAATGTTTAATAGGGATAATATAACTTCAAAATTTTCACTGATACTAGCCCACTCAAATTTATTTGTATGTGTTTGATCTCTTTGATTTATTGAATACCAGAAACCCAAAAATCAGAGGAAAAAAAAACTGATCTACCCCATCTTATATCTATTTTAGAGAACTTGCTTGCTCATTGCAGAATTAAGGAAAAGGGACAAAAAAGAAAAGTAAAAACTAATAGAGTGTAATTTGGGGGGCAAAACAAGTCATACTCACTTATATTAAGTTATATATATTGTCTTTCACTGTTTTCCTTAGTTTTATTTTTTTATTTTTCTTTAAAATAAAATTGTAATCAATTAAATTATATATTATAATCTTTGGCATTTTACAGTAATGATTACTTTTCTTTTTTTTTTAAAAAAAAAATCAATATTCAAGTCCCAAGAAGCGAATTTTAAGAATCTTACTTGTCGTAGAGATAATATCTTGTTTTTGTTTTCGAGCTTAATTACTTGATTTTTAGTACGTAGTAGCTAGCAATCAGTAATAAAATATTCAACAGTTAACGATCGATCATCTATAAATATAATGAATGTTTAATTTTAACATGTTTATTAATGCAATGCTAGGAATTAAGATCAAATTGTAAAATGACAAAGAAAAAAATATTTATATTATATGCTATGAATGAAAAATAATATGCACATAGTACGTACAAATATATTATTAAAAATGCTAGGGTAAGGGTAGATATACAGGGAAATGTTGATCAATTTATTTCTCATTTTTATCCCAGCCATAAATATTAATTATTAAATTTATCAACGCATTTTAATATGATAAAATGTTTCAGATTGGAGAGTAAATCCTTAATTGATTTCAAAATTTTTTAGTGCATTATGGTTATATTCAATCAAAAGAAGATAAAATTCTGAAGAATACTTCATATTCTCATTGAAGAAGAAAACAAGTTTATATGCATAACTTGTCCGCGAAAATAGGAAGAAGATGTAAATAACTAACTAACTAACTAACTAAAAATCCCGCCTACACTGAAAATGAAAGTACCAAGTGAAACGCTGTGTGCTCCGTACTCTTAAAATATAAATTACAAAACGATGCGTGTAGGGAATAAATAAAACGGTGCGTAGCTTTGTCTCCTTTGCTTCCTTCGATCACACTTCAAACTTCATAGCAACTCAGCGTCATTCAACACCAGCACTCCTTACCTGCTGTGTCAGCATGTATTCCATCATCCCCCTCTCAAGGTGGAGCCTGTTGCAAAGTCAACAAGCCCAACTTAGAATCATAAACGATCAAATGCAGAAAGTGGGAGTGCTTTTGTGAACAAGTCAGCAAGCTGAAGAGAAGAAGCTATGTGCCGAGGAAGAACAAAACCCAATTTATACTCATCCCTCACCAAATGACAGTCAATTTCCAAATATTTGGTCCTTTCATGGAAGACTGGATTGACAGTAATATGAATTGCTGTCTGATTATCATACAAAAAAGGGATGGGTTTAGGCACCATAACTTGAAAGTCTTGCAATACATAGCTGATCCACTTGAGTTCACATACTATGCTAGCAAGACTTTTGTATTCAGCCTCTCCTGAGGACCTAGAAACGGTGCATTGTTTCTTTGCTTTCCAAGAAATTAAAGCTGAACCAAGAAAGATGCAAAAACCAGTGATGGATCTCCTTGTGTCTTTACAACTGTCACCGTATGCTTGTAACTGTAAATCATTAGCACTTGGGTTGACCAAACCTCTGTTAGGTGTCCCTTTCAAATATTTAAGCACATGAAGAGTACTGTGCTAATGGCTTTCCCTTGGGTTTTGTACAAATTGACTCAACTGATGAACTGCAAAAGAAGCATCTGGCCTTGTGAACCCCACATACAATAATCTCCCAATGAGTCTTGTGTAAATTTGAGGATTAGACAACAATAATCCTTCTTTTGCTGTTAAAACAGTGCCTTTAACTATGGGAGTAGAGACTGATTTGGCTTGATGCAATCCTGCATCTTTGATTAAATCCAATATATATTTCCTTTGACTCAAGAACAAGCCATTGGAGGATCTAGTGAGTTCAATGCCAAGAAAATATTTTTCCAAGCCTAAGTCCTTAATGGTGAACTACTGATCCAAGAAGGACTTGACTTTGGAAATGGCTGACTCTGAAGATCCTGTTACTAACACATCATCCACACAGACTAGCAAGATGAGGAAATCAAAGCCTTTATGCAAATTAAAAAGACAATGATCATGAACTGATTGAGTAAAACCATATGAAATCAATTGTTGTGTGAACTCTATGTTCCACTGTTTATCTGACCTAATCAGTTTGCAGACCTGGCCTGGAGCAGCTTTGGTGTAACTAGTTGGAGGTATCATGTAAGGCTTTTCATCCATGTACCTATGGTGGAACGCATTGTTGATTTCTAGCTGGTGCAAGGGCCAAGCATGGACTGCAGTAAGTGATAGAAATAGTCTGATTGTGACAGTCTTAGCCACTGGTGAAAAACTCTCTGTATTATCCACCCCCTCTATATGGTTATATCTCTGTGCTACAAGACAGGCCTTGTACCTATCCACAGTACCATCAGGCATCATTTTCAACTTATAAACCCATTTACTTCCTATGGGTCTTTTATTGGTAGGTAGATTAGTCAAGACCCATTTCTGGTTATGTTTTAGAGACTGTAGTTCAGATTCCATAGCCTGTATCCATTCCTTATGTTTTACTACCTTTTCTTAAGTGTTTGGTTCTTGACCCTGTGACAAGTTCGTCATGAAACACAAATGTGCAGAAGAGAATTGTCCAGTAAGATAAGGAGAATCAAAGTTAGGTTCATGTACAAAGTTATGTCAAACTCATGCATCTATGCTGGTATTTTAGAGGTTCTTGTACTTTTCCTAGTAGGTAGAGTAGTAATAGGAATGGTGGGCGGTGGAATAACAGGACATGCATCTAGCTGAGCTATGGGCTCTAGAATGGGTGAATGGAATTCTGCAATAACAGTAGAGTCTGGTAAGTTAATGTTTGAATCTTGGATAGGAAAGGGCAGACTAGCAGAAGAGACATCAGTGATGGCGACATTAGAATAAGGAAATACATCTTCATGAAAGATGACATCTCTAGATGTAAACATGACATTAGTATCCAAATCGTACAACTTGTAAGCCTTTTGGCCTGGTGAAAGGCCTAGATAAACACTTCTGATCGACCTAGAAGTAAATTTTGACTTATGTGGCACATTGTCCTTCGCATAAGTTAAACAACAAAAATTCTTAAGGATACTATAATCAGGATATCTGTGAAATAAAATCTCAAAAGGTGTCTGCCAATTTAATATGGCATTTGGAAGAAAAAGCAGTATGCAATACACATTCTCCCCAAAAAACTTCTGGCAATTTGGATTGAAAGAATAAAGCTCTTGCAACTTGCAGAATATGCCTATGTTTCCTCTCTACCACCCCATTCTGTTGAGGTGTGTATGTGTAAGCTCTATGATGGAGAATGGCTTATGTAGCAAGTAAAGTTTGACACTGTCTACTCAAAAACTCTGCTCCATTGTCAGTTCTTAATACCATTATTCTGGCATTGAATTGATTTTGAACCATATTAAAAAATTTGTCCAAGATAGATATTGTTTGACTTTTGTTGTTCATCAAGAAAATCCGCGCTCCTCTACTACAATCATCAACTAATGTTAAAACATAGTGTGCTCCTCCTAAAGTAGAAGTCTTATTAAGTCTCCAAATATCTGCATGCAATAGAGAGAAAGATGTTCTGTTTTAGAGGTACTTATGGGAAAAATATTTCTGGGTTGTTTAGCCATAGGATAGATCTCACAATAGGGCATAACAATACTATGATTTTTATTCAAGAAGCTCAAAATGAGAAAGTACAGTATGAGAACCCCATCCTGCTGTGCCATAGGTTTCTATCTGCAGCAGCAGCAGTGGACACCTGATTTACAGAAAGAGTAATGCAATCTTACAACAAAGAAATTGTACTAGGTTTCTTATTTATTGGTTCATGATCAAAGTGATAGACGCTGCCCACATCTCTTCCATATGCAAAAACCTTGTTATTCCTCAGATTCTGGAAGACACAAGTAATAGGAGTAAAGATAAGTTTGACACGATTCTCTTTAGTAAGCTTATTGACAGACATTAAGTTGTGTGAAAAAATAGGCACCATTAATTTTATATTAAATTAATGGTGGTAACATCTATATGATTATTAGATTTAACAATTATATTATTAGATTCAAACTTAATAGGTTGAAAATGATTAAAATCGTTTTGAAATTAATAACAATTGAATAATTTTTCAGTTATAGTTATAAAACTAATTAATATCTATTAAATGATACTAAAATTGATATTAAGTAAATGCTGGACAAATATTGATTAAATATTGAGTAAACCTTTAACAAAAGGTAAATACTAGGCAATTATTAAGTAAATATTGGGTAAATATTAGGTATTTGTAAGTTTATATCAAACTAAAATCGATATTAGGTAAACATTTGATAAATATTGAGTAAATATTAGATAAATATTTGGTAATTATTGGATAAATATAGAGTAAATATTTAGTAAATATTGGGTAAATATTACCAAGGTAAATATTGGATAAATGTTAGGTATTTATAAGTGTATGTCAAACTAAAATCAATATTAGGTAAATGCGGGTAAATATTTAGTAAATATTTGATAAATGTTGGATAAAAATTATGGATTTGCTTGCTATATTAATCAATTAAGAGATATTGCAAATTAAAAATTAATTTAATATAATTATCCTAAGGTTTTTTGAATCTTAATTTAAAATTAAAATTTAACTATATGTATAATTTTATTTTAAGATCATGATGTTTCCTATTTTAACTTATGCAATTTATATTGTTACGAAGAATATTTATACAATATAATTAATATAAAATATTTATATTAACGCTATTGTTGAATGTATGGTATAGATATTTTTATAATTATTTGAATAATTTTTTTAAAGTAATTTTGAGAGATGAGTTAAATTTTATAACTTTCAACAATAAATTACAAGAATGGTGTGTTACAAGAAAAAAAAAAAAGAGAAATAATTTTGTTTAATTAGAAAAAGAGAAAATGATAAAAATATGTTGGTAAAAAAAAGACATATTATGTCTAATAATGAACCAAGAATATGCAAATTATAAATTATAAAATAGAAATTAGAAGGCATCTTCGAAAATGTTCTATAAATAATAAAATAAAATAAAATAAATGTCAGTAACAAAAAATAAACATATTTATGGCCAAATAAATAGATATTAGTTTTACAACTAATCAGTTATTGAGTTGAATTTTCAGTAGGAATTCAAAAGAAATACAAAAGAAAAAAAGAAATAGGAGAGAGAGAAACTTTTAATTTTTAAGCAACCCAAACAGATTTACTTTCAAGATTTCATATATTTTTCAATCAAAATTAGTGCTAATGAGAAAATGACATGAGAAATTAAAATAAAATAAAATAAAATGATAAATTTGAAATAGAAAGATGATAAAAATAATAAAATTGAAAAGATACTTTTGGTAAAAATGAAAAATATTGTAGGTATTTTTGAAATAAAAAGTTAAAAGTTGATATTTCATGAAATTTCCTCTAATTATAATTGACATTGCAAATAATGAAGCATCACCTGACTAGGGCCCAGAATCGAATGAAACAGCAAGTTGATTCTCATTGCACGGATAGGACATTCAATATTGGTGATTGGGTCTATGTTAAACTTCAGCTCCACAGACAACAATTAGAAAATGCTCATTGTTAGAAATAATATTAAAATTCTGTTGTATGTCACCATATACTTTGTGAAAGTTAGCTAGTGCATATATAACACTTGGCATGATAAATTTTTTGGGCATCAAAATCAAATTCATGTAAAGAAATTAGAATTTGTATTGCTCAATTCACGAGTTATTTTCTTCTTTTTTAATTTTTTGAATTTATTAATTGAAGTATCGACTAGCATGCTACTATTATAATTCCTTTTTCATCTCTTTTGTTTTGGTGAAAGTTCCTCAAACTTTTTTTTTTTTAAAAAAAAAATTAACCATTTAGAAGAAAATAAAAACTAAAACAAAAGATCTAAAAAATGCTATATAAAATTATAAAAATTTGTGATTGCCACATTTTCATAATTTTACTTGTGGCTATTATGCTTGTAATTATTTTAGCTACTAATGATACAATATTAACTATAGCTATACACATGCCATAATTCATGACAAATTAGATTTTAAGAAATTTCGATTTAACACAATTAAAAAATTATAGTAGCTATATATTAACTTTAGTCATTAATTGGTTTATACGATAAATGCTATAATTATTTAATTACTATTGTTATGATCATATATTGATATTTGTAGCTAATTAAATCGATTAGTTATGATCTCTTCAATGTGGCTAGAAGAATATAGCTAAATGATTGAGTATTGCCACAATGCTGAAATATTATAATAAATATGAAATATTTGCTATATGTCCCTAATTTTTGTGACTAATTAAGTAAATTATTAAAATCATACATAGTTACAAAGAGTTAACTTTTGTAGCTAATGCAACAAATTAGCTACAATTTTACATGTTGTAGCTAGGAAATTGTGGTTGTACGTGAAAATTGTTGTAGTGCATTCTCTTTTGAGGTTTGACCGTTAGGGAACACGTTTCCTACCTACTAACATCTACTACGTTGATTAATTTATGACTTTTTACTTTAATTACAATATAATAATACTAACTATATACATTATGTCCAGGATTGGGTGATCCTAAATTCTTGATGATGAGAAATAAAGTGAAAAAATGGGATTTTTTTTAATTTTTATTTTATTCATGTCCTTGTATTTATGTATGTGTATATATAGAGTGTTACAAATTAATTGCCAAGAGCTTTTGATGCATAAATATCGCATGTTATTTAGTTACTTTTTTCATCAAGTGCCCAAATTTAGTTTACTCTCTAAGAAAAATCTCTAAACAGTACTCATTTGTATGATTATTAGTGATGTGTTGTTGAGAAAATTAGCACTAAAGTCATAAAAAGTTGTAAAACCCTTTTCTAGATGGGGGCTTGTAAATTGTAACCAAAAGGTATGGTATAATATAAGTTAATACCAGCACAGTAAAATAAATTATTTTGTTAAAAATTTAAAATAAGACCTATCATTTGGATTTTGTATTTTTATTTTGATAATTTGAATCCCTGTACTCTAATTTTTTTAATAATTAAGTTTATTTTTTAGAAATAAAATTAATGTCGATAGTATAATAAAAAAATATCCTTGTATACAGTTGAGATTAAATGTGATGTGAATTAAAGTGTATAGTAGAATTATATTAACAATACAACTAAAATTAATATATAAACTACACACTTCAATTCACATTATAATAAATTATAGTTAGACAAAAATACAATTTTATATTCATAGATTAAAGATATTAATATAATTTTCAAACAATATTAGAAAAGGGTTCAATTGTTAATAAAAATAATAATACATGTGTTCAAATCATTAAAATAAAAGTATAGGAATCAAGAAAACTTGAAAGTTTGCCAAAAATAAAAATGATAGCAGATCAACGATTAGCTTTTATAGGTTTTTAATTTACTAAGTAATTCCGATTTAACCAGCGTTTGCAGTCCAAGGATTAGGATAATTGCCTTCCAAGCAATAGACCCGGGTTCGACTTCCGGCAGACGCATGATATATTTTTATAATTAGATCAAAGTGGGAACAAATGCCCTGCCAGATATATGGGGTGCATTACATGTTTTCTTCTTCTTCTTTTTTTTTTTTTTTTGCATATATATTTACACACACACACACATATATATATATATATAAGAAAAAAAGACGTTCCAAATTTATCATTATACATTTGTCACATTAAAAATGATATTTTAGTAGGAACAAGCCAAATAACATGGAAAATGGCATTAAAATTTTCACATCAATGGAGTTCTAGTTCATTTTTTAATTCCCATTATAATACGTTGGAGAGAAGCTTAAAATAAGATCATCTTCACATAGTCTAACTGCCGAAGGCCATGCCCTACTCCAGCAAATGGTTCAACATAAATAAGAAACAAGCATAGGGCCATAACCTTCTTCAAATGTGGCCAAATGTGAGTCTATTCCATCTAAACAAGCACAAATGAGCACAAATGTGAGTCTATTCCATCTAGACATCTCTTTCTCTATAGCCCTAATATAGCACCTGATAATTTATCTTTTCCTGAAGAAATTTCTGGATGGACCTTATTGTACACCACGCAATTTCCGAAAAAAGCCCTCATCTAAGCCTAACACATTTCTCCTATCTAAACATATACACATGTCCATTAGCTCATTCCTTTTGCCTTTAATCTTGCTAATACGAGCCCAAAAGAGTCCGGCTAGCGCTTGAAAAGGGGTTGGGCTTGGTTGGTGGGTTGCACCCCTGGTTCGAACCATGGCCATGCAGGCTCGAACCATGGGTCTGCGAATTGAAGAGCAATGATTGCATGGCCTGTGGCCGTTGCGACCAAATTTGTGGATTTGCAGTAATTAAGCAGGTGAATATAAGGGTCTTTGGTTGCCCTAATGAAAGATTTTATTTTTTTGGAATATATATATATATTAAAAAAATAAAAGTACATTTGCACTTGTGAAAGAAATTCAATTCATAATGGAACATGAACCTATATCCATAATATAAGAATTAATTGTAAAAATAATTGAGTTAGTAATAGAATATGAATCTGCATCGATAAAAGAGGAGTGGTAATTTTTCCGCCTAAGGTTGTCTCGGCCCAAGCCTTTATGAACAGGGTGGCGCAGATGGCATCTACCGGCATGTGAAAACAACTCAAGCCTATTGCTAACCCCACCTTCTTCAAATTCAGCAACCTGAAACTAAAATTTAACGATATATATGTTAAGGATTTCGATAAAGGTATCAATTTGTGACGAAATACTTTTGCGATAATCATTTTACCTCAAAATTATTTAGTGTGAAAGTTAGTTTTTGTGACCAATTTATCATATTTTATTCTTATAACACTTTTCTATTTTTTTTTTACATTGATTTTATAATTTAATGCACAATTGACTTAAGATTAGAATAAAAATCCACGTTAGAGAAGAATTTTGAAATTTTTTTTGAAAATAAGTGTTTTCAATATATATGATACTCAGTAAATTGATAGAAAAGTTAAGTTCTGTACTAATTATAAATTTATGCAGAAATAACAGTAAAAATTACAATAGAAATTTATACTTAGTTAGGATTTGAGGGAAAAAAAATACATTTCTCATTTGAAATCGGGTTAATGGATCCCAAAAATTAAATTTCTTACCAATTTGTTTTTGAAATGATTACAAAACTCAGTCATAATTAACTGTAAAATTGCAAGAAATATTTATGGTGGCTTAATTTGAAAAGAAAATAAGTTTTTTAAAGATAAAATGAGCTAAATTAACAGTAAAAATTTAAATTTTTAGTAATTAAGCTGAAAAGTTAATTTTAAAATAAATCGATTATTGCAAACATTTTAGAACAACTTTACTATGAGTATTTATCAAAAGTTACTACGAGATGAATCACTGACAATATTTTTGGAGTGGGTGATTTATGTGTTTTTAAGAATAAAGCAGAGATATAACAAAATTTATAAATTAAAAATATTTATGTTGATTATATTTTTTTATAAATTAATTTAATAATATTCTGATCTCTGCCATATAATTGAATTAATGCCGTCAAAATTATGTCTAGAAAATAAAAATGCATTTGGTAATTAGAGAAATACTATCAACACTTTTTTGGACACTTATTTTATAATTGATGTACATCATCAAAAATTTATTTTACAAAATTTGTTATTTTATATAATAAATTAAATTTGATAATGTAAATTAATTATAAAGTAATTGTCTAAAGAAGTGTTGAAAAAAAAGTGTTTGATAGCATTATGCTAATTAATGAATACTTGTTGAGCAAAAAGTGGACCAAAAATAGATAAATTTTTAATAGACTCAATCTACCATGTCATCTGTATACTAATTCAATCACACAGTAAGATATTCACATCAATCAATATGAATAAAACAATTAAATATGCGTTTTTTACAACATTATTTGACCATGTCATAGAGCTAAGGTATGGTTTCTACCAAATTCCTTCTCTGCTTATTCATTTGGATGATTACAAATATATGCCCTTTTTTGAGTGCAGATTTTCCAATTGTATATATTATGCTTGTAAAGGCAGATTTTTTATACAAAAATCATTGTTAACGCTATATTAGTGCACTCATGACTCATAATTTGTATCTTTTTGCTTTGTGAGCAAAAAATGGTTGTTGTATTGTGAAAAGTTTTATGTGATTGGCAGGTAATTATACCGTATAACTTTCTTTCATTGAAAGTTGGATTTGGCTTGTTCTAGCATAAGTATCTTGGTTGCATTTTTTTCCTGTCATGGGATGGATCTTAATGATAACACCATTGAAGACTTGCGTTGTCAATTCTGGTTATAAACAGGGCAATGGAGGCAAAGAATCTTGCAGTCAAAGGCAAATAGTTTGGGACTGCGCTCAGTTGAGTGAGTTCCCAATGGTTCTTGTGGAGTTAAATCACTATTCTGTTTTATTATACTTCTCCTATGGATTTTTTTTTTCCGAACTGGTTTTAGGCCTTCTGGCTGAAAGAATGGTTTTGGTACTTGATAAAAGAGACTTATCCGACACAATATTAGAGAACATGCAACTTTTCAGTCATTTTGGTTATTAGCTCATTGCCATTTGTTTTTCCTACTTCCAGGCCTGAATACCTAACGGTCATCCCAAATTTTATTCTATACTGAAACATTTATATGTTTCCCAGATATGTGTTCTTGCTGGAGTCATCTACTGATTTCAGCAAACAGGGTTACTTTGCAGGTTGAAGCAAGTATTGTTACAACTGAATGTCACCAAATTCAAAAGGGAATACTGGAATTGGTGAACAAACATGGTGATAGGAAGCTAGTTTTGGGGGTTATACTGGAGAAGTAAGTGGTTTGTCAATCATCTGTCATTCCAGTAGTACTCCAATAAGAACCTAATCATCACAATCACTTATGCTGCCCTGGGAATTTTGTTCTGGATAATCTGTGTCATTTATTTTTTTCCTTCTTAGGCAAAGCTGTTTTTGTTGCAATGGTGTAACACATGACCTTTACCTACAATTTCCATGTTCATTGGATCTATACCTCCCTAGGCAACAATATATGGATGCAACTCATAGTAGGATTAACAGATTCTACATCAGATTCTTCATTATCTGAGTAGTCAACTGAACTTCAACATCTTTTTGCTACACAAGTAAAAAAAAAAGATTGGATATCTTAATAATCTCATGGTCTCTTTTGCATAATATTCTCAGCAGACTAGTATCTTCTCTGTATAATTTTCTTTTCTTTTCTTCTCTGTGTTATTATACATACTTTAAAAACCCACACTGTCTTGCACTACTTGTGCACTGTTTAAAGTGAAGATATTGTCCGGAGTCTTATTCTATTGTTTACTCATTTATCAGCGTTTTCTGTTGTCTACAATCCTAATGGCACAATAAACCAGTTGCATGAAGGTGAAAAAGAGCTCCAGCAAGGCGAATTTTGTAGCCTGAAGTGCTCCCTTCTTCTGTGAAATATGGTTTGTTAACAAGAGGAAACATGTGTGGACAAGGGAAACTTCTGAAAGGTCAAGTCATGCAGAGGAACGGAGTACTGAAATTTCAAGGTCTGAATCATTGCGATATCGGAAGAGCATATCATCATTACACCCAGAATATCTTCGGTCTAGTTCTAGTTGAGGAAAAAATATTATATTTTCAGCTTGAAGAACTAAGGAAAGAAGCAGAAACATCGAGGAATGAAACATTGGACGAGCTGTTGAGGCGCAAGAAATGGGAATGCCAAACTTTGGAAGCTATCAACAAGGTAAATTTCTCATTGCATGGACAAGCTCAAAGCCACTTGGGATAACTAAATATTGATAAAGATTGATGATTGTCTCACATTTTACACCTTATACATTGAGAATTTTCATATTGACAAGCTATTATGCATCATCTTAATTGAACATGCATGGGTCTGAATGTGCATCTCATATCTGAATTAAGAGAAAAAAAAAGTGGGAAAGAAGGAAAAGAAATATTAGAATATGGAACATGCTTTTGATCTTGACTTGCTATAAGGTTTCAAAATCTGTTTCTTTTGCTTTCTGTCAATTGGGCAAAGCAATAGTTAAAATCTTTGATTTCTGTCATGTGGTCTTCATATATGTGTTCCATCTGTCGTGTTGAGAAATAGGTAATAGCAATTTTAATGCAGATTCATCATTCATAAGATGGATTCTGGCAAACAATATTTTGATTTCACCGTTGCGTAATCTTTACAACTTCTTCATTTTTTTTTTCAAAATCTGAAATATTTATTTGGAATTGATAACTTTATGAGATTTACTCCCTACTTAGAGATTCAAGCAACATGCTTGTTGATAATTAAAATTTGATTTTTTTGGTCTGTCCTGGTGCCATATTTTGTATATCCTTCTATTCAATCACCCTAGTTTTAAGTCTGATTCCTTATCCTCTTCAGCTCAAAATCTTTGATTCTGCCTATGCAAATGAAGTTAAACTTAGAAAAGAGGCTGAGGATGCACTAAGGAGTACAATTCAGGAGCACGAAAAACTCTTGGAAAGTAAAGAACTACAGTGAACCATGAGAAACATTACTCTTTTAGATTGTCGTGTGCAGGAAGCAAACCGTAGGCAAGATGAAGCTACTGGAGTATTGAAACACATTCAAACTTCCATTGCATCTCTAAGGCAGGAAAGGCAAAGGATCCGACTGCAGAAAATGGAAGCTGTTCGCTGGCTTTAATGATGGATAAACCACGGGCAAACTGGAGCTCCAAACTGCGATGGGTTTCTTGGGTTTGTTGAAGAGTTGCCCAAGTTAGCAGAATTTTCATTATCTGATTTGCAAACTGCAACTTGCAATTTCTCGGAAAGCTTCAAACTTGGCCAGGGAGGATATGGTTGCGTTTTCAAGGGTGAAATGTTGGGTCGAACAGTTGCTATAAAGAAGCTCTATTCTCATAACATGCAAGGACAGTCGGAGTTTCGAAACGAGGTAAGCTTCTCTCTCTCTAATATGCAATATAGTTGTTAAGTGCTTGAGATTTTATGGCAAGAATGAAGAAGATATTCCCATTGTTTTTTGTTTCTTCCACCTGCTTTGTGGACTCTGTAGAATTCAGCTACAATTGGGATTGTCAGCAATGATCTTAAAAATCATCATTTCCTTTTAGAAGGTCTTCATGCATGTTTAATGTACCCTGAATGTTTGACAATAACTTGGATATGACTTGTATTGTACTTTATTCGGCACTGTAATGACCTTCAAAACTTTGGTGTATAAGACCATGGCACTGTTTAAGTTATTTGATAACCATACCAGCACTTAAATACCCATGTCAAACTGCAGGTACCAATCATGCATGTTCCATTTCATATTAGCTGCACTTGAACATGCCAACTAGCTGGGTAATAAAGTCTTCAGGTGTAGCTTTTCGGAGCTTCAAAAAATGTGCAACTTTGAATAGATTGCCTTCTAGCTCATTTAAGCTAAGTTTGAAATAAACTAGATATTTATTTATGCAGATTCAAGTTCTTGGCAAATTACAACATCCTCATCTAGTTACTTTTCTTGGTGCATGTCCGGAAGCATGGTCCCTAGTTTATGAGTACTTGCCGAATGGGAGTCTTCATGACTGCCTGTTCAGGAGAGGCACCATTTCTCCCCTGACATGGAAGACCCGAGTCTGGATTATAGCTGAAATCTCTAGTGCACTTTGCTTCTTACACACTTCTAAGCCCGAAAAGATTGTCCATGGTGATCTGAAACCTCAAAATATCCTACTTGATTCTGAACTAAGCTTCAAGATTTTTGACTTTGGAATTTGCAGGCTGGTTAGTGATGCCACTCTTTATTGCCCAAGTTTTCAGAGGGGCACTGAGCCAAAGAGTTCTTTCCCGTATAAAGATCCAGAGTTCCATCGAGTTGGAGTTTTGACAACCTAGTCTGACATCTATTCATTTGGGGTGCTTGTTCTACAGCTACTCACTGGCAGACCGCCGGTTGGGTTGGTCAGTGATGTCCATAGAGAAATGTCATGCGGAAAATTAACTTCAGTGTTGGATCCTTCAGCTGGAGAATGACCAACATTTGTGGCAAGAAGATTGGTGGAATTAGGCCTGCAGTTCTGTGAATTAAGCAGTATGGAAAGACCAGATTTGACGCCAACTCTGGTGAGGGAATTAAAGCAATTGCACGTTTCAGAGGAGCGACCAGCGCCAACTTTCTTCGTATGTCCCATTCTTCAGATAGGCAGATGATGCAATAATTTAATTTTGCTTTATGCGCACACAAAATATGTGCACGGGACACATCCCTGTGCTCAGCCTGACTGGTTTTGTCATTTTCTTGCCATTTATATGCATAACACTTGGTGTTGTTTGTCTAATCCTATAGATTTGTTTTTAATTGTCTTGAAGATGAACTAATCATGCCATGGTGCAGAATGTACAGAATTTCTATGGTTACATGGAGCAAGTCTCACATTCTTTGTAAGAGGGATGAGCGTATCATATTTTGCAACATATCACTTACAAATCTAAGGAATTGTTTCAGGAAATAATGCATGATCCACAAGTGGCAGCCGATGGGTTCTCTTACGAAGGTGAAGCTTCGCGTGGATGGTTGGAAAATGGACATGAAACATCCCCCAGTGACTAATTTAAAGTTGAGTCACTTGCATCTTACTCCTAATCATGCTCTGCGTCATGCAATTGAAGACTAGCTTCGCAAATCTTAAAATCCCATTTATTCATTCTTGTATCTATGCATGTATTGTATGTATCTACGTATTTTTGTTGTGCATGCTTAAATGTGAATTCTAGTAGTAGTTTTACTGGCACATTCTGTCTAAGATGATGAACTATGATCGAAATGAAATATTTGTTTCCCTATTTGCGTCGATTCATTCCATTTAGCGTTTGCTACGACTGATTTGAACAATTTTCTATATGCCAATCGTTGAAGCAACCTGTCCGGCTTTCAAATCCTTAGTTGATGATTAATCTTATTTTTTAATCAGCATGTTCCTCAATAAACAGAGTTTTCCAATCATAACAATTTTTGATAAGATTATCATAAAGTGCTAAGCAAACATATCTTGCTATGCCTGATTCTTCTGTAGAGCATTATACTATCAAACCTGCAACATCTGATTCGACTGTTGAGATGTGCTGATAAATTTGCAGAAACAATATCAGATTGGATGAAACCTCGAACACTAGCATCCTTGCAGGATCCCATTTCTTGATGGAAGGAGAGAAGAGGTAGTTTCCTTCTCTGTAACACTAAACGGGTGTTCTTCGTCTATGATTATCGGTTCATCTCTCCTATCATCCAACAATGTATTATCTTCGTTCGTGCGGTTCCATCTATGCAACTCTTCTCTTTCAGGAGCCATGTTCTCTTTGAAACTTGTTTTGGGTTCCTCAAGCATCCAATCGTCGCTGAATTTATCGTCAGAATTCAAATTTTCTCTTTTCCCTGACTGAGAAGTTGCATCCTGGATGCTTTCCTTCGATTTTTCCTCTTTTTGCACAGTATTTTCTTCGTTTGATAAGAACAACTGATTTTCATAAGAGTTGTGATCATTAAACTGAGAATTGCTTCGTGCGAGCATTCCTTGTGATGATTCCTGAAGAATTCCTTGCGCAGAAGAATTCCTTTGACAGAAGCTACCGAATCCTCGAATCTCTCTCGTCAGCTTCCTAGCTCTATCCCTCTCTTCTTTCAAAAGATGTTCTTTCTCGAGCAGTTTCAGTATTCGGTCTGATTTTCTTCTAACAGCAAGTCCCCAATTGAATCTACAAATTCATAACATAATGCCAACAGCATTAACACTTTCAAGAAATATCAATACAGAATTTTTTCTTCTAAGGAAAATAACTAGAAAAAAAAATCACCCTTTCTCATCTATGTGCTGAAAACTTTCCATCTCCCTGATAACGTCTTTATCAGTCTGAAACTCTCCTGCTACACTTTCAGGCCCATGAGTCAACAAATGTTCTAGTACAACAAGGGAATTGTAAGAAAGCCTCCATTTATTTCTTTCAAATCTCAAAAACCTGATTTTACATAAAAGAAAGACATAAACATCTCTCCATATAAACAGGCAAAAGATCGAAAATTGATGTTGAATAATATATCTAAATATGAAAAGAGAAAAATGGGAAACCTCTTGTGTAGAATCTCCACAATTCTCAAATAATCATCAAGTTCAAAAGCAGCTTTTGAAATAGATCCAAGGGTACGCGTATCTGGTGCCCATGGATTCCCATTTGTAGCTTCTTCAGTCAATCTTTTCAAATATTAAAGCAAAACCCAGATCAAAAATGACCTCAAATTTAGAAAAGTACTAAAAAGAAAAGGAAAAGAAAACATACAGTTCTGCAGATGTAACATCTGTAAGAGCCAATCTAGCACTCTTGATCTTTTCCTTGAGGAAGAAAGAAGCTTGTTTCTTGAATTCATGAAAAGAAGATGTACCCATGTTGTTGCTGATAGATATGATTTACAGAGTATATGGAGAGCCAAAAATAGAAAAATAAAATAAAAAAACAAAAGGAGAAAATTTGATATTCAAGGGGAGGAATCAATTTGCGTAAGCAAATTGCCAACTAAACCACAATCTGATGACCCTTATAACACCTACTCTCTATCAAATATAAGATAACTTCAATGCCTTTTGTAATCACATTAGAAGAAAATGGGTAACAAATTATTTTTTGTTGATTGCATAAGGAGAGAAGAGTTCAAACAAAGATTTTAATATATATATATATATATATATATATATATATATATATATATATATATATATAAACTTTATTTATTAGAGAGTGATGACATTGTTGAGGGCCATAAATTCAACAAGAGAGATGAGAAAAGTGGGGTCAACATCTTAACATTGATAATATGGAGCTCCAGTAGGAATTGGACTGCCGGTTCCAAGTTTGAATTTGAATTTTTCCTTTGCTACTTCCAGTACCTTTTCGCTACTTCCATTCCTTTTATTTATTTTTTTGTCTATTGTATTGGTTTTTTGATTGAATCAAAACACTGTTCTACTGTTCATAAAGTTAATTTTACCGACACGGTCACTAAAAATTTACAAATTTACAAGTAAAATAAATATTAAATTATTTGTCACAACAAAGTAACAATTTTTTTTCCATTAAAAAACTTCCGGCAAATTAAAATATGGGTTATTTAATTTAGGTAAAAAAGTACATTCAATACTTTAAATTATATATTGAGTCTTTAAATTTCTATTATATAATATTGAAATCCTAAATGTGCCCATATATGGTATCAGTCCTTGATACTGATAAACATAACTTATCTATTAATGTTTCAATAAGTGACCTATCAGTCAACTCGGTGTAGTCGAGTCGAATCGATTCGATATAATATCATATTCAAATTCGACTCGATAAAAAAAATTTTATTCGAACTCGATTGAATTTATTTTTGATTGTTTGAAAATAAACTTAAAAAATATTATAGTTATTCGAGCTCGACTCAATCAAATTCGAATTAATTAAAAAATTTAATAAATAGTATACTCGACTCGACTCAAAATCAATTCGAGTTAACTCGATTCAATAAAGTTCAAAAATATTTAAATATTAAAGATATAAAAGTAATTTAATAAATAATTAAAAAAACTATTCGATTAAGCTCACGAGCTTTACGAGTCAGGTATTATGATACTGAAGTTCGACTCGATAAAATATTCGAACTCAATTCGATTAACTTTGAATCAAATTTAAATATTTTACAAGTTAATTAATTCCAAATCGAATTTGAATATTTTATGAATCGAGATCGATTAGCCAACGAGTAATCTGACTCATTTACACCCCTACTCGGACTAGACTCATTCTTGAACATTATCAATTCTAGGAATTGTAGACCAAACATCAGGTTTTATCTGAATTTTTTTAAGCCTTATACAAAGTATTTTCTTCATGAAATCAAAAATAGCAAAATATAATAATAATAAAATAACATATTATCTTTTTTTTGGTAAGAAAAATAACATATTATCTAAATATATTAAATGGATGAAAATTTCTCCTGGTGCATAGCACGAGTTTTTTTAAAATATTGATTGTTTTCCTAATCATAAAATATACCTCGGAGGAAGCTAGAAGTAGGAATGGCAACGAAGGAGGTTCAGAGCGAATAATTAGAAAGATGGAAAGCTTATTCAGAGCATTTTGGTGGAGCAACTCAAAGAATGCTAAGGGTATTTGCTGGGAAAATGGAAGGATTTGACTCTGAGCAAGCGTGAATAAGGCCTGGGATTTAAGGAGTTGGAGCTTTTTAATACAGCAGTGCTTGCAAAGCAATGCTGGAGGATGGTCAAAGAACCTGATGCTTGGTGGGGTCAAATTATTCGAGGGGTTTATTTTCCAGATGCTGACTTTTTGAGTGCTGAACAGGGTTATAGACCTTCGTGGGCAGTATACTTATGGGGAGAAAGCTGCTAGTGAAGGGATTAAGGTGGAATATCATGTCAGGAAATCAAGCCTCGGTCTAGAAAGATGCGTGGATACCAGATCTTAATGGGTTTAGAATTCAAAGAGAGAAGCCAGTGGGTATAAATAATCTGTTGGTGGAGGATTTGTTTGAAGAGTTTTCAAGGAATTGGGATAGGGAGCCACTGAGGACTCTCTTTAGCCTAAGAGAGGTGTCAACTATTGAAAGAATAACAGTTAGAAAGAGGCAAAGCAGAGACTACAAAGTTTGGCATCATGATAAAGCAGGAATTTATTCAGTTAAGACTGATTATCGAGTGTTAAAGCAAGAGAGAGAGCGAAAGAAAGTCAGGTCAATAACATCTGGTTCTCTCCATAAAAATCAGTCTTTTTGGAAGAGCATATGGAAGCTTAAAGTCCCTGTGAAAGTAAGAACGTTTGTGTGGAAACATGTGAAAAATGCCTTGGCAACTAAAGCAAACTTGGTTCAGAAATGTTGTAGTTCCGATGTTATCTGTTTTTGTTGTGGCAAAGAGGATGAAACTTTGGAGCATATGTTGTTTTTTTGTAATAAAGCCAAGCTGATCTGGTTTGTTAGCTGCTTAGTATATTATCCTGATGAAAGGGGGTTCAAATCCATTAGTGATTGGTGGTTGGTCATGATAGAGACTTTTAAAGATAGCAGGATGGATATGATTTTAGAGAAGGCTGTTATTCTCAGCTGGTGCATTTGGAAGAATAGAAACAAAAGAGTGTTGAAGGGAGTGGATGAGAGACCACAAGATGTAGTTATAAGGGTACATCATAGCTGGAATGAATGGCTTAGCCTTAGTGATAGAGCCAAAGTTGTAAGAAGGGAATATCTGAATTTGGATAGATGGCAACCACCTGCACACTGACGCGTCAGTGGTGATAGAGAATGTTGTCAACCGCAATGAGGATACTCTTGGGAGATAAGTGCGTTAATGGAAGAGATAAATAAGCTTATTGGCAATTTACATAGCTTTAATTTTGTACATGTTAGTAGATCAGCCAATAAAGTGGCTGATTGGTTAGCAAAGAATCAATTTTTGTTTTGAGTGGGGGTAACTTGAGTACTCTACCTCCTGAATTATGTAAGTTGCTTTGTAATGATGTATTTTGACTATTTTTAGTAATGAACTAAGCTCATTTTTTCATTAAAAAAAAGTCAGAAAAAATACATCAAATTAACACCAGTATAAACAAGATCAACAAAATAAAACAACAAACTTGTAAATCCTGCATATTCTGCGTAAGAATCATCAAGCCAATACAATACCTCCTTACTATACTTGTTGCTTTGACAACTTTTGACACCATTTCTTTCAAGTTGAACCTTTTTTATGTGATAAAATGTGAGGGAAAACCTCCTCATGAGATTTCTGTCCAATTAATAAATCTGAATGCCCAAAACCTTGTAACAACCACTTTTTCATGTCTAAAACCAGGTTGGTACAGCCTTATGTATCTGTTAGCAAGAAATGAAGTCTTTGGAGTCCCAAGCAGACTCCGACTGCCTGAATTTATAGCGTAGAGATTGCCATCCTCTCTAGATGGATTAAATACGAGTCATTATCGTTGTTGTCCACGATAAATCCAGAGTTGCAGATTTTTCTAAGGTCAATAACATTCTCATGCCAGTATGCATTACCGAATATTCCAGAAAATACTTCCCATTCCTTGCAGGTGCATATCTCATATCGTGGTATCCAACAGGCAATGTGTTTCAAAAGCCAGTGCCCAAAACTATTCTTTGATGCTTCCAACAAAGGCAGGATAGTCTAGTTGCCTAGTATAGCCATTGTTGCCTGCTCTCCCAAATTGAGTAAAATTAAAGCGTGAAGCCTTATGTTTAGTAACATTTAACTTGTTTGGAGACCTATCTAATCTTCGTCAGCACAAGAATAATGAATATGCTTCTTTATCCAAACACATAATATAGTAGTTTATTGTTGGCAATTGATTTTATGTTTCTTTTTGCACTAAAAAAAAGGATACCAAGGAACATACTTGTTTCAAGAAAACATCTCATAGTTCTACACAGAGAGACAGAGCATGAGCCAGATAAAGTAGGGCTATAAAGAGTTTGTGGTATTAGAGGAAGCCACATTTTGACTCTGGGTAGCATAGTATGTTGGATCATAAACTTGATCCATTATGGGTGCCCAAACCCAAACCCAATCATATTGGAGTCCAAGTCCACAATAAAAGTCCAAAATTGCAAGTCATCTACCTAGAATTTTCTAGAGTGTATTAATTATGCATGTGAATCATTTGGTAACTTAAAATATTATTAGAAGAATGGAGAAGGATGGAGAAGAATGAGGTGTATGGTTATTATAATTTTGGAATATTTTATTTGTGTGGTGTAGAATTGTTCTTAAGTAGTATAAATACCCCTCCCCATTTTAGTTTTAGACATCAAGAAAAATTAAAAGCTTCTAAGTGAGTGAAGAAGCAAAATTTTATAAGAGTGAGTTGTAGTTTCTTGTTTGTTGAGTGAGAGTGTTTTTGTAATATTTGCTTGAGTTTGAATAAAAGTTGTTTGTGTGAGTATTTTATTTCCAACAAAGTGGTATCAGAGCTAGTTAAAAAATATACACTATTGCATATCAAATCGGAGGTCTCGACAAGAGGAATTCGACACCGTCAGAATTGCCTCGATCGGAGTTCAAACGCGCCGCCGGAATAGTGCTATCAGAAAACTGAGTTAACTCATAAAGTTGAGTTGAGTTGACCGAGCTATCCCTTTCAAAGTTTTTCGACGTTCCGGATTCATCCGCGCAATCAGATTTTGCAAATTCTTATTATATTGAGAGATATGGCAAATGGTATGACACCATTCCAAGTCCCGACACTCAACAACAACAACTACGACAATTGGAGTATCAAAATGAAGGCACTTCTTGGATCACAAGACGTGTGGGATATCATAGAGAAAGGCTACAACGAGCCTGCGGATGATACTGTTTTTGCTACTCTTACACCAGATCAAAAGGCTACTTTGAAGGATTCAAGAAAGAGAGACAAGAAGGCTCTCTACCTCATCTATCAAGCTTTAGATGATGATGGATTTGAAAAGATTTCAAGTGCAAGCTCTGCTAAGGAAGCGTGGGAGAAGCTGCAAACCTCTTACAAAGGATCCGAGCAAGTGAAGAAGGTCCGTCTCCAAACATTAAGAGGTGAATTTGAATCCTTACATATGAAAGTATCTGAGTCTATTTCAGATTATTTCTCAAGAGTAGTAGCTGTTTCTAATCAACTAAAAAGAAATGGTGAAAAGTTAGAAGATGTGAGGATAATAGAGAAGATACTTCGTTCGTTGGATCCCAAATTTGAGCACATCGTCGTGACGATTGAAGAAACTAAAGACTTGGAAGAAATGACAATCGAGCAACTCCAAGGATCATTACAAGCATACGAAGAGAAGCATAAGAAGAAGCAAGGATTTACTGAGCAACTCCTCAGGCTGCAACTCAAGGATATGCATGAAAGTCAAGGCAATGATAGAAACCAACGTGGCCGAGGTAGAGGTAGAGGTCATGGACGAGGTGGAAGTTGCGGTCGTGGACGAGGTTGGAATTACCACAACAACAATTCCAACAACAACTATGAGAAAGGAGAAAGCTCAACACGAGGCCGTGGGAGAATCAATCCGAACTCAAGGTATGACAAATCTCAAGTTCGATGCTATAATTGTCAGAAGTTTGGGCATTATGCTTCAGAATGTAGAGCTCCCAACAACAAAATTGAGGAGAAGGCCAACTACGTGGAGGAGAAGACAGATGATAAAGAAACTCTTCTTTTAGCACGAAAGGAAACTGATGGTGGCCAAGCAAATTCCTGGTATCTTGACAGTGGTGCAAGCAATCATATGTGTGGAAGGAAAGACATGTTCGTGGAGCTAGACGAGTCAGTAAACGGAAATGTTTCATTTGGAGATGATTCCACAATAGCAGTGAAAGGGAGAGGTAACATCCTTATCCGTTTAAAAGATGGGAGACATCAGTTTATTTCCAATGTCTACTATGTGCCCAATATGAAAAGTAACATCTTGAGTTTAGGACAACTGTTAGAGAAAGGTTATGATATTCATATGAAAGATTATAATCTTTCTATAAAAGATGATAAAAATAACTTCATTACTAAAGTGCCGATGTCAAAGAATAGAATGTTCTTGATCAACATACAAAACAATGTTGCAAAGTGCCTGAAAGCTTGCTACAAAGATGTATCATGGCTTTGGCATCTTCGATTTGGGCATCTAAATTTTGGAGGTTTGGAGCTGCTATCTAAGAAGGAGATGGTAAAGGGACTACCTCGCATCAACCATCCTGACCAGCTTTGTGAAGGGTGTCTAGTTGGGAAGCAATTCAGGAAAAGTTTTCCAAATGAGTCAGAGTCAAGAGCCAAGAAGCCACTCGAGCTCATCCATACTGATGTGTGTGGTCCAATCAAGCCAAGCTCTCTCGGTAACAGTAGCTATTTTCTTCTTTTCATTGATGATTTTTCAAGAAAAACCTGGGTCTATTTCTTGAAACAGAAGTCAGAAGTTTTTGAAGTTTTTAAGAAGTTCAAAGCTGCAGTGGAGAGAGAAAGCGGTAGAAAAATCAAAGCCATGAGATCCGACCGAGGTGGAGAATTTACTTCCAGGGAGTTTCAAGAGTTCTGTGAAGCAAATGGAATTCGGCGACCAATGACAGTTCCTAGATCCCCCCAGCAAAATGGCGTGGCAGAAAGAAAGAACAGAACAATCCTCGACATGACACGAAGTATGCTCAAAAGTAAGAAATTACCCAAGGAATTTTGGGCAGAAGCAGTGGCGTGTGCAGTTTACTTGTTAAACCGATCTCCAACAAGAAACGTATGGGGAAAGACACCACAAGAGGCATGGAGTGGAAGAAAGCCTGGCATTTCCCACCTGAGAATCTTTGGAAGTATAGCCCATGTTCATGTACCAGATGAGAGAAGAACGAAGCTTGATGATAAAAGCGAGAGTTTTATCTTCATTGGCTATGATACTAATTCGAAGGGCTACAAGCTATACAATCCAGACAATAAGAAAATTGTGATTAGTCGAGATGTGGTATTCAATGAAGAAGGAGAATGGGATTTTAGCTCTCATACAGATGACTTCAATTTCTTTCCTCAATTTGAAGAAGATGAGCTAACACCAATAGAACAACATGGAGAAGCCCAACAAGAGACAACAACTCCACCCACTTCACCAACCACTCAAGGAGACTCATCACCTTCGTCATCATCAAGTGAAAGAGTTGTGTCACGCACACGAAGTCTTAGAGATCTCTATGAGGTAACCGAACAACAAGATAACCTTACATTATTTTGTCTGTTTGCTAATTGTGAACCAATGAGCTTTCAAGAAGCAGTACAAGAGAAGAAGTGGATAGATGCGATGGACGAAGAAATCAAGGCCATCGAAAAGAATGACACGTGGGAACTCACTTCCCTTCCCAAGGGACATAAGGCGATAGGTGTCAAATGGGTGTACAAAACAAAGCAAAACGCTAAAAGAGAGATTGAAAGGCACAAGGCGAGGCTAGTTGCTAAAGGATATAGTCAAAAGGCTGGAATTGACTATGATGAGGTATTTGCTCCTGTTGCTCGATTGGAAACTATTAGACTAATCATTTCTTTGGCAGCTCAAAACAAGTGGAAGATACATCAAATGGATGTAAAGTCTGCCTTCTTAAATGGAGTTCTTGAAGAGGAAGTCTACATTCAACAACCATCAGGCTATGAAGTCAAAGGCCACGAAGACAAAGTGTTAAAGTTGAAGAAGGCTCTTTACGGGCTAAAACAAGCACCAAGGGCTTGGAATAGCCGAATCGACAAGTACTTCTAAGAGAATGACTTCAACAAATGTCCCTACGAGCATGCTCTATATATCAAGATCAAAGATGGAGATATTTTGATTGTGTGCCTCTACGTGGATGATTTAATCTTCACCGGAAACAACCCAAGCATGTTCAATGAATTCAAGGAAGTGATGATGAAAGAATTCGAGATGACAGACATGGGGCTCATGGCGTACTACCTCGGTATTGAAGTTAAGCAACAAAAGGATGGAATTTTCATTTCACAAGAAAGCTATGCAAAAGAGATCCTGAAGAAGTTCAAGATGGAGAACTGTAAGCTCATAAGCACACCAACGGAATATGGAATCAAGATGTCCAAACATGAAGAAGGCGAAAGTGTAGATCCAACATTCTTCAAAAGTTTGGTGGGAAGTCTACGCTATCTAACTTGCACGAGGCCTGATATTCTTCATGCAGTTGGATTGGTTAGTCGCTACATGGAATCTCCAACAACCACCCATTTTAAAGCTGCAAAGAGAATTCTTCGCTATCTGAAGGGTACAATTGATTTTGGCTTGTTCTATTCAGTTTCTAATAATTATAATCTTGTTGGATATAGCGATAGTGATTGGGGTGGAGACATAGATGATCGAAGGAGTACTACTGGATTCGTATTTTTCATGGGAGATACTGCTTTCACATGGATGTCAAAGAAACAACCGATTGTCACATTATCCACTTGTGAAGCGGAATATGTTGCTGCTACCTCATGCGTTTGTCATGCAATTTGGCTTAGAAATCTATTGAAGGAGATAGGTTTAATACAAGAAGAGCCGACCAATGTTTGTGTCGACAACAAGTCAGCCATTGCCTTAGCAAAGAATCCAGTATTCCATAATCGAAGTAAACACATTGATATTCGCTACCACTATATAAGAGAGTGTGTTGCAAGAAAGGATGTGCAAGTTGAATATGTGAAGTCACAAGATCAAGTTGCCGATATTTTTACCAAGCCACTGACAAGTGAAGACTTCATAAGATTAAGAAATTTACTAGGGGTCACAAGATCAAGTTTAAGGGGGGGTGTTGGATCATAAACTTGATCCATTATGGGTGCCCAAACCCAAACCCAATCATATTGGAGTCCAAGTCCACAATAAAAGTCCAAAATTGCAAGTCATCTACCTAGAATTTTCTAGAGTGTATTAATTATGCATGTGAATCATTTGGTAACTTAAAATATTATTAGAAGAATGGAGAAGGATGGAGAAGAATGAGGTGTATGGTTATTATAATTTTGGAATATTTTATTTGTGTGGTGTAGAATTGTTCTTAAGTAGTATAAATACCCCTCCCCATTTTAGTTTTAGACATCAAGAAAAATTAAAAGCTTCTAAGTGAGTGAAGAAGCAAAATTTTATAAGAGTGAGTTGTAGTTTCTTGTTTGTTGAGTGAGAGTGTTTTTGTAATATTTGCTTGAGTTTGAATAAAAGTTGTTTGTGTGAGTATTTTATTTCCAACATAGTAAGCTTGAAGAACAATATTGAAGAATTTGTGCAAGTCGGAGAGGCTATGTTGGATGCATTAACATAACCTCCAATGAGAGCTATATGAATGGCTAAGCCTCCAACACAGTGTGCAATTACATATATCTTCGTTCTTAGTCCATGCAATTCAAGGATCTTATTGATTGTTCTTGTAGAAGAAAATTTGAGATCAGTCGTCATACTCCTCAAAATTAATGAATCAATAAGAATCTAAATCATAATATAATAGATGTATGGAAAATGTTAGTCCATCCAATTACATGTCTCTTGTTTCATTCTCATTCCTCTTTACCAACCAGTATATCATATTTTCCAATGTCATCAATAGTGAAAGTGTTTGCAGGATTCATGGGATGCAATCTTGGTTGCAGTAGTCATACTTCATGCCTTTCTTCCACTAAAGTTCTGACTACGTCATTTGGTTATTTCTCTGCTTTGACCCCCACATTGTTTTTTGAGTGCATTTCCATTACCTGCAACTGATGACATATCCATCTTTTGCATAATATATAGAAGCATCGGCGAACAAAATTAAAAATCCAAGTCGTAATGCAGAAAATAATGAAACATAATAGAGTTTTAGCCTGATGAGTACCAGATTCTATATTTTGAAGATTGCTTTCTGGATAAGATTCATAGCAAGAATCATTTTGGATCAAGTCCTTGCGACAACCTCGCGGGATTTGTAAGACATACATTCTTACAGAAGTCTGTAGGAGGATATTTATGAACCTTCATTTTTTCCTTTGAGGCTCATCAAGCTCTTCACAAGCTCTATGAATGAAACTCCAAACTCTCCTTTTAAATTCACCATCGTGTCTCTCGCACCGTTGACAGATAATTTCTTAAATGTTACATGCATCGTTGTTGTCTCTTTCTAAGCATATAATGCAAAAATATATGGATTTATTATCTTCTTTACCTTAAGAATGTATCTGCATCAAATCAGATTCCATAAGTTTTATCAAATAATGAAATTGTTTTTCTTCGATATTATTAAGAAATAATGAAAATAGCAAGAAAATATAAGAGAAGAGTAAGAATACAAGATTTAATGAAGTTCGGCAATGTAGCTACGTCCTCAGAAGCAAAGCGGCTAGTTTTTCTTATTGATAGTACTAAGAAATTAGGTTACAATATACATGTTAAACCCTAAACCCTAAACCCTAATATGTACAGTATGATTTTACAAAAATACTCTTATACAACACTTCCGCAACCCCCACTTACTTAATCTGTAATCTATAAAATAGCCAAAAAAACCCTCCACAAGGACAGATGATGTCACTTCACTCCACTCCTCGTTAACACTTTGTCGCTGCACTCTAGCATCTGTCCGCTTACTATATATATGAGTCATAAACAACAGATATAATACAATGAAAAGCACTTCAAAAATTCAAAAAGTTAGCATACTTCGAACCAAAAGAAGCTGCAATGAGAAAACGATAGTGCATATACTGTGTATAAGGAGTTATACAATCTGTGACACACCTATAAACTTCTCCATCCATGATTTGTATTTTATCCTTCTCAAGGACTTTGAACACCAAATACCCACCAACCTTTCCATTGAGAAGTGAATTCCTTCTTATTAATAAGATAAGCAGCACATGGCATACATAACCTCTCATAGTTTCTTTGATCAAAACACTGTATCAACAGTTACAATATCTAAATTTGTACTCAAGAATATCCTGCACGAGGTTCTTACTTGCATGCTCAGCCGGCGGTGCAATAATTAGAGATGGGTTTATGCCAACAGAATATGGGATTAAAGATGCATCACAAACATAGAGGCCTGCAATCACAGAGGAGGGAGTTTTGGTGTCAAAAACTTGGCTCTTGTGGTTACAAACCCCAACTGAATAATCTGATGATGCATTGCATCCACCTAAATGATGAACAGATGTGCTTCTGTACCTGGACATAAATAGAATGCCCCCCCCCCCCCCCAATTTATTGGTGAGTTTTTAAAAAGGCTTAAATTTTTTTGTGGGAGCAAGGGATCATGGGATGGATTAAAGATTTTTTCTGTGTCATTGTCAAACTTAATTTAACCATCACCTTCATCATATCCCATTGCATTTAAAATAATTGTGTGGGTTGAATTAAGACCAATAATATTTGTCAACTTGTCAATAATCCCATGAAAGAACCAATAACCAGTTGATCATTCATAAGTATTAATCCCTTTAAATAGCAGGTAAGGATAAACCCTCGAAAGCATAGCACTCTGCATTGGGAGGAAAAACAATAAGAAGGGAAATGAGAGTCTAATATAAGAAAGATAATCTTATTATTTATTCATTCATGCATTTTTGCACACAGTAAGGCTATCGAGTCCTTGTGAACCATTCCAGTAAGGCTACTAATGAAGGATTGTGGTGCAACCTATTTCATGTAGACTGTCTTTTGTTTGGATCGGCCATTCACAGTAGTCTTGAACCTTCAAATCCAAAAGAAAACATTGTGAGCTTCAATGCAAATGAACATATTGAATAGTTTCCGCTCTGCCTAGAATCGGTTATGAAACATAATGTTGCCATCATTAATTATTTATCATTATGGTTATTAAGACCCATGTTGTTTGATATTATACAGTAGCAAGACAAAAATGTACTCGCTTGAGTCCAATGGCACCACCAAAATGCAACATATACTAAAACCACAGCGTACAACTAAAATGAAAATCAAGTTAGGGAAACACAAAAATTAATTTCAACCTGAATTGTGATTCTATGCATTAACACTATATGTATATATTGAACTTGGGTCATATTCATATCATTCTTTTCATAAGTCTTTTGTTGATTCCTCCGCCTTTAAAACCAAAAACTCTGAATTAATTACAGTCCAATCACTTCTTGACAATAAAATACTGCCCTTTTGCTTTAACCCTCTTTTCTCACTATATTTTATCTCATGTTAAATGGGGAAACTATTAATTATCAACATTTTTTAATTGGTCATCATCATTAACTTGATTCCACTTTAGGGCATAAAATTAAGATTTGTTTCAACCATTTAACTTGTTTAGTGATCCTTGATTACCTTTTTCCTTGGTTTTACTTTTTGGCTTTACTATTACTTTCCTTGTCTAATGTTTTTCCTAGTGCTTGTATTAATAATTACGATCTTATCAACTAAATTTATGTTATCAACCAAAAACAATTACTATTACAAAATTAATTAACCTCTTATAAACTTCCACTATAAGCATAAGAATGTACATGCACCTAATTATTTTTTTTTTCTTTCCATATCATCATTTATTCTTTCAAAGATGCAAGTACATGATAGTCATGTTAAGAAAAAAAAAAAAGAAAAAAAAAGAAAAAAAAGATACAATATGTATATATTTCAATCAGATTTAATTTATGAATATTTTGCCCTAGATATTTGATGCTATGATAATTTTTTATGCTATGCCCTAGTAAGCTTCTGGAAGATAAAATGTCAAATTCTTGTATTCATGACCTTCATATAGGATTGACTATCTTAAAAAGATTAATGATGCATTCAAAAAATGGATATTACCAATTTATGGTTGGTTGAGATGGTTTTTTTATTTCTTCCTTTTAAATAAGGTTTTGAGTTCGAGTTTTATCCTATAATGGGCCAACAATTATCTCAAGTCTAATTAGTTATGATATATAGATGTTTGGAGACCAATTGGTAATGCGCAAAAACAAATAAATGGAGAGATTAAAAAAACATAAAATCACTTTTAAAAAAATACCAACTTCCAATAAATTAAACAGATGAATTGAAATTTAAATAGAAAAATAAGTGATAATGTATACCTTGCTCTAATTTTTCTATACTTATAAATGGCCGAAACGATCAATAATATTATTAATGACTTCATTGGTAATACTAAAGTCTAGAGTCACGAATTGACATATTAATTTGTTGGTATAAAATTCGTAATATTTTGTTGACTTAACGGTTGATAACTATATATTTTGAATCTTTTTTTTTTCCATTTTTATAATAGAATTTGTCAGCATTTCATAGGTATCATGGATTTTTATGTCAAAAATACTCATAGAAGATATGATTAATTTTTATAAATATCAATCATTTATATGTTTCAAAAGATTATACGACATGACAGAAAATAAGAATTTTGAGAGTTAAAAATCAAATTAAATTTACTTATTTAATAAAGCACAAAGTATTAATTTGACACAAACAAACCTATATCCCTTAACCTTAAGTATCAAAACGTAAAATCAAATAATATTTTTATAAATTTTAGGAGTAGCTATAAAAAATCTAATAATGTAAGAAGTACTTTCAATTTAAACACTAATTAATATAGTTTTTTACTATGAATTTGAATTTTAACGCTTTGTTTTACTTTCAATTTACACATTTCCCTTCAATCTATCGTTCAATTGAAAGACCAAATGTTAAACTGACACGCTGAATAGTTACAATATGCTAGGTCAAACTTTCATAAGAAAAAGTTAGCATGTCACACAGTTAATAATCCAATATGATTTTTTTAATCCTAATCTGCTTTTCAGCTCATCATTCTATTTTTCAATTTAGACTAATGAAAGACACAAGTGTAAATTAAAAATAAAATAAATATTAAGGTTCTATTAATAGTAAAAAAGAATGTTATGATTTAAATTGAAAGTACCCTATATGCTAGAAATTTTTATTTTTTTATTTTTTCCTAAATTTTACCTTAAATTTACTCCTTTTTTTATATTTTCTAAAAGTCTAAGACTTTATTAAAAATTAATGCTTATAACATATGTGGAAAAAGTACGAGAAATAAACTCAGGTGAGTTGGGGGTTCTCTAACCGACCAAGGGAAGAATAGACAATCTTTTATATCATTAATTCATGCATTATTATCATAAATAAATTATAAACCACAATAATCTTAACATAATGAAAGTTAACCTAAGCAAAGAAACTTCTAAAATAGCTAAGAGAATGGTTTGCTTAATTGACTTGCCAACATTTAAGTTCCAAAAAAAATTATAAAAATAATGTTGGTTTTGGATCCTTAAATCCGTAATTTCCTGACTTATTAATTTTACTTTGATGAATTAATTACCCTATTTATCCAATTTTGATATCTCTTTAGAAATGATAACATGATAGATTCAGGACGGAATTCATTATCTTCACCTTCGATTCCAAAAAATTCACTTTGTTCCCGACTCCACCCTATTCTTCTATAAAAAAAAATTATTTATTCTTATTTTCGCACTATATAATGGCAGAAATTCCCGACTCCGACTCAATTTTTGAATTTATCAAAAAAAATTGTTTTATTTAAATATTAAAAATATTTTTATTTTTATTTTTATTATTTTAGTTAATTACATAATTTTTTAATAAAAATATTTTTTTATTTTTTAAATAAGTATTATATTTTTATTTCTAAAAATTAAATATAAATAAGTAATATATATAAAAATATATCGAGTATATGTCCCTTCCCCGCTACAGGAGACTTTAGTTTAAGGCGGATTTGAGGCGGGCATTTAAATAGCAAAAAAAATCCTCCGTTACGGATTCATGTCCAATTGTAATGCGTGTCTTTGTCTTACTTAGTTAAGTTATATTGTGCCTTTCAAAAAGAAAAAAGTTCCATTAGATTTTGGACATTGGGCTGCGTTTCCAAGATCCATCTTTCTTTGACTTGTAATGCTGCTCAAAAAGGAGTTTCGGTCTGTTTGATTTGGAACTTAAATCCAGAAATTGCATGGTTCACTTCCACTGATTCTTTGAGGCCCGAATTTCCTGCGGGATGCCCAAATTGCCTAATTCTAATATCATTGATCTAACGGTAAATTTGTTTATAAATTTAATAATTTTGAAACGAGTGAAACTTGAATTCAAATATAAAAATTCAAATTGAATTTGAGTGTATATCATTTTTTAATAAATTCAATTTAAATTTATTAATATTCGATTTGATTCAGTCCGTTTATAGTCATATTGAGTGTATAAACCACTTCTATTTTTCTAAAAATAACTTTAAAACAAATGGCCGATGAATGGCGTGTCTCATGAATTTAAACCCATTGCACATTTTGCAAAAGTTTTAGTTAAAATTAATTATGTTTGATACAAATGAATTATATAAAAAATAATAAAATTAATCTGTAATTCTTTTCTAAAATTTGATATAAAATTAATATATTTAGTTTTTATTGTATCTAAGTATTTCTTTTTTAGAAAAAGATATGGATAAAAAGATAAATATTAATTTATATATCTAATTTTGTAATAAAAAAATGTAAATAAATTATATCAATTCAGTAAAATTAACTTGCACCACCGGTGTGATGACGCTAGATATAGCCGAGACGTACACTGTTGTACTGATGAAAGTTCAATCAACATCTAACGGCATAGATATGCGATAACTCTATCAGGCTTTTTCCAACTTCTCTCTCAGATCATCCCCCTCAACTACATGGGCCCCACGCTTTCTGTCATCCATACACATCCCAAACTAATCTCTCTTTTCATTTGCCCTAATTTTGTTAAGTTGATCACTTGCTCTATTTCTCTCTCTTTCCTCCAAGGCAGAGTTCAGTCGGAATAAGCAAAAATGAATTGAAATTGAAAATTTTACCAAACTTAATGCAATTCAATCTATTCATTTTGATTTCATTTGAACATATTTTAAAAATTTTAATTGATTCTATTATCGATATTGAAAAATTGAAGATATCAAACTGATGGAATTTTATACATATTCCATTCATTCAGGTCCACAAATGCTATTGTAGTTTAGTGTCATCTCTCTGATAAAATTGGGGCAAAATGACAAAACCATCATAACCCTCAAATAAATAACACTCTAAATCACCTCCCTAAAAGTTCGAGGGAAGAAATTTGGACAAAACCTCAATACATTCAATACTATCCTCATGGGTCCTACAGAAAAGTTGTTTGTGAAGTCACAGCTAAGCTAAAGACATCCTATTTAGCCAATGCTTTAAGCATATACTTATCCAAGGCTGGTTGGAGAAATTTTTAAAAATAATTTTTTCTCTATTTATTCTATTTTCTCCCCAATCAATCAAAAATAAAAATAAAAAAGTGAGGGTTAAAAATTATTAAAAAATAAATAATGTTTACCTCTTGAAATAAATCCAAAACCGTACCTCTAATATTAACATTTACAAATTTTCGAATTCACTTCTAAACTCTTTCCGTGCTAGATGGATGTTTATGATTGGTAATGGTTTAGTGGATCCTTACCTTACATACCCACATCAAAATTGGATGTTGAAAGGCAGAAAAACTAGGTTATTACAGCATTTGTGTAATCTATGAAAAGCTTATACCCAACATTTTCTTTCTTCTATTGGAATTTTCTTAGCAGGCTAAATGCCAGACAAGGCCAGACGCAAGAAAAAGAAAATGCTTGTAATATAAAATAAGAATCTGTGGTCCGGAAAGACCTCAGAGAAATCAGAATTTTCCTGGAAAAAAAACGAAAAAAACTCTAGAAGGAATTCTAAGTTCCATAGAAATTTTAAAAACCGAAAATTTACCAACTTCAGCGTTATTTGCTTCTTCCTCTTCCAATTACTTCCTAATTCAGAAACTCTTTAAAAAAGAAACCCTTAAAAACAAATATTCCATTTCCATTCTTCAACTTCCAAGTTTCTGAAACTTTAACCTCCATTACTCTTAGTTACTGATACAAAAGTAGAGCATAAAAGGGAAGAGAGATCAAAAGAGAAAATCACAGATTCATAATTATGAGCCAAAAGTTCATTCCTCAAAATTAAGTTAGCAATAGTCAACATTATCAGAAACCAAACACAGAAAGCAAGAAAGAAAGACAAGTTCTTTCTCCTCTTTTGCTATGAAATATTTGTAATCACAGAAACAAAAATGCAGAAAAAAATGGTTTTTTTTTCTATATAAATTATTGAAACATTAACATAATTAACAATTATACATCTCCCTCTAAAATCCCAGATGAGCAAAAGTTTCAAAAAAGGAAAAAAAAAGGCTGCTTTTGTTGCCAAATTCAATCACCGTGTACAAAATTAGAAAAAAGAACATCATTAATTAATTATAAAGAAAAATAATTAAAAGCTCATACCGTTTAAATACATTCCTATACAAAACAGAGCAAGAATCAAGCTCTGTGATCCATCAACGGCCGCAGCTACTCCTGCTCCAGAACTGACGCCTTCTCTAAAACCTGGTGGTGATGAAAGATGTGACGGCTGCATACTGGATTCAGGTGAACTCTCCGGCGAAAGAGAAATATCCGGCGGTTGAGCGCTAATCACGGCATTTCCTGGCTTGCTCGTCACTGTCGGATTCTTCCCAAAAATCTCTCTCGGCAACAAAACTTTCGAAACTCCAAATATCGCCACCGGATTCTGATCGAAAACCGTTTGCGTCACCGATGCCTGAATGATTCCTGTATCGATTGCCACCGACCCATTAACTCTCGAGATATTGAGAGTGTAGCTTCCGGCGCCAGTGGCCTCCGTCGCCAATGTGGGCTGAACAGGGTTCACAATAGACTCCAGCGAACCCAGTGGGTAATAAGAATGCAAGACATGGAATTTCAACACCACAGCTTTTTTCTCAGCCGGAAGTGACTGCAAGCTCACTGTGACCGGCAGATCTGCAAAAGCAACGTCCGTAGGGACAAAAAGAGTAATTCCGGCGCCTCTTTCATCGGCTTCGAATTCATCCACTACACCAGAAGCCGATAACATTGATGCCGCCACAAAAAAATTATGCCCATCAATTAGAGCTTTCGTTATATTCAATCCCAACGGCGGCCGAGTTTCGGACGCCATTAGATTAAACCCATCAGGGACCAAAAGAGAATTCACAGAAAGAATGGAGATATTGTAAGGAAGTGTTTTAACGAGAGACAATACGGTGGCGTTAGACGGAGAGTAAGGCGAGGGAGAGTTAATGGTGACGGCGTTGGTGGTGGGATTCCGTGTAATATTGACGGTGCCGGAATTGGAGGGGGCACGGCCGGTGGTCTGAAAAAGGGTGGTGACGAGGATGCCAGGAGGAGGGATCTGGTGGAGGTCGGACCAGGAGAAGTACTGTAGGAGGACATGGTAGCGGAGGAGGTCGGCGAGGGAAAAGGGAGAGAGGTGGCGCGTGAGGTCCACGGAGGCGGAGAGGTAAAAGTTGGGCACAGCTAAAAGGGTGAGGGAAGAGCGGTGGGTGAGGTCAGCAGTTAGAGAAGGAGTAGAAGATAGAAGAGCAGTGAAGGAAGAGAATTCAGGGTAAGAAGAGAGGAGAGATGTGATGTTAAGGGCTAGAATGGGAGAGGTGGAGGAAGAGAAGGAGAGGAGGAGTAAATAAGTGAATGTGATGAGGGTAAAATGGGAATGTGAATTAAGAATTGGGAATTTCTTGGTTGCCATTTTTATTTCTCTCTGCAAGAAAGTTGTAGCTCTTAGCAGAGAGAGATCGAAGTGAGAAGTGAGCCTAGTGACTAGTGAGAGAGAGAGAAAGAGTGAGTGCGTTCTCTAGAGAGAGAAAAAGAGAGAGAACGAAAGATGCTGATGTTGAATATTTGATTTTGATGACAAATGATGTTTATGATGTGGATGCACTGAAACTAAGTAACTAATTTTTGACCCAAAAAAATTAATTTTGATTGTTAAATCTTTTAAATTTGAGCAATTAAACACATCAATTTTATGTCTTTTTATTTATTTTATGGACATTTTATTAATTTTGAATTAATTTAATTTTTTATTTTAAATTAATTAAAATTTTGTTTATAAAATATTTAGCATGGTTACTAAATTTTTTAGTTAGTTCATATTTATAAAACACACATAACATCTTTCCATTAGTAATAATTAATTGAATAAATTTAATTGATATGTTAAATTAGTCCAAAATTAAGAGTTAAAGAGTAAATTAATTATTCAAATTTCAAAAAATGATAAAAAAAAAAAAGAAATATGTAAAATTTCAAGACAAAAATATACAATTTTCCACACTGTTGTTGGCAGTGTTAATATGAATAAGTATAAGGGTACCAGATCTTACATTTATCTTCCCATAAATTTTTGTATAGACAGCTTATATAGATAAAATTAATTAAAGAATGTCATGCAAGTCATTTTCTTTATGTGACTATCTCTCAATGATATAGTCTATATAGACTCTAGCAAAACGTTTAACAAAACTAAAAAAAGCATTACTCATTTTCCAAAAATAATATATTCATTTTATTAATTTTTTTAGATATATTTAATTTATCCTGTAAATTAATCAAATCATATAATAATATATATTTAATAATTTTATTTATATTGATTTACAATTAATAAATTTACGTACATATTAATTAGTCTATAAAATAAATAACGCGGAATCTATTTAAGAATTTTATTGCATAACAATTAGCAATCCTAAATAATAATACTCATCTCTAAATTATCAATCACTTTGGAGCTCAACGATAGAATAACAAGTTGGATGACCAAAAACAGCCACTTAAGTGAAACAAAGAGATACTCTCCCCTATGCCAAAACCAATGGATGACCGAACCAAAAATCCTTAGCAAAAACATACTCAACAATAATATAAAAAATAATTTCAAGCTCATTTTCACACATGCAAACACAAAGCACAAATATCAAACTATCTGGATAATAATTTGCATAGAGTTGGAAGGCAATTTGTTGCAGCACGCCAAATAAAATTCTTGACTTTAGATGGGAGTTCAAGTTTCAAAATCTTCTTTCATATATCAAAATGGAGAGTGTTGACTTTTAGAATCATATATCAAAATGGAAAAAAAATATATTTTTATTTTTTATAAAAAATTAAAAAATCAGTCAATTAAATCAATAAAATTCTAAATTTATTTTATTTTTATTTTTTTAGTAAACACTTCTTTAATCTCTGTAGAAACTTGTAAAGCACTTTTCGCAGAATAAGAACCTCTAGGATCAACAATCCACCGGGTTTTTCCACCCAAGAGGAATTTGAAGGATGACAGCTCGATGTCACGACCCTAGAGTTCAACTAGCAATCGTGCGGCACTTAGCACGGTCCGTTGCACTAAGCCTGCCTTCCAAACCGATAAAAGCACTCCAAAGAGAATAGAACGGAACTTAGAGATCGAGAAGATTCAATAGCAAAACAAGAACACAAGAGAGTTTGAGAGAAAAGCTTTGTACTACTTGAAATGCTTCAATTGATTGAATTGAGTGAATGATTACAAATGAATTTACATAAGGTATATATAGGCCTCCACCTCCTCAATGGATGGCCGAGATCAATTCCCACCTACCAGATGGATGGTTAGGATTAACTCCCACCTACCAGATGGATGGCTAGGATTGATTCCCACCTACCAAATAAATGGTTAAGATCAACTCCCACCTACCAAAATGGATGGCTAGGATTGACTCCCACCTAACAAATGGAGGGCTAGGATTAATTCCTACCTACCGAAATGGACGGCCACGATCCATTTAATCTAATGGTTTACAATGGCCTTCTAGAATATTACATATATGTGCCAAAATGTAAATATCCGGGAAATCCCGTATGAACCTTTGCGGGGCGTGACACTCTCCCCCACTCAAGTTCGCGACGCCCTCGTCGCGCCTTCAAGCTTGAACCTTTCTATGTCATCTTTGAATTGCCACAAAGTGTCTTCAGGTTCCCAGCTTGCCTCTATGTCTGGGGCATTCTTCCATTTGACCAAGTATTCCCGATAACTTGGTACACCTCTACGCCGAATTAGGCGGTCTGCCAAAATGGAATCCACTCCTCTATCAAAGGAGGTTACTACCGCAGTAGGTGCTCTTTTCGACTCTCCTCGACTTGCATCTTCTTCGTCTCCATGATAAGGTTTCAACATACTTACATGAAAGACTGGATAGATTTTAAGCTTCGGAGGGAGTTGTAGCTTGTAAGACACCTTACCAACCTGCTTAAGGACAGGAAATGGCCCTTCGTATTTCCGTACCAACCCTTTGTGAACCTTCCGCAAGGACTTGAACTGTTGTGGTAATAATTTGACAAGGACCAAATCTCCTTCCCGAAATTCGACCATCCTCCTTTTCTTGTCAGCCCACTTCTTCATCTTTTTGGATGCCTTGTTCAAATAGGCTCGGGCCAACTCAGCTTGCTCATGCCATGTCTTAGCAAATTTGAAAGCTGCAGGACTCTTCCCTTCATAGCTTGTGGCCAAAGCATGAGGAGTCATAGGTTGTTGTCCCGTAATGATCTCAAAGGGACTCTTGCCAGTGGATTCACTTTGCTGCAAGTTATATGAGAATTGAGCTACATCCAGCAACTTAGCCCAATCATGTTGGTTGGCACTAACAAAGTGCCTCAGATACAGCTCCAGTAGTGCATTGGCACGTTCCGTCTGCCCATCGCTTTGTGGATGAAAACTGGTGGAGAAGTTCAAGTCTGATCCCAGCAGCTTGAACAATTCTGTCCAGAACTTCCCAGTAAATCGTGGGTCTCGATCACTCACGATATTAGATGGGATTCCCCAATGCTTCACAACATGCTTGAGGAACAACCGTGCAGTCTCATCTGCAGTGCAATCCGCCGAGGCAGGTATGAATGTTGCATACTTACTGAAGCGATCAATGACCACTATTATACTGCCAAAGCCTTCTGATTTTGGCAAGCAAGTGATGAAGTCCATCGAGACACTCTCCCATGGTCTCTCCGAAATAGGCAACGGTTCTAGCAAGCCACCGGGTGCACGTTGCTCTATTTTGTCTTGTTGGCAAACAAGACAAGTTCGTACATAGGCTTCAACATCATCCCGCAGTTGAGGCCAATAGTAAATAGACTTGATCAAGGCAAGGGTGCGTTTCATGCCTGGGTGTCCAGCCCATAGGGAATCATGGCATTCCTTGATCATCTCCTTTCTCAAGTTCCCCCACTTAGGAACATAGATGCGATTTTTCTTGCCATAGAGTAGTCCGTCACTCTGCCAAAATCGCCTTGTCTTTCCTTCCTTGATGAGGACAATGAGGTTTTGAGCCAGGGCATCATGCTCCAACCCTTCTTTGATCTTTTCCAGCAAGGGACTGCTTGGTCTACTCAAAGCTGCCAATTCTGCCTTTCGACTCAGTGCGTCAGCCACCACATTGGCCTTACCGGGCTTGTATTCAAGCTTGTAGTCAAATTCTGCCAAAAAGTCTTGCCACCGAGCTTGTTTGGGACTCAACTTCTTTTGAGTTTGAAAGTAGCTAGTTGCTACATTGTCTGTCATGATCACGAAGTGAGAACCCAGCAAGTAATGTCGCCACACCCTTAGACAATGGATGATAGCAGTCATCTCCTTTTCTTGCACTGTGTAGCGGCGTTCAGTGTCATTGAGCTTGCGGCTCTCATATGCTATCGGGTGCCCATCTTGCATCAATACTCCACCAATGGCAAAGTCTGAGGCATCTGTATGCAACTCGTACATCTTACATGGGTCTGGCAAGTACAACACTGGTTCTTCGGTAATGGCCCTTTTCAAGTCATCAAACGAGGCTTGACACTTGTTTGTCCACTCCCAAGCAATGTTCTTCTTGAGTAGATCTGTTAGTGGAGCTGCTCTTGCTGAATATGACTTGATGAATCTCCGGTAGTAGTTCACAAGTCCAAGGAAAGACCGTAACTCGGGGACCTTAGTAAGAGGTTCCCATTCTTGGATGGCTTTCACTTTGTCTCCATCCATCATCAGCTTCCCATCTTTTATCCCATGTCCTAAGAACATTACCTCATTTTGGGCAAATGAACATTTCTCCCTTTTAACATATAGCTCATTTTCTCTGAGGACCTCGAACACCTTCTTCAAATGCTCAAGATGTTCTTCCATAGTCCGGCTATATATTACTATATCATCAAGATATACTACCACGAACCGATCGAGGTAGGGATGGAAGAGTTTATTCATGAGAGTGCAAAAGGTAGCAGGTGCATTTGTGAGACCAAAGGGCATAACAAGGAACTCATAAGCACCGTACCTTGTTACACATGTAGTCTTCGGCTCATCCCCTTTTGCAATGCGCACCTGGTAGTATCCCGATCGCAAGTCCAACTTGGAGAAGTATCTTGCGTTCCCCAATTGATCAAACAAATCAGCAATGAGTGGGATAGGATATTTGTTCTTTACCGTGATCTTGTTTAGAGCGCGGTAGTCAATGCACATTCTCAATGAACCATCCTTCTTTTTCTGAAAAAGCACCGGGGCGCCAAATGGGGCTTTGGATGGTCTAATGAAACCAGCATCCAATAGCTCATTGAGTTGCTTCCGCAATTCTGTCAACTCTGAGTTTGCCATCCGGTAAGGACTCATGGCTGGTGGTCTTGTGCCAGGCTCCAGCTCAATTTCATGGTCCACTTCCCTCCTTGGGGGTAACTGTTTTGGCAACGCCTCCGGCATCACATCCTGGAACTCATCCAAGACAACTTGCACCTCCGTCGGCAAGTTTAGTTGTGGTGATGCTTCATCATCATCATACTCCTTTAGAATGGCCAAGTAACTCTCTTCTTCCCTCTTCAATCCTTTCTTGAATTGAAGTGCTGAGAGAGCTTGGGTAGTAGGCTTGGTGGTCCTCTCCGTCGGTACTAGACAAGCCTTTGGTCCATCCATAATGCACATAGAGTTTGAACATGGAACAAGGAAAGCTCTTACCTGGTCCAAGAACTCCATGCCAAATACCACCGAGAAATCATCCATGGGTGCCACAGATAAATCCACTTGGCCAGTCCATGCACCGAGACTGACCTTCACTCCGCGAGCAATTCCTTGGAGAGGTTGTGCCGCTGAGTTAACTGCTTTGAGGGAGCCACCTCCGTTGGCAACCTTGAGACCAAGTCTCTTGGCTTCCTCTAGCGAAACAAAGTTGTGAGATGCACCTGTGTCGACTAGGGCTTTGGCGACTTTCCCATTGATGGTTGCATCCACAAACATGAGTCCCTTGGGGTTCGTCGGGCCACTCCGCAATGCACTGAGCAACCGCAAGGATCCCATCTTTGCACCGTCATCTGCCTCACTTCTCTCTTTATCATGAGTGGAGGCAACTAAAGCATTCAATGTCTTCCTTTTGGGACATTCTCGTGCCCAATGCGGTCCGTCGCATATGAAGCACGTCACGCGGGTCTTTGAGGCACCACGTTCTTCCCTTTCCTTCCCCTTGTCTCGGGGCTTGAATGAGTAGCTTTCTTTGTGATTCTTATGGTTTTGACTCTTGGCATGGCCTCCCCCATTCCTTGCTCCAACAAACTTTCTATCAGCTGGCCTTGAGCCTTCTTTGTTTGAGGAGTAATCAATAAGACTTTCAGCAACGGCAATAGCTGAAGATAAGTCTTGGACACCACGTCGTTTGAGCTCAAGATTAGCCCATGATTGGAGACCATCCATGAACAAGAATAAGGCATCCTTGTCCGATGTGTCAGGGACATCTAGCAGCAAGGTTGTGAACTCCTTCACATACTCCCTTATGCTACCCATCTGCTTTAGTCGTCGAAGCCAGCCTCTCGCCTCTTCCTCAGCATTTACGGGGAAGAATTGACTTTTGAACTCCCTTTTGAAGTCTTCAAAGGTATCAATTGTGCACACCCCACGTTGCACATCTCCATGCCTTCGTCTCCACCACAGCATAGCAGTGTCGGTTAAGTACATGGCAGTAGTTCGGATTTTGCTGGCATGGTCCGTTACGCCAGTAGCCTCAAAGTATTGATCCAGCCCCCATAGGAAGTTCTCAACTTCCCTAGCATTCCGAGCACCATTGAAAGTCTTTGGCTTAGGAACTTCCACTTTCTTGGCCTCAATGATAGTGGTTGCATTGGTTCCCGAAGCCATAGCCCGTTTGCATAGTGCTAGATCACCACCCATATCCTCAACTCTAAGTAACACATTAGAAATTTCTCTTTGGAAGAGATCACGTACCTTAGAAAGTTCGGATTTCAGCCCATCAATCTCTTGCTTTAACCCACCGTCTAGCTCGTTGAGGGACATCTTGACCGCTGCATGGATCTCCGCATCCTCGGCCTCCAAGCCGCTGCAACGTTCCTCCAAGTTGTCTACTCGGTCGAACAACTCTCCCAAGTTGTCCTGAGCACTCACAACACGTGCTTCCAAGCTAGAAATCATGTCTTTCGACTTGGCTCGAGATTCTTTAGATGGTTTCCGAACTTCCTCACGACCACGTTCCATTGATGGAACTTCCACACTAGGTGTAGCTGGGGCAGTAGCCTTCATTATGCCAAAGGTAGTAAAGCTTCGAACCTTGGCTCTGATACCAACTGTCACGACCCTAGAGTTCAACTAGCAATCGTGCGGCACTTAGCACGGTCCGTTGCACTAAGCCTGCCTTCCAAACCGATAAAAGCACTCCAAAGAGAATAGAACGGAACTTAGAGATCGAGAAGATTCAATAGCAAAACAAGAACACAAGAGAGTTTGAGAGAAAAGCTTTGTATTACTTGAAATGCTTCAATTGATTGAATTGAGTGAATGATTACAAATGAATTTACATAAGGTATATATAGGCCTCCACCTCCTCAATGGATGGCCGAGATCAATTCCCACCTACCAGATGGATGGTTAGGATTAACTCCCACCTACCAGATGGATGGCTAGGATTGATTCCCACCTACCAAATGAATGGTTAAGATCAACTCCCACCTACCAAAATGGATGGCTAGGATTGACTCCCACCTAACAAATGGAGGGCTAGGATTAATTCCTACCTACCGAAATGGACGGCCACGATCCATTTAATCTAATGGTTTACAATGGCCTTCTAGAATATTACATATATGTGCCAAAATGTAAATATCCGGGAAATCCCGTATGAACCTTTGCGGGGCGTGACATCGATCTCTTTCATTAAACAAATAATTAATTAAAATCTACTCTCCAACTTCGATTAGTTTGATCAGTCAAATCCGCAACTTTTAATTAAATCAAACATCTCAGCCGCCGGAAGGTTAAGAGGAAACATGGGGCTTGAATTCATCTGGGAGCCATTGATAAGTCCACACAGTAATCTGATTTCCACTACCAATTCTGCAACGGCAGTCACAATTAAGAAGAGGTAGCTAGGGCGGCACATAAACTTCTCCATATGTAGCTCGAATTGCGTCCAAAGAAAACAAGCATTAGGGAATTATAAACGAGCTTTAAGGACTCGAGAAACCAAAGTTGAAGATTCAGTAATAAACTTCCAGCCTGGTTTGCAAATAAGCACCAGATTAAACTCATGCAATAATCGAAAGCAAAGCCCACTGCTAATCTTACTAGATCACAATTTACTCCAACTCATCCAGTTAATACCATTATTGCCATCTCTTTTGTTTCCCCACCAATAACAACTTTTTTTTAATTGATTCTATCTCTAATATTTTTTAGAACTTTTAATTCAACCCCACCTACCAAATTTTCATAAGCACTTGTGAATTTTTTACTTTTAAAAAATATCCTAATGTAGTTAATATTTTCAATTTAAACCCCAATCTTTTTTTAAAAAATTATCAATTTCAACTCTAACATTTGTTATAATTTCAGCTGTTAATCACAAATTCTAACATGGAGTTTCGTCCATGAGTTGGATGCATGAAAAACATATAAAGAGTTCAAAATGAATGTAATCGAAACCTTAGGATTTAAATTTGAAAAAAAAAAGAGTTTGAATTGGAAATACTCCCATATACTTTGGGTTTTTTTAATATAATTTTCCCTTATATTTTTAACTAATTTTAAATTTCTTAAAATGACCGCAATATGAATTTTATGGAGATTGAAAATAGTATTAATTATTTTCTTCTCTATCAGTCCTAAATTATAATTTAATATGTAAAATGACAAGTTATGATTAGTTTGATATCCAACTCAGCTATAAATAATTTATGATTCATTCTAAGGGGAGAGTTGTTAATTTGGATTTTTCTTTTCTTTTAATTTATAGTAAGCTATGAATAAATAACATTAAAAATAAAATTTAAATCTAATTTACTTAAATCAAATTAAGATAAACGTTAAAATTATTATATATGAAATAGCTTAATACAATTTTTTCAAGCCAGATCAAACTCATATTATAAAAATTTTGAAGCATGTAGAGGGTAGAATTAAACTTCTACTTCTATTATACATTGCAAGATTCATAACTTTGATGTCACGCAAAAAATAATTATAAAATATAATTTACCTTAAAAAATAAATCAATATATTTTTTTTTCAATAAATAATTCGTATACAATTAATGTAATATTCTCTAACTAAAATGACTAAAAAGTTTAATATAACTAAAATAAAATATTTAAATATAAATGTATATTGATTTGACATTATTTTCCGAAATTTCTAGGACTAATTGGTACACCTTCTATTCATTTAATTTTGTTTATCATTTATATGTATTTAATTGTTAATTATACCATTGATTGGTCTGCCACCCAGTGCATAGTACCAAAAGACTAAATTTATTAATAACTCAAGTTGATTTCCATTTTTAACCTGAAAAAGACATTGTAAAAGAAAATTGACCTGATAGACAATAACTAACCATAAATTATGTTTTCTATATTCATAAGCACATGATTAATTCTTCAATTTATATAACAGATCTTCAAAACAATACTATTTATTTCTTAATTTCATCTCAAAAAAATATATTCACTTTTATTTCATATAAATAAATAAATTTAATTTAATTAATATAGTTAAAATTATATAGACATCTCTTTATTTATTAGGGATATTATTAAAAATACTAATGGTAAATGATTGCTCGTATTTATTGATAACTCATTAACTCATATTTATTAAATAAGAGTATAATCGATAATTAATAAATTAATATATTATTAAAAAGAATAATATACTTTTTTTTCTCGAAACAAATACACAAAAAAAAAAGAAAAAAAATCTATCTTATTATGACAGGAAGAATAATATATAACATGCCCCACATTCGTTAGGCTTTCCAATTCAAGAAAACATAATTTGTGTTAGTTTGCATCCACTACTTGGTTACTGGTGATGTGGATTGGATTATATTAAATTTTAAGAAATAAAGAGGGTTTTGTGATTATAATAATTAAAATAATGCAAATTATAAAATTATTATAATAATCATTGTAACCTGCTAATCAGGGAGGACCCACATTATAGGTTTATTTATATATTAATTGATTAAATATTTATTAAAATTTATAGAGACACCTCCTGCTGATATTATATATATATATATATATATATATATATATATATATATATAACATTACTAAATTTTAAGAAATATTCATTTGTGATGCTTAGTATTCATGCTATGCTGGAATGCAAAGTGCCAACTCTCTCTCTCTCTCTCTCTCACCCTTTTAAGTACAATATGCTATTAGAAAGGAAAGATATTAAAAAAAGAAAAAGATTTGATTCTTTGAAAGCCCATTTGTAGATATAACTTTTTTCCACCTAATTAAATTTCTCTCAACCACCTCTGTTTTCTCTTCAAAATTTAACTTTTTTTTTTCCACTAAAGCAATTTTTTGATGCCTTTAATTTAGGGTATCATATTTTATTTTATTTTGTGCAAAAAGAACCAAAATGACAATAAAAAAAAGTTTAAGAACTTAATAGAACAAAAACAAAGTTTAGGAACAACCATATAGAATAAATCACTAAAGTTCAAGGACTTGTATATTTAATTTGGCAGACAAATATGAAAAATATTACTTTTAAATAGTAAATATAAAGATTAAATTAAAAATTTGATCCTTTTTTTTTATGGCACTTATCACTATGGGAATAAAAATTAGTCTATCAAGTAGGTTAAATTTACCATTGACCAAATTTTCTTGCAATAATAGGAAATGAGTCAAAAAGGAGAAGGAAAACAAAAAGGTTGAGTTGGCACTTTGACATTCTACCATGCATTCACTGATACAGACTATGCATGAAACCTCTCAAATTTACATTAGCAGGTCATAACGATTTCTGTATTACAAAGTCATAAATTGACAAATTTAAATAAATTTAGGACTACCAAAATTTTAAATATTGTGAAGATGACAAGTGGTATCTAATTATACAAAATAAATAAATAAATTATATATATATATATATATATATATATATATATATCAAAACGGGTTTGGAGTGTACTATATAAATATCGCTGCTAAATAATATTTCGATTTTTTTCGGAAATTTTTTGAAATCTAACCCAAATTCGGTCAAAAGTTAAAAAATTTGACCGGTTGACAGCGGGCATGGAAGGAGAATTGGTATTTTTGCACAATGCAAATAGCGAATATTATGTGACGTGGCAGAAGATGATAGGGCAGGGTAAGATAATATTAAACTAATATTTTAGAAATAATTCATTCCCTACAGAAAAAGGGTACATAATGAAACAAAAGTAGTAGGTGGGGCCCTGATTTAGTACGAGCGTGCCCAAGGCACAACGGTGGGGGAACTACAGCATACACCGTCACCATATGGGCCCTACTTCATTTGCAGGAGTCAAAAACAAAAGACGTGGCGACGTGTGGTATGTGCCTGATGCAATGTTTCTTCTTTCTTACTGTTATCAAGATTGTTTTGCTTTGGACGCAATTTTATGATTTTATTGAGATTTTAATTTTTTTTTCCTGCCTTATTAAAAAAACTAGTTTGACCAAAAAAATTAAAATATAAAAAGCGAACATTTTTTATTTGCAATAATTACTCAATTAAAATTTTTATGGGTTTAAAATATTAGTTGGGCCAATAATGAGAAACTATATATATAGGTGATTTTTTGGGTACATTATGGGTGTTGTTTTAATGATTATAGTTGAATTTAATAACTGTTAAATTAAAATTTTAATGGTACTAATTAGTTTTGCAAATGTTATTTAACACTCATCATTATTATAGTTATAAATGAAATTCTAATTATTAAAAAATTATATATAGAGAGAAAAATAAAATATATATAGAGAGAGAGAAAAAAAGAATAAATAATTTAAGGGTATCAGAGATGAACAAATTCACTGGAAATATAATCCTCAACCTCAAAGTTATGTGAAACAAAATATATAAAAAATAAATAAAATTAGAGTAGTTATGTATAATTTATATAGTGTTTAATATATAATATGATGTATAACTGATATATCAGAATTTGATAATTTCCTTCAAGGTAAAAAAAAATAGAAAAGAATATTGTGTTTGCCCTAAAATTATTATCGGGTGTTTGGAATTACTGTTAGGTATCTAAAAATATATTTAAATATTTTTGGATTTAATTAACTGATTTTTTTAATTTTTTATAAATTATTTTTCATAAACTTATTTATGAAAAAAATATTTATTTATCTGTTTCTATCCAAAAACAGTTTTCAAAACTCAAAAAATTGAAAAATAAATTTTTTTTTTCAGAAACACTTTTGACAAACGAAATGTCAAACAATCATGTAGCATTAAGAAAAAATTGAAAAATTAGAAAAATCCAATTTCAAGGTTATTCACTCGTAAACCTGAAACATTTCAAGTTCTCACCCCGCTATAAGCAGAAATGAGATAGCGTTTTTTTCATTACTAAAAAAAAACTGTACAATAGTATTTATACAAAAGTATAGTATTTATAAAAGTTATTTTTTTATGTGAAATTGGACTAAATGCTGCTCGTACTGGGTATGACCTCAAAATGTGGTAAAATATTTTTTTTAAGAATTTCAATGTGGTTGCATATATAGAATTCAAATTTGAAATATCTGATTAAATTGAAAAAATTTCCTGTCTAACTCATCTTTATTTTCTTGAATTATATGTGTTTGAAAAAATGATTTTCAAAAAAGTATCATAATCATTTTAGAAATTATATTTTTATACCAAAATATTTCCTGCGGATTATTTTATTTTTATTAAGAAAAAAATAATTTGGTCTGTAAAATTTTTCTTGATAATTTGTATAGGTAAAAATTACCAAAATATAAATACAATAATACTGAAAAATCCCTCAATATTCGCTCTAATTATTTTTGCAGACGGCGTTTTTATTTATTGCTAATAGAGTGTTGTTTGTTGGTAATTAACTGGATTTTTCTTGTATCGAGTTGTGATAATTTTGTAATATTTTCCATTATCAACTTATTCATAGAAAAATAAAGAGAAAATTAAAAAAAATTACTTTCTTCATCCTTAACATGACACATACTCTCATTTTTTTAAAGCTATGGGACTTGCATGAGAAAAAATAGAGAGCATGTGTCCCTTAAAATAGAAAGAAAACAGTAAAAATATATGATACGGAGAGAGAAGGTGTGCTTAGCTGTTGAATAATTTAATATTATTCCTATAACAGAAAGAAAGGAACAAAGCCATTAATGGATTGAGCAAAGCAAGTTGCAAAATGAATCTTACAGCTGCTAAATATACCTTTGTCTTCCTTTTCATATAATAATGCCAAAACTTCCTCTACTTGCCCTTCAAATTCCCAAATTATATACAACTCGACAGATTTTTGTCGTAAGGGGAGGCACTGGCCAAGACTGTGATAGCCAATTTTTTCTATATACATATGTGAATTGTGTATGATATTAAATTTTTGAAAAATTAAAAAAAAAACATATAATATTGAAATAATTTTACTAATTTAAAAAGATTAACGAATCTTATTATTTAACTTAGGCAAGATATAGCTCAAAATGAAAATATAAAGTTTATTAATTTTAAGAAATAAATGTATGAATAAATTAATGTAATAATTTTAGTAATTAAGAAATCAATAATATTTACTCTTTTTAACTCCTAAAATGTATGTCGTTTCTTACTGTAGCATTAATATATATTTTAGTGTGCAATTGAATTTAAATTGAAAAATTAATGCAAGAAATTTTAGTAATTTAAAAAAAGAATTAAATTTAGTAAATTTATTAATTTAAAAAATTAATCAATGTGTGAACAAAACTAAATACTAATGCTATACTAAGCAAAATATAAGGAGTTAAAGAAGAAAAATTTTTAATTCTTTAAATCACTAACATTCTTACCTACCAATATAATTTCATTGGCAAAATCCATCTCTTTTTTTTTTTTTTTTGTTCACCATTAGATTTAGGATGGAAAAACTGATACAGGTGTCCAATTGATAAAAAAAAAAAAACGAATAGGTGTCCAATTGAATAAAAAATTAAAATTTTTAGGTATTTTTTTAATTTATCACTAAATTTATTTTAGATAATAGAGTACATATGCAAAAAAGAATATTTATTTTTTTTACTAAAAAAATTGATGTAAGCATATTAAATATATGGTAAAGTATATAAAACTATAATATAATCCATCTTTTTGGAGAAAATAATGTATATATATATAATGCAGATAAAGTGTTTGTAATTGGGCCAAGCTCAAACAAGAAGCTAATTCTCTTTGATTGCGTATGGTTTGATGGATTGGGCTATGCAGAAGACGGACAAAAATATTTCTATTTTGTCCCGTTTGGTTTTCTGTTAGGCTGTAATATTGGGGAATTCTACAATTACTTTGATTTTCATAACTATTCTCACTTTTGGTCCAGAAAATTTAAAATTTATTATGAATTCAAATTCTAAGATTATCATTATTAGCATGCAGTTTAAGAATTTCATATAAAATTAACTTGAGATTTATTTAAAAGAATGCCCATGATTCATGTCTCTCTAAATTTGTATTTGAATACAATAAACTTTTCTATATAGAATAAACATAAACTACCATTTGAGATTTTAATTTTGCCCCTATTTCGTTCGATTGCATTAAAAAAATATCATTTGATTTAAAAATGAATTTCATGATAAAATTGATTTGAAAAGGAATTCTCTTGTTTGGTATGATTTACACAAAATATTGAATTGAATTTTATGTTTGTGTGAAACACCTTCTAACTAAAACTTGTTTTTTTTTGTTTTTTCAAGGAAAAGCTTGGGGTTCATGAAACGCCTTATAATAATTAAAAGAAGTATAATAAATGAGATGTATGACTTGGTTGTACATTAAATCATAATAAAGGCCCATTGTCCCCATCATTATTAAGTTATTACCCATTGATCAGCTTTGGCACACCACAGTCAAAATCCACAAGCCATGACATTTTTATTTGACCTTTTCTTTTTGAGAAAGCAATATATATATATATATATATATATATATATATATATATATATATATATATATATTGCACCTCAAATTTTATGAATTTATAGTATTATATTTGATTCAAAATAAAAAATTTATTTTAATTAACTATTATTAATTAGATATTAAGTACTTTCTAAATAGAGGCTAACTTAAAATTAATAATGGATAGTTAAGAGAGTCAATTGAACAACATAAATAACTTAAAAAAATCAATTGAATAAAGTTTGATTGGAGGGATTTAATTTTATAAAATTCAACGCCAAGTTATGTATTTTTCTCTCTTTTTTTTTGGAAAACTAATAATAAGAATAAAATACTAAAAATAAATTGGGGAACACTCATGATTTACACCATAGGTTAATACATAAGTTTCAATTTCAATGTCTATATATAATTAATTCAAATAATGAGGAATTTTAAAAAATATTAAATTAATCCTGGTTGCTGCAAATATTTGAAGATGGACATGTTTGAATGGGTCATAAAGCAAGTTGAATGTTTTAGATATGTTCAAATTAAGTGACAGCAACTTAATTACAATTCAAAGTTAAGTTATAGGTGTATATGCAGATATCATTAATTTGCTGCGGCCTCCCAAACCATACCATGAGTCAAAGGACGATTTCTAGATTAAAACACAACGGCACATCATTTTCCAATGGATTGGTGGTAAGAGATGGCAACTGGTCTGACTTGTTTTTAAGTATCCGACTTTATTCAGATGTGTTAAAATTATAATATATTAATTTTGATATGAATTGAGATTGTAATATTTAAATTCATCATAAATAAATAGTCTTGGATATTTGTTATCCTATTTTATATATATATATATATATATATATAATTTATTTTATTGTAATTTATTGAATGTAAAAATATAATTAATTATATTTTTTGTATTTTCATTATTTTAATGTTATTTTTTAACGTAGTTAGAAGTTGAAAATTTGTAATTTTTTTATTTTAATATTATTTTTGAACAATTTTATGAATTATTTTTTCGGTTGTGTTGAATTGGTTTTTATATTTTATTTTGTTTGTTTTAATTGATTTTATAGTAAAATTTATAGTGAATTTTTTATATATTTTTAAATGTTTAATTAGTTTGAATTTTATTTTACTTTAAATCTTTTTACTGAAAAAGGGAAATTATGTGGGTGGGTGAAGTATTAATCAAATAATGTCAATTGGATTTTGGACAGATGCATGGTAGTGGGTTATATTGTGGATCTCGGGTCATATTGTATTATGAACCTCTTTTCATTCACATGTGTGAAACAAAATAAAATGCAATTTTTTCAACATTAGATTTTAGTGAACTAATAAATTAAAATATGTTTATCAGTTATAATTTAGAGACTTCTCATTTTGAACTTGCAAATTTATCGGTTACAGGTTTATTATGTTAAACTTACAGATTTATCACTTAGGCTTATCGTTTTGAATTTAGAAATTCATTATTATGAACTTACAAGTTCAATTTTTATAAACATACTAGTTCATCATTATCCCTTGAAATTTATAGATTCATCATTTAGTTCAAACAAAAGTGAACATGTAGCTTTTAAATGATAAATATTTAAATTTTAAACAATGAACATATATCTACTAAATGATGAATCTGTAAGATCTAAATGATAAACTTGCAAGTACTAAATGATAAATATGTAAGTTATAAATAATAAATTTGTAAGTTATAAATAATAAATTTGTAAATTATAAAAGATAAACCTTCAAGTTATAAAAAATGAACTTATAAGTTATAAATGATGAACTTACAACTTTCAAAATGACGAGTCTATATGTTTCTAACAAATTATTATTTTCAACCTCCAGCAACTCAGTTTTTTCTGACTCATTTTTAATCAAATATTTTTATTTTCAACTATTTTTTATCAATAAATATATCAAAAACTAATTATTTTGTATCCCAAAAAATAATAATAATAACTAAAAAAATTCAAAAATACCAAAAATAAAATTGAATATATAAATTAAAAAATTTTCTTTATCTAAAAATACTTCTGCAATAGAAAAACAATTTTTTTCTTTAATCTCTTTGATGAAGAAGAAGAAGAAAAAAAAATGATATTAATAATGATAACAATAATACGATAACTGGATAATAAAAACACGATGTATTTAAACCAAAATGCATGCAAATTATTTAACTAATGATTTTTCTGATGTCGTTTTAAAATCAGAACCGCGATGCATAATAAATACGAGTCCATGATATAATTTGTTGTATTAATATTATAATTTTAAATGAGTTTGATACAAATTCGGACATGAAGATATTTAATTGGATTCGAATTTGAGTATAACACTTTTTACGGGCATTCTACCGGTTGACACCCCTAGGTGCCTATTTCTTTTTTATTATCTCATTTTTGGTACAGTTATTAATTTTAAGCCAATTGAATAGTATTTAGTCTTAATTATATCATACTTAGGCTCATTTTCTATTTTTGCTTATCCGAAATTATAAGCTATTTTCTTTATTGAAGTGTAATTATTTTGTTCAATTACAAATATGCTATTATTTATATATTCTATTATTATTATGTCACTACCACTTATATTAATAAATAAATCATCAATTAATTATTATTTTTGGACTCTTAAATTTTTTTAACTCTTGCTTTAAATAAATCTTAAAATTGGTTAGCATTCACATAAGTTTTATTTGAGTCTTGCATTAAAAGACATTAAATGATTATTTTCAAGACAATAAAAAATAGAGGGTATTTTTGAAAATCATTAAACAAAAATCATTAATTTAACTAAACTAACTATTTTTTAACATGTACGGAAATAGGACTAGACTTATCTTTTTAGGACGGATGAAATATTAATTTTACTTGGTTTGAAATCTATTAGAATATAATTCAATTTCTAATTGAGATTTTCTCTCTCTCTCTCTCTTATTTTGTTCCAACTCAATCTGAAATTGTGAATAATTTGGTATAAAAGATAGGCCCATGTTTTAAAGTTCAGTCTCAATCTCAATTTTTAACTTTCCCCGTAATTATTTATTAGTATAAATGTATAATAATTGAATTGTCTCAATTAATTAACTTTACTAATTTAAAAAAGATTAATTATAGAGTGCACATAATTTATCTATAAATTTTTATTTTGACATGCTATTATAAGCGATGAATAGATAAAAATTAATTTGTTATCTATATTGCTCTTTTATTTAAAAACATATAAGAGAAATGTTAGTAACACTATTTTTAATACTCTCTTTTCTATTGGTTTACTATTTTCAATAAAAAAATATGTAATATTTTTTAGGTAAAATTAAATATAATAATTTTTTTCTCTCATAATAATGACTAAAATATTATAATCTATTTTTTTATTTATCATTATCTTTCCTTTTTTTTTACTTATATCTCACACTACTCTCTATTCTCTTTTATTTAAAAACATATAAAATGAATGCTATCAAAAATTATTAATAAAATAAAAATAGAATAAATGATAAAGTAATTTTTTTGATAATTAAGAGAATATTAATTTTATTTTTAAGGAAATAAAAAACTACAAATAAATATAATATAAAATATAATCAATTTTCTCTTCATTTTAGATTTTTTATTGCTAAAATTATTTTATTTTTTCTATATATTTTATTTTGTTTCTCTTCATGATTTTTTTTTTGTTTTAGATTCCTCATTGCTTAAATTATTTTATTTTTTCTATATATTTTGTTTTGTTTCTCTCTATGATTTTATTTTTTTTTTCTTTTTGTTGGTTTTGGAATTATTTTTCATGCACACTATTTTTTTAGAAAAATGTATTGCATAAGTTTCAATATAAAAATCATAAAAAAATATTTTGTACTTGGATATATGACCTATGAATTAATTTTGACTTAAAATTTTTAAATTAAAATTATTTTTTATAATATCAAATAGATAATGAGTGTAATACTAATGCATATAGTATCGTTTGCATTCTCAAAAATCAGTTAAAAAGTATATTTTATTTTTCTAATTTTTTAAATTTTAATTAAAAAAATGTAAAAAAAGAATAAAGAGTAGTGTGAGATATGAGAAAACAGATAATAGAGAATGAAAAATAAAAAAATAAATTTTAATATTTTAGTCATTATTACGAGAGAGAAAATAAAATCACTATATTTAATTTTATATAGAAAAAAATTACATATTTTTTTTATTGAAGATAGTGTACCAATAGAGAAAAGAGTGTTGCTAATATTTTTCAACATGTAATTATTAATTAATTGAAGTGAATTTATAATAAATGGACTTGAATCTCATATTTATTATTTAACCTTATATTTAGAATTTAATCTTTAAATTGTATAATTTTCATGTAAATAAATGACTTATTATTTTTAGCTTACAGATTAATTCATATATAAATTTTATTTTAAAATTTAAAAAATTCAGATTTCATATCAAAATAAATATTATTTCCTTTCTTTTGGCTTATAAATTAATTTCTTATATAAATTTTATTTTTAAACCTAAAAAAGTAAGATTTCACAAGATAATAGTAATAAATATTATTTCCTTAATTTGAGCTTATAAATTAATTCATTATATAAAATTTATTTATAAACCTAAAAAAATTTAGATTTTATAAGGTAATGAATACGTTATTTTCTTTATTTAATATTTAGAAAATTAATTATTAAAAATCTGGACATCTCTCTATGCTTTATTTTCTTTTTTCTTTTTAATTTTCTCTCAATCTATTATGAAAAAAGAAAAATATATTAGTTAAGTATGATATATAGAGAGTAGTGTGAGATATAAGTAAAAAAAATATTTTTCTAATAGATTGAGAGAAAAGTATTCTAAAAAAAATACTTACTAATATATTTTTCTAAACTGATATATTATAACCTTAGTATAATAGTATGTATATAATATCATAGTAAACCTAATATCTGAGATTCCACAATTTATTTTTTTATTGATGGAGAAACAAATTTTTATATAATATAATGTTTATATTTATAACTATTTATTTAATAAACAATATAATTAATTAATTAATTTTAATATATTTTTTATTTTTAGAATCAAAGTAGAAAATAATTTTTAAAAAACTAAATTATACTATATAATTATTTAATAGAAATCAAATTATTTTAAAAATCATTTATTTAAAAAAATTTATCACAATTTAAAATAAAAATAAAAATAATTAAATTCAACTTTATTGGTTATATATATATATATATATATTGAATAATATAGATAATTTTAGTCAAGATCACCTTTAGAAAATATTATACTAATAAATACTAAATTGATAATCTATTTTATAATTTTTTTATTTATATTTTTATTTGTAAATAGTTAGTTAATGATATAAAATAAAATAATTATAATTATTAAATCAAATGAAAAATAATTTGTTAAACAAGTCGCAAGTTAAATTATTGAAATTTATTTATAATTTCAGCAGATAACTAGTAATTTTATTCAATAGTCATGATTAAAAGTAAGTGATCTAATAATTTTAAAATCTAAATTTTATTTATAAAACAGTTTCATTCTAGAAGGTATCTTTAAAAAAATGATTCTGAAAATTAGAAAGGGTTATGTGCCATTGGTGAAAGAAAAATGTTAAGCTGGATCACATTGACCATTTAATGAGCTAAAGGCAAGTAAGTGATAAGGTTTTTCCTTTTTTCCTTTTCTTTACCTTTTCAGAAGCATGATTTGTACTTTCTGTAATTATTATTTATAGCATAATTAATTTTGCACTAACAAATTATGCATGTTGTTTTTCTGGTACTGTTATCAAGCAAAAAATTAATAAAAAAAATGACATAGGGCTGTCGAAAAAGTGTTAAAAGCTAAAATAAAAGAAGAAAGAGAGGCCTTAAAAGAAAAGACAGAGAAAAGGATGTAGGAGAGAAGAGGATGGATGCCAGGATTTCATTATTTTATTAATTGGTGAGTGTTTGTAACGAAAAAAAATGTTTATAAGATATAATTTTTATTTTAAAGAACCATTTTATAAAAAAGATCCGTAATGTACTCTCTATTTTTAAATTTAAAATAGAGAATGAGTTTAACTTTTTACATTTAAAAAACTAAAATTCACTATTTATTTTAATTATAATTAATTTGTTTTCACTTTATATGCATTATATATCTTTTTATTGGTGTATTTATCTAAAAATATTTTTCTTTTTTCTTATAATAAAAGTCATTTACTTTTTTTATAAATATTAATTTATATGAGATAAAGTAAAATGAAGAGTAAAAATATAAATAATTCATTGAATTTGTAAAAAAAATTACCATCTCTATTTAAAATGCTCTACAATACTTTTTATTCTGTTAAAAATAATCTTTAAAATAAAGATTATTATTGAAAATGCTTTAAAAGAGGAATAACATTGAAAAAAAAAACTGCTAGTTGCAATGACAAACAACGACAAATATTATAAAATAACATGTGATAAAATAAAATTAATTGTGCGTAGCGCTGTTTATTAAGCAGTAAAAATCAGACTATTTGAAGTTGGAGTATGCTCGAATCTTATACCGTATTTAATAAATTAATAATCACCACTCTTAATATTAAATAATAAAAATAGTTGATTACTGTAAATTTTAGTTTAATAATAATGATTTATTTTTCTTTAACTAGAAATCTCAAATTAGAGTTATGCTAATGAGACAGCTTTAAAACTAAAGAAACAATCTAATTAAAAAAATAAAAGGAGATTGATTTAGATATAAATAATCATCCATCCATAACAGATTAAAATGTTCTACAATTTCATTAATTTCATTACTTCTTTGCCATGTCTTTGAGATATGATTTAAGAAATATATTATCCAAACACATTCTTAAACCCTTACCAATATATTTATTTTATTTCAATTAAGTTGAATCTTCAAAAGATAATTCAAATTAAAATCTTTTAAGGGGGAGTTTGTGGTATATATGTGAAAGTTGACCTTCTTCATCTCTCTTTTGTTATAATTAATAACGTGAACATCATCGTTCAAACAAATTTTGCTTCTACATTTCATGCGTGGAGCCCGCAATAGATTTTCATTTTTCTTTCTTCCTGTGGAATATATATTAATTTAGCTCCCACCATAGTTTTGAGTTGGCTGATTTCGGTTTGGAACTGTTGATTCTGTGGTCTCAAGAAATAAGGACCGGACTAGAACCGGTTCGGAACCGGCCGATTTCAGTTCATGAACTGACAGTTTAGCCGATTTTTTAATTAATAACATAATAAATAAATATAATTAAAATTATTAATTTGTATAAATTATAAAATTTGTACTGCTAATATGTTATAAAAAATGAAAACTTTGAGAAAAAAATAACTTATTGAATATTAATTTGTAATTTTGTGTAATAAATTAGATTGTTATAACAAAAACATTGATTTAGAGAAATTATAAGTTGGAATTTAGAAATAATTATATTTATTTGATGAATTAATAAATTAAAAAAAATTTAATTATCCTAAAAATTTAATTAATTTAACCTTTTTATTTTAAAAATTAATTTAATTATAAAAATTTGAATTTATATTAAAAAATTATAATATTAATAATTGGGTTTGAACTTAATTTTTTTTACCATTAATTAAGCTGCTTACATATTCTCTTACAGTTTAGAAGAATCAAAGTCTACACAGTTTTCTTACTTTTTAAATTTTAATCGTTGATTCCTTTTACTTTTTTTTCCACTCGGAACCGCGGTGTCGAATGTGTCAACCGTTTTTTAGGTGGTGAAGTCATATTGGTTATCAAATTGATCTTTCTTTATTTCTTATTGTATTAATGTCGTTTTAGTTTAATCATCAATACAAGATTGAGCTTTTAGGGATTCGAGAGTTAAGTTAGATCACGTTTTATCCAAAATATTATTTCTCACACTAAAAACTTATTCAACTACAACAATTGAAATTGAACTTGCAAATTTTTTTTTTTTGCAATTTTGGAAAATACCAGATAAGTATTTTAATATTGATTCAACCAATTAAGGAATGAAAAATCTTTACATGTCATACTGTCATCAAACTCAAATATAATTGTTATATAAATATCAAGTTTTGGTGAACCAGATGATGATCTTGATTTTTAATATTTTTGCATCATCAAATGATCACATATTCTAATTTTTATCGATTCACCAGTAACAGTGTCACTACTACTAGTAGTAGTAATATGAATATTATAAATCAAACTAAATTCTATAAATAAATCACAAGTCAATTTTTTTATATCATTAATTATAGTTTCAATATTAATATCGTCACCTAAACCTAACAATGAATAATAAAGATTCAAATAATCAAATAACCCTTTTATTTTACATATATGATAAAAAAACACAACATATAATATTAATCAAGAGAATATATTTAAAATAATTCAACCATTTATTTTTCATTGTACAAATAGAATCATGCAAAATATGATCATTAATATAATCTTGAAATATATCAACAATATTATTACATTCACACAATAATAAATGATTTGTTGGATAATAAACACTGCTTAAAATATATGCTGCATTATTAAAAACTTTTAAAATATCTAAAAGTTGTTGACAAACATCTTAATGTTGTGGATATAAATTAATTTGTGACATATTATTAGAAATAAATATGTACAATAATTCTCTATATCCATTGACTCATTGAGTAATTCATATGTTGAATTTCAACAAGTAGGAACATTCCCTAGAAAGTTTTTAGATTTTTTATCATTTTCAAGACAAAACTGAGCACATAATTTCATTATTTGTGGATGTGACCATAAAAATAAAATCACTACTTTAATTGTTGCAATTATATCATTCAAAAATTTTAAATCATCTTAAACACATAAATTTAACATATGATATGCACATCTAACATGAAAAAATCTACCTCAAATATTATATTGATATAATGTTTAAAAGTCTTAAATTGATGCAGTATTTGCTGCTGTATTATCAAAAGCAATTAAAATTTTTTTATGAACTAAGTCATATTTTTCCAAAATATTTTTTATCATTTTAAAAATATTATCGGCGGTATGCCGATCATCAAATACTCTAAATACAATTAATATTTTTTTATAATTGTCATTCATCATCAATCAAATGACATGTAATATTCATGTAAGAATGTATTTGTCAATTATCATTCAAAATATCACTCCAAATACAACATGTCCATTAAAAAAAGAAAATATTTTGATAAAATATTTTTTAATTTTTTTATAGAAATTATATAAAGTGAGTTTAAGAGTATTTCTAGGTATACGTTTAGTAGATGAATTTAATATATTTTGACAATAATTAACAAAATCTGCTTTTTTTATAAAAATTAAAAGATAAATATTACATATGTATCATTTTTGCCAATTCTTTTTATTTTTTTATTTTATTTTTTTCATAATTATATTGAAATAATTAAGAAGAAGAAGAATATGTTGCGTACCCGAAAATTTGATTTTGACTTTTATCTATTCCAAATTGAGCAATATGTTTGTTTTACAAGTGCAACTTTAAATTTGTATATTTGTGTATAATAATTGCACACAACACTAAATGACTCATTTTTTTTAAATTTTTTTGAAATGAATTTGAAAAATATCTGATGTTCAAATTTTTACTTCAGATGATGCCGCCGTTGGACTTGGACCCGGACTCGGTTGTTCATCACCCATATTTTTTTGGCTTTCTTCAGTTGAAATTTCTAACTCTTACTCTTCATCCAAATTTTTAATAAAAATTTTTCAAATCAACAATATTTTCATTAAAAAAATTGCCCATTCCACTATTGCTTACCATTATTTATGAATAAATTTTGTGAAAAAATAGAGAATATTAAAAAAAAAGTGTAGAGAAAGATAATGAAAAAAGAATTGTAAGACTAATAAAAAAAATTGAGAATTAGAGAATTGAAGAAAAAAATTGAGATTATGTAAAAGTATAATTAGAAAAAAATTAGAGAGGAACAATAATTGAAAGTGTAATTAGAGAGAAATTAGAAATATATGTAGAGAAAATTGAGATTGAATTGTAGATAAATTGAGAATGAGATTGTGTAGGAAAATATGAAATGAATTTGGTATTTATAGAGAAAAAATTTAAAAATATAAATTACAATAATATTGCTAAAATATAGTTATTATTTTTTTTGTTAAAAGTGATATTTTTGTATTTTTTAAAAAAATAGTAATATTACCATTGGAATCGAAATCGAAATAGTCGGTTCCAGTTTATGAAAGAAGGGTCCGAACCGGACCCTTCTCTACCCGAACCACGGTTTGGATTGGATCCAAAACCGGTCTAGCTTGGTCCAGACTGCCCAGGCCTATGCATTCACTAGCCTATGCATTCACTAGTTTTCTAAACAAATATTATAATTTCTTCTGCATCTTTTCACAAAATATTTTAAGAAGAAAATTATTATGAATAAAATTACTATTCTCTCCCTTTCTTAAAAAATAGTTAATTTATTAATTACCGACTATATTTTTAGAGTAATATACTAGTATGTTAAAAAAATTTATATAACTATATGAGATATTTTTTTAATTTATGTGAAAATAAAACTAAATCTCTTTTTTAATGGATGGAGTATTGTTTTTTTCTGAAAAAAAAATTATTTTAGTATTAAAAAAAATAGCTAAAATAAGCAAGATTTATGTCTAAATTTCGAGAGATTTTGAATTTGGGTTCTATAATCATATCCTATGGGAAAAAATGCATTAGCAAACTACACTACCATGCATATTGTAAAAATAATAAAAAAATTACAGTTGGTGAGAAATAGATTATAAATTAAACAATAAAAGTAGAAAAGATAATAACTATTCCTAAAAGAATAGAAAAAAAGAAAAAGAAAAAAAAAACAGAGAGAAAGAGAGAGAGAATAACTAAACAAATCTTTAAAATGGAAGATATAAAGTAGTACTAAAAACCAGTCCAAATCTTTCACATCATATGCCACCCCAACCTCTATCCAGATTCTTGTTTTTCGATCTTGAAAATCCTTTTCTGGGTTACCCAATATAAAGCTAATTCTAATTGATTTGATTATCCAAATCTCAGACAAAGTAACCTTAATCTTTGATCAAATACTTGTTATATTCTAAGGCCTATAGCTTACTTAACAGACTTTTGCTTTGACTCGTATCTTACTTTGGACATTTTCTTTTATTTACAGTGGACCTGGCTTCTTGGCGGGTAAAACGCGCCTAAAATTGCTTTTAAGGGGTCCATCTGCCCTTTCTTGATCTTCTTTTCTGGTACAAGAAGACTAACGACCTTCTTCTTTCTTCTTGCTTCTTCTCTTTTTTCTTCCTTTTATATGTTAAAAAAGGCAACATCTTTCTTATATTTATTAAATTTGTACTCCTTTTCTGCTTTCTTGGATTCTTCATAGCCAGAAATAGTTACCTTTGAAGTTGTCTCTCAGCTTTCAACAGGTTAGCTTTCTTGGTGTTAAAAAGTTCACATGATATGGAGTTTTCAAGCATAAATACACTTTCTTTATTAATTTTTTTTGGAGATGGGATTTTGCCTCTTTAGATTCTTCTGCTCGAATTTCATGTTAATTTTTCTGTGGAATCCTTGTTTGGTAATCACATACAAAGTGTTTGATGATTTTTCTTGGGTAAAGGTTGAGACTTGAAAAGCTTTTTGAGATATGGGATTTAGATTGGAAATCAATTCTTGATTTTTATTCATTTTTCTATTTGGTACAGTAACTAATCAGCATAACACCTTAATGTTATCTCAGGGTATACTAATACAACGCATGGTATAATTGCGGATTGAGATTTGTGAGGGCATATACTATCAGGGGATCATCTTCTTGCTTTGTCTGAAACATGAGAAGGCAGTTGGATCGGCAAGACTCTGATATTGCATTTCAGGGATATCTTCCAGGCTGCTTGTGGAGCGTGCTTCATATTCTTGATTACCACTATTGGCACAGTACCAAAAAGCTTTCTCCACGCAGAAAACACAGGAGAGGGAAACATACCATCTGTAAGCAAATATCTATTGGCCTCATTCTGTTTCCGCTTCTTTTTTACTAGTCTTTCTATGTGGGCATTGCAGCTTTTCTTTCTCTTGGAAAGACTTGAACAACATGTATTAGGTATACTTGTAGAATCAGAAATTGTCAATTTATGGTCGATTCAATTCTATTTTGTTTGCAGTTCTAGTATAATTCAATAATCTCTAAATTCATTGAACTAAATTTATCCTTCTGTGAATATCTTTTTAATAGAGATTTGGTTTGTTATGTTGATCAACTAAATGTTTGCTGCACATGCAGTGGTTCTCAGTAGACAAATGGTCTCTGGTGTCAAACATGATCCAACCAGATTTAATAAATTACCAGCTGAACTTTTTTTTTTTCCAACAAGTTAAATATAGCTTTTCTGATCTTGAAGGTGTGGAAAATTGAATGAATTTTCGCAGAAAGGATATCCTAAATGGGAAAGATATGCTGTGTTTCCCAGCAAATGACATTTTTATATACTTGTATTTACCGTCTAAATTTATCCTTATATGCACTCAGGAGTCTCATTTTCTAATGTGCAGGCTGTGGATATCCCAAAACATTTTCTTTTGAGCATTACACAGATGAAGTGCATAAATATTTGGATGCTGATGCTGTCCCCTTAATGGTAAGTTCATATTCCACTTTTACAATATTTGGGAAGTTGTAAGCTTCCAGTTTTATACTGCCAATGTATGTTTTCGTTTGTGAACATCAATGACTTTAAATTTTGTTTACTTTTGTTATGTAATTACTTTTTTTTTCGTGTATGGAAAGAAAGAAGAAACTAAAGTAACTTTTTCACTATCAGGGTGAGCAGCGAACCATGAATGAGGAGCCAACTGATAGAATTTCGAGCAAAGACCGCATAAAAGCATTAATTGCTAAAGAAATGTCTGCAAGATCACGGATGCAGCAAGCTGATTCATTCAGTCATTTAAGACCTTCAGATGGCCTTGGAGGAATAATAACTGATTTGTCAAAACCAATCATAATTCTTGAGAAAAGTGCTGATACTGCTGCATCCAGATTGCAGGCTCCATCCCTACCAAAGGCCCCTGGTGCTTTTCCCTTAGATACGGGTGATAAATTAGTCAATGCATCATTAAATCAAAATTATTCAGATGCTAAGAACCTCACTAAAGAAATTTCTCATAGCCCAATTATGGAATGTGTGGATGTTCTGGAGATATTTAAGATCAACAAGAAGTTTTTTCCGGAAATCTTACAGGATCCTTATGTTAAAGCTGCAAGGAACTTTCATGTTCAACTAACTTCCAATATGAAAGTAAGACTAAAGAAATCAGGCTCATTTCCTTTGGTGAACTCCCTAGGCAACAGGAACTTGAGGCCTAGAACACTTGAACACAAATGGAGGGAAACTTGGTCATTCCGGAAAGGTGAGAAGTTTGACACTGGGGTTGAATTGCCACTGTACATTGAATCCAAGTGCTTTGAGGATTTTCGTAATAAATCAAAGGATATAAAAGCTGATGATACTGGAGTGCTTGTTGTTACTAAGGAGTCAGGCTTTTCTTCTTCTCCATTGTCTGAGGGATCAAATAAACATGGGTGGCGTCAATCACTCATGAGTCACTTGAAAGATATGCTGAAGAAATTGAAACATACAGTCAAGGAGAGCAAAAAGCAAACTAAGCAGACATCTATGGATGCCTTTCTCCATAGAGTTCCTTCTAGAAGTGGGTTGTCCAATGACGAGAAAGAGATTCTTGGAAAGTTGGAGGAGGCTACAGTTCACCATGATGATAAAGAAAACCCGAGAAGTTGTCATGAATTAAGCTGTTCTCATAAGGATCTGAGCGAGAATAGGTTCTCTCACATGAGAAGAGTATCCTCTCTAAGTGAGTCACTGGATAAATATGCTCGTTTGTTCGAGTACAGTTTGACTGGAGAGGCAAAGTGGCATGACTGTAAATCTAAGAGCCTCAAATTAATCAATGAAGACAAAATTCCACCGACTGGGTATAGAATTAAATCCTTCAAAAGGAGACTTTCTCTGCCGGATCTTGACTCTTTTTTCCCCTTGCCAAATGAGACATCACATGAAGTACATCATTCGGAAATGCTAATCAAGAATGCTATGGATTATGATACAAATGTCCAGAATGAAAGTCATAATGACTTGAGATCTTCAAAAACTTTAGTTGATAAACAACAATTCAACCCACTAGATGCTGTTGAAGAGAGTGAACTTCAGACACGTGTAGTAGAGGGAGGTAACAGCTGCGAGAATAATGAATATTCTGCTGATTTCATTGTAGGTATCGAGAAGGAAATTCCTAATGCCAGAGAACTATATGAGGGTGTAGTTGAGCCACAAAATGAGAGACATGGTTTTTACCAAGATCAAGAGATTGGTTCCACAATAAGCTCAAGCAGAGAGCATGAGAAGCAAAATCATGTTTCAATTCTTGAGACTCATATTGAAGGTCATGTAACTGGCCGAGAAAACTTTCCAGTCCCGAAAGGTAATTATACTAAACCAAAAATGCTCTTATTATCAATAGCAAATACTGAAACAAGCCAATATTATTCTTCACGATATTTTTTTTGTTTGTAACATATAATTCGTGAATGCATATTATAAAATTCACATTATTATGACCCTTAAAACTCAAGTTACTTCCAGTTGGAAAGTTATTTCATGTTACCAAAACAGACATAAGTAAATTAACAGATTTTATAAACAAGATGAATTGACTTTGAAAGAGTATCTGCTTTGTTCTTTCTCCTAAGGTAGCCTATTGATCCCCTTTTCTTATCTAGTTTGACTGGGTTGGTAACCTCATGTTGTTCCTTGTTTCAGGTTCAGAGTTAGATTATAAACACATTTCCATTGATGGAATAAAATCCCCAATCGAGCTACAGGACAAGTCCAGCAGGGATTATAGCAGGAGTGCAGACTCTGAGAAAGATGAACATGCGCACAAAATGATTGAGAATCACTTCCTTCACTCTGAAATAGAAGAACTAGATGATGCTGATTTCAATTATGTGAGAGATGTTCTTGAAGTGTCTGGCTTGATTCAGCAAGGGCACCTGGGGACTTGGCACTCATTGGACCAGCCATTAAGTCCGACATTATTCAAGGAATTGGAGGTTTACTTACATCATGAAGTAGCATGCTCTTCAGAGGATGTTGACTGCAATTGTGACCATCAGCTTCTGTTTGATTTGATCAATGGGGTGCTACTTCAGATATATGAGAGCTCATTAGCCTATTTCCCCAAGCCCTTCTCCTTCACTGAATGCGTACGTCCATTACCCAAGGGAATCCACATTCTTGAGGAAGTTTGGAAAAGAGTTAGCTGGATTCGAAACCCAAAGTTGAGGATAGACCAATCATTAAACGATATTGTGGCTCGAGACTTGGCAAAATATGATAATTGGATGAATCTTCAATTGGATGTTGAGGACATAGCACTTGATCTTGAAGACTTGATTTTTGATGAACTTATAGATGAAGTAATTTGTTCATGAAGAAAATTAAGGCCAGACATGAAGCTAGCTTGTGAGAAAGTCTTCATATTCACCAATGGCATCCTTGTACATGCTTGGCAGTTTTTTTTTTTTTTTTAAAGTTGTATAATGGTTTTTCCGTCCCTAGGAACATTGTGGTATCTTGATTGCCACAGGGGAGAAGAAAGACTTGGAAACTCCTCTCTGTTACAAGTCTCCCAAGTTTTCTTGAGTGTGAAAGACTAAGTGGAAGACATAGGAAAAAGTAGAGATCTATTGTATACGAAATTCATTTAAGCATAGGCTTCTTTAGATCTGTGAAATTCTTTCTTGTATGGATATGTAGTGTATAGTTTTGTGAATTCTTTTGCACGAATTAGAAGGATTTTATTGTTCACAGCTTATTGATAATTCATGATTGCTTACTGTTATCATTATCAGCTGGGTTTTGGTGCAAAATAATGTCATTTTGTTAGACTAGTTACTTTCTCTATCTTTAAAATGAAAATTATTTCTATCAGCTTTCAGATCCTCATCTTTCCAAAATATGGCTGGGGAAAGCAGAGAAAGAAGGGCCATAAAGCAGCGCCTAGCGCTCTAAGTTACTGGCCACTTGACTGATTATGGCTGGTCAATGGGCAATGGATCATTGTTGAGCAATCAGCAATGCTATCAGCTTTTGGGTCTGCAAGAACCCAGCATCGCAGAGGAAGTTGAATCATTGGACACTTCTGGTAATACTTACTATACTACTATTCCTAAATATTCAACAGAAGAATACTCTTATAGAAATTCCCTTTCAAAAATTGACGAAGACATGGATGGACGTACAAGATTTTCAAGGCCTTTAGGTATTTAATTTTTCTGTCGTTTCTCAATTAGTATGCACTTTCAACAATATCACAACTAAATGCAGAAACAAAAAAGCTTAAACAACCATTTTCATGACCAACAAGCCTAATCAAAAGCCAAATCTGATTTACTTTTCAAGCTCCATATGTATCAATGAAAACCGCTGAGCAGATAGTGTCCCACGGAAGATAAAATACGAAGTTTTCAGTTTTGGTATAAAAATTGTGAGCATCACCATCAAAACTGTCAAAGTTGCTTGTACTAAAAGATACCCAGAACAAAAAACAAACTGGTACAAGGGACCATGTAAAGAAAAACACAACATCAAAACTACAGTTGCCCCCTTATCAGCATACTCATGACAACAAACAAGAAACAACTGCATCTACAACTCAGCAAAGTCGCTCCCCCGACAAACCTTCCTTCCACAAACGTTGAGAACTAAGCTGGATTTGTTACAAAATGCAACTACATAATTCTACCTCTACTGACTTTGTGGGGAGGGCCATGAAGACTGAAACCAACCATTTTTTTTGAACTCCGTTCTGCACTTACAGTTTCACTTGTCTATCGTAAATCCAACTAAAAGGAATGACTGGTGCTTCCTTGGCCCTTCCTTGAGCTCGCTCTTCCAACCTTCTAATTCTTGGAGGTAACCTACAAACATAATCTTGAGCTTTTTGCCCCTCGGCTGAAAGTCCTGTTAACTTATCCACCTTCCATCTTCCCACCAAGAATTCCAATATGTCTGCATAGTCCTTTGCTGTGTAGACTCCAAGTCGCTGGGCGACAGCAGAAAAGTGGTCGAAAAGATTGTCATCACGGCCATCATACATCAAGTGTGCAGGCATGGAAATTTTCTTTCTCATCATGTCAGCAAAAGCCATAACAGTTCCATCCGGATCAATCTCAAAGAGTTTTTCCACTATCTTTGTGTAGGCTGTTTCATGACGCTTCTCATCTGAAGCAATTGTACCACATATTTGAGCCAACTTTATGTCTCCATGATCCTTGGCAAGTCTGGCAGTGTTCCCATGGGAAATAAAGGTTGCCCTTTCCTGGAATGACGTGTAGATGAACCCCAGGTAGGGACTGTTTTCTGTCCGTGGATCCTACAAAATAATATAAAAAATAAAATTAGAATTAAGAAAAAAGAGAACTTAGCATCATGAAGAAATAGATTTGAAAAAAAAAAAATAGTACATGTATATAGTAGCAAACTCAATAGGATTATTAATTCTTCAAAAGGTATAAATTTTATTTAAAAAGCAAAAGATGGAATTCTAAAGAATCTTAACAAGGCAAATATATTTTCCGACCATGTTCATCTTAACAGTGTGTCACAACTATGGCAATCCTTATCTTCCTCATGAACACATAGCCAAACATGCATTACTCTTGCATAAATCCATGTCAATAATCCCTGAAACAACATAGGGTATAATTTAGAGACGTGTGTGTGCATGAGAACGCATGTATATAAGCAGAGAACATTTTTTGCATACACTGTTAAGGATCAAATAAGCCAGGTCCAGACCTATTTTCATGTGCATAAATGGTTGAGAACATTCTACCTTTTATGTCTAGACCAATTCACAGCCTACTAGGTGGCTATGGATTGGCAAAACAACCACATGAGAGCTTTTGTCAGAATGTGGGAAATGAGACTCCTGAGGCCATTAGCTACCTATAACTACTTAGGTACAAGTTAATTTTGTGACAGTGAAGTGTCCTGATTTTTCTTCCTAATTGTTTGTGTACATAAGCACATATATATATTTTTTAATTTTGTGATATAAATATGAGAAAATTTAAGACAAAACATAGAGTGGGAGTGTGGGACCTTACCATTCCTGATCCTATCAAATACTGAATTGTCTTCTCAATTTGCCTCATATCCACTCGTCCAGACAGGTAGAGATATTTATTGAGGAGGTCACCATGTCTATTTTCTTCAGCAGTCCATGCCCTGGTCCAAATTGCCCAAGAAGTAAGACTTGCACCTGTTTCATCCCGGACACCATCTAAGGTATTCAGCATTGTTTGATAAGTTGGAAGGGCTTCCTCTGTAATCATGTCTCCAACCAAAACAACAAAGTAATCATCTGATATTTCTTTTGCTCTCTCCCTAAGTTCCTTAACTTGCTCATCAAATCCATCAGAGGCAGGATCTGGCAAAAAATCCTGTGGTTGCCAACTCTTCTCAACTGGCTTTAGATGAATCAGGATGTTCTGCTCAGCCCAATCCTCCAGAGATTTAAAGATTTCAATCTTTTGGGGAGGCATAGAATGGGTAACCTGAACATGTACCTCCCGAGGAGGCATAAAAGGCTTCTTGAGATTCTCAACCTCTCTGCATTAAGTAGAAATAATTATAAATGTTGAACAGTTCAAATTGGATATGTGAGAATAATTTGGAATTGCCAAGTGTCTAGCAGATTGCAAGTGGAAAAGATTTCAAAATTGATAGGTAATGGTTCTTGCAGGCCTACCATATTCATGCACTGAAAGGCAGGAGTAGGAACCAAAGTGCTAGATGCTCAAGTAGAATAACAAAACTTATGAACAGAATCCCACCAATATACTCATTAACCCATCAATTACTTTACATATGCACAAACTAAACAATGGTTACAATAACAATTCAGTATCCAATACAATTATTTGAATTTTGTCCATACTAAGAAAAGTTTATATAACTGGTTTAGCTAATTTGCTATTTCCAAATTTGTTGATTACAATCAGACTCTCAAAACTACAACCATAATATATGGAAATTTTTGAAAAGTAATAATTAGAAGGACTCAGCCGCTACAGCACCAATAAAATAAGGTTTAACTTACCTAAAAATCAGTTGCACAAAACATGAACTCTATACACACATATGTGCAATTTGACTTGCCCAAGAGGCAGTATACCTGACAGCCCAAAAAATGCCAGAAAGCTACATAAGCTTCTTACAAATTTTGATCACATTAGACATATTTTACTTCAGTTTCTTCTTCATTTTATAAATGAAATATTCAAATTAATTAGGTGGTTACCTTCACTAAGCTATCTTTTGATTTCTAACTGAACCATCCGATTTATGGTTTGATTTAATCAACAATTCAGAAAATGCATATTTCATTCATGATTCCAAGTCCATTCAACAACATGATGGTAAAACTTTAGGAGTGTTCAACAAGAAGTTTCTAAAAGGCAGGGACCGTAACAGGAGTTCCAGTCTCAAACATTGCTTCAACAGGAACATAACTTGATAATTGCCTTGCCTACAAGGTATGAAGCTTTTAGTCAAAGAAATTTTAAATGAGAATTTACATATGCACTTCAATGCAAATGACCAACCTGAGTATTAAATGATTAGGAGAATAGCTTCCTATCAAAAGAGAATCAGCCCGAGTCTATCATCAAGTCAAGATCAAAGTTACACTAGTTTCCGATCTTCCACATTCCAACTTTAGTAGAAACATAGCTTCTAGAAAGACGTTATCCAGATGGAAGGAATAAATATGACCATATTTGAGAATGCAAGTGCATAACCATTTAAGATAAGGAATTTATGAAAATAAATAAATTTTATGCTCATACATACAACAAAGACAACTGTATAAAATTAACACAACAAAAGAGAACTACAAGTAGTTCACTAGGAACAACCAAAATAGGACAAAGAGCCCTTCTCTTTGTATATAATTTTGCTCCTTCTTATGAACAAACATGACAACAGCTACAAGTTAAAAATAGTTAAAGATCCCCATCTAAGAAACTAAAAGGACCTAAAGCATATACACGTACGTAAAATAAACCGCTTCAACGTTCCCCTCAATAAAATAACAAGCCTTTAAAAGATACCTTAAATAAGTAAAGAAAATTATATATCCAATCAATAGAAAATCTAAATAAACATTTAAGCAGCCAAATCATAGATTGCGAAATTTAAGAAGAATACTGTTAAGGACCATTGTGATTGAAACAAAAGTCAATTTCAGAAAATGTGTTAAATAAAATAGCAATTTTTTGTCACCTAGAAATAAAAATCAAAATTTAGTCCTAAAGAACATTAAAAATAGATGCTACTGAAAGAAAAAGTCAAAGATTCCACCACCAAATAATGAAAGGGAAGCTATCTATTTAAGCATCTGAACCACTTCCACCAAACTTGAATATCCTTTTTCAAAATGTAGATCCAACCACAATCACAGAAAGTAAAATGACACATTATTTTCTCTGAGGAAATTAAAAGAAAAAAAATTATAAGCCCAAAAGTTACATCAACACATTTGCACATACCAATGCATAAAACTTGTTTAAATTAAACGAGCAAATATAAAACTGTTCCGAATGGATTACTTATCATATTCTGGTATGAAATAAACAGAATCAAAGAAGGGTAGAAGAAGAAGAAACAGGACAATTAATAATACACAAAGCCTGATACTGCAGCAAAATTACAATATGAAGAAAGAAACAAGAATGCTATGTCACAATAAAAGCAAAGGTTGCATCATTCACGAATCTTTCACGTGTAGAAAGGCAACAATCTTTGACGTGCAGAAAAGCAACAAATCTTTCACGTAGAGAAAAATGGACCTACTCGGAAAAAACAACCAACAAGACCAAGCAACAGGTGGACATGCATGCAGCCATGCGTAAAAGATATGATATAATTTATTTTCCAATTACATAACAATATTTCTAAAACAAAAATATGACAGAAATTTTAAATAATCTAAATCTTTCACATAGGATTAGCGCACAGTCAACACATGGATTCCTCCTACATTATAATTAATATTGTAATGATCATCCTAACCACCCCATTTACCATCTAGCTGAAAAGGACAGAAAATTGTTCTGGCATTAATATCAAACAAAACTGGTAAATTATTTGAACCACCAAAATCCAATTGGAGAAACATATCATTTTCAGTTGCTTTAGCTATCTTAAGTAGGAGGCTCAAAAATAAAAATATAGCCGCAAGAAGTTCTCAAGTTTTTTAGAGCCGTATGAAATTGATTATCTAAAATCAAGTTTTGCCTCGATTGTCATCTTTTTTCTTATTGATTGTAGGGTCAATAAAAACATTTAAGGCACACATTATTGCAAAGGAAATGTGACAATCAGCTATCATTATCCCATTCTTAATGGTTTTTGCCATTTTAAATAACAAAATTGAAGTCATGCATGTACAAAAAGACAAACTACAAAATGATAAAACCATAGCACCAAATACATAAATTTAAATAAAAAATAAATATAAATTCAAAAACTACATTTCCAATAGAAAGCGAGGCAAGGCATAAATTCTAGAGAAAATGCAAAAACTGAAACTAACCAACAAAAAAAAATTACTTTCCTAAAACAGCCAAATGGTATAAGGATTGTAAAATCGATCTCAATGAAATTCAAATAGTAGTGTACTTGATAAGATTTCACAGCATGCTCCTCGTACTCATTTTTGTATCTTAAAAACATCTTTTGTTGAATTTTTGGTATTCCTAAAAACACATACTTGCCATTTCTTAACATTTAAACACTTGTCATTTCTTAACATATAAACACCTCTGTGCTTAAGTGAACTAAAATCTCAAAGCGCTCATTCATATCAGCACACGTGTTCAAATTTTAGAAAATGAGAAATACATGTCTCCAATTAGACCAAAATTCCATGTACAAGTATCTATAGGGTCCAAAAGTAATTGAAGCAAACTAAAAGATTGTGCCAAGTTCGAGGGTGTTTAAGGGCTGGCTTTGCTTTAGGCCTAGAAATAAAGAAAGATTCAACTACGAAGAAGAGACAATTGATGAAAAGAGAAATTAAAAGGGTTGAAACAAGTTCTATAGAATACAAATTAAGACAAAACGATAAAGGAACCATATTTCCAAACATAAATAAATTCAAGAATAATTGATGCAAAGAAATGAACCTCATATCTCAAGAACTTCAAAATTAAAGACCCAAAAAGAAGATCAAAAGCAACCCAGGAAAATAAATGAAGCTGTATACAAACTTAAACAAAGGAAAAAAAAAACAGATCCAAAATTAACTGAATAGCAAGAAAGCATGCAAGGATCCATGAATTAATAAACAAAAATCGAAAATAAAGTGGGCATTGAAAGGAGAGCAGGAAAAAGAAAAGAAAAGGAACTTACTTGGAGCCAGACTTGAGGGTAGAAGCCATATAAAACCTGGGAGATCTGAGATTAGCCATTGGAGGGAGAGCGAAAGAAGGCAACTTTGGAAATTGAGAAATGAAAGGATTGAGCTTGAGAGCCATAGTTAGTATTGAGCTATTGCAGTTGCTGCGCTCTCTTCTTGTCTCGGTCCAGTTTTTCTACACAGAAGAGAGAAAATATAAAGGAGCAGAGCCAACAAACGAGAGTGACAACTGACAAAAACAAAGAAACTTGAATTATTGAATTGAATAATGGGGGGTTATACTATATATGTGTGCCTCACATGCATTGCTGATTCCTGAAATTGCCCTTCCCTTCGTCATAATTACATTATTAATCTGTTGATTTTTTTTCTCTTTTTTATCGTAAATTAATCAAAATGAGGAATGCACAGAAACTTTCTATTTTTCAAACATTTTTCAATATTTATTTTTGATTGTTCGGTGAAAATAGAAAATAAAAAAAATTATTTTTAAATTTTATATTCACTAACCCGATCAAAAAATAAATACCAAAAAATATTGAAAAAATAATATCATTCTTCTCAAAATCTAACTCAGCTTTTATTCATAAAAAAATGATAATATTAATAAATAAAAACTAATCCGGGTAATTAACATTGCCACTTGTTTTCTCCATATGTCAGATGATCTTTATCGTTTATATTTGAAAAATATCTTAATCCTCTAATATTTATAGACCTCTCACGTTTAGAAAAAAAAAAAAACTACAAAAAAATGCACCGTTGAAGATTGGTTTTAAATTAATTGAATGCTTAATTTTTTTTTATATTGCAAGTCCCACTTGAACTGACATCACCACTAAATCCCGCCATGTTAGTAGGGTCGTTGATTTGTATGGTGATTAAATGTATGCAACATTATATTTAACACAAATACAATACAATTAATTAATTATAAATATTTATAAATATTAATATAATGAAAATTTATTTATATATAAATTAATATTATATATATTTAAAATATTATAATATATATATTTAAATATTTTAAATAATTAAAATAATATTAAATTATTATATGTTTTAAAAAATTTTAAATTTATTAAATCATATCATAACATATTAAGTAGATAAAATTCGTTTATAAGAAGTTTTTTTTGTGTTGATACGTATATAACACATATTCGTTTAACTAAAATTTATATATATTTATATTTTATATAGTGTCATGCTCAAAATTTTTAGCCCTGCAATTTAGTATTATCATTTTTCTTATAATATGTTTATCAAAAATTAAAAATGCTTCAAAAATGAGAATTCTTAAAAAATGAAAACGAGAAAAATGAGAAGAAAAAAGAAAAATTTTAGGAGTTAAGAAAAATAATGATGATATGATGAGATTTATTGTCATCTCATCTCAAGTGGGATCTAAAATAAAGTTGTCTTATTAGATCATTTCTAACCCTATACTAAAATGATATAAAAAATGGAAAAGATAAAAATAATGTAGAGATGATGATCTCCAAACAGACATCATTTTGGCACAAAAAAATAACGTTGTGTATAGTACCATAATATATTTATATTTAATGAGACATTATAATCACCCTATTTAACATAAAAAAAGTATTATATACAGTAACATGCTATATTTGTATGGTAAGCACTTTATTTCTCTTTTTTACTTTTTTGTTTTATATAATTATAGAAAGAGACTCATTTTGCTTTCTTTTGTACAACTGCAACCATTTTTTTGTTTTGTTTTGTACAACTACAAATTTTATTCAATTCACCAACACCAACATATTTAGGCAATTCCAACTCCATACTCAAGTTTTCACAACAACAAGAAAAGTAATACATAGATTATTTTATAAAATAATTAAATAGTGTAAAAGTAATTAAAAAATATAAAATGAACTATTAGTAGAAATATATATAATATTTTTTTGGTATAAAAAAATAACATTATAGGTTGGAGATAAATTTATTTATTGTAACTACATAATTTTAGTGTAAAAATTACACCAAAATTATCTTTTAGGTTGGAAATGACCTTAGTAAATTATAAAATTTTGGCCAAAAAAATTGACAGAATAACTCAATTAAAAACTATACTAAAAGTTTCACCCAAAAAAAACTACTAAAAGAGGTTCAATTGCAATAAAAAAAAAAGGTATTCAATTAAAACCAACCTCAAATATTGAGGTTTTTTTTTCATTTTTTCCAAAAAAAATAAAAAAATTTATGGGCCTGAAGTTAGGGTTCTAAATGTGAGAACAACTAGGACCGGTTGCTATTGGTTTATACATTCTGTCTATTATAAAATCATTGCAAAAATGATCACAAATAGATTTTAAAAAAACATGCCTTTTATCATTTGATGAAACTAAAGTGCTTTTATAAAAAGAAAAAGAACCTGCAATTAACTAGAATCAGAATGCGATGAAATTATGCATCAATTGAAAAACAAAAGACCTAGAAAAATGGGATGTAGCTCAATGTTCATAAAAGAAAAAAAAAAGAGATGTAGCCTTAAAAATTAATATCAATAACGCATATGAATGTGTAGAACGAAATTTATCTTTAACATTTTATGATTTCTACGGGTATTCACCCAACTTTGAGTTGATTGGATCTTGACATGCATTACATTAGCTTGTTATTCTATTAAAACCAATTATTAGAATTTAGAAATATGGTTTCCTTAATTAAAATCTTCTAGGATTAATTTTATCCGCAGCTACTTAATTTATATCAAATTGCAACTAAATAAAAAAATATAGTGAACAAATAATTAAGCTTTAAAAATTTAACTTCAAAATCATATGACATTTCACCTCATCATCTCATGTGATATTTTATCTCATATTTTTGATTTATGATTTATCAAAACTGATCAAACATAATCTTTGAGTTAAATTCTTAAAATTTATGTATTTTTTTCATGATAAATTTTTTCAGTGACCCAGATGAAATTAACCTCTTTCTAGATGTATTAGATAAGGAATCTTTTTCTTCTATGTGCACAGGAGTTCATTGATTTCACAGCCAAAGTAGGAAGGAAATTATTAGCGTAATAAAAGTATTCCATCTTGTTTTGTAGAGCTGAAGAGAAGGAAATTAGAGTTCTTCCAAGGATTTTCTATCTACTTGCACAAAGGCCAGTCGTCAGTCATTAATTTTCACAAATCTTCTGCTTTCTTTAGCAAGAATACTCCTCATCAATTAAGAAGCCATCCAGAATTTATATTCATATTCATATTTTAGTGCCAAGACATAGGCAAAGCCATGTGTACATCTACAATACTATCCCCTTCAAATATTTTAACAAGAATGTTATGATCAAATTGTTAGTTCAAAACTTCAAACTCACCTTGACAAAATTATCTTAATCTTCCTTTAAATATTGAAGAAAAGATACAGATTACAAAGAATCAGTTTCCAAGGATACAAGACTATGGTCCAACTAAATTGAGTAGATTCAAAATAATATATTTGACAAATAAATTTTAATAATACTACGGTGATCAGAATCTACCTCGTTGTAAGAAAAAAAAAAAACAGAGTTGCTGATGTAGCTAAAAATATAATTATTCATTAAAGAATTATCTTAATCTTCCTTTAAAAATTGAAGAAAAGATACAATTATTGATTACAAAAATCAATTTCCAAGGATACAAGACTATGGGTCTAACTAAATTGAGTATATCCAAAATAATATATTTGACCAATAAATCTTAATAGTACTTGTTTGTTGATCAGGACCTACCTGTTTGTAAAAAAAAACGTGGGTTGCTGAGGGAGCTAAAGAAACAGCTGCTCCATTGCCGAGCTTTCCCCAACCATGACAGGTGTATCTTCAAGACAAACATTCCTGCCATCCAATAAAAAACCACAACCACACCCCAGGAAGCATTAATCCTTGTTTTAGCAAAAGAAACATCTCCATTAAATTTGAAAACACCAACTGGGAGAGAGGACCAAGACATTATGAGCCAGAACTGGTGGAAAATTATGGTCTTGGACTTCGCTAGATTAGAATCAGACAATAAAGTTCTGGTGCAAGCCATTAACAAAGTATGCTGCCTGTCCTTTGGAGGTGGAAGCTATCCTTGATGATATATCTATTTAATAGCAACTGTGATAGAGCTGCTCATTGTTTGACACAGCTCACTAGGATAAATATTTGCATTTCTGTTTGGTTTTGTAATCTCCCGCAAAAACAAATAAATAAAGAAAGAAAAAAGAAAAAAGAGTTGCAACATGTAATAATCAATGAGTAAAGCAATCTGAATAAATCCAAAATTTACACTCAAACCATCATTTCCTATGTGCTGTTTTATTATATTACATAAGTAATTTTGCAACTCAAAATATCACCATACACCCAACCAAATGACACCAAAAAGTACAAAAAAAAAATGTTAAAAATATAAGAAAAAAGAAAAAAATTCACACAAATCGGTTAAATGGTTTTCTTCCAACAGCAGCAGGCATAGATACAGTTGAGTCCACACTCAAATTTCCAATGGATTGAAGTGATTGATATTTATCTATACCCCTTTGAGAAGTTGAATCCTTGCCACCAGAGAAGGAGCCTTTGTTCCACTTGAACAAACCAATGCCTTGTGTTAGAGGGAAAGAAAGCCTCCTCTTATCACTGCTTGGTGTCCCTGGAAACCTCTCCTTCGGATTACTATTAGCTCTTACTTTTGCTTTGGTTGACACCGTAGAAGCCATGTAGTTTGGCACTGAAAACGGTGGGCAACTTGTAAGGCTATCATCATCCTTCAATGGCAAGTTAAAAGGGGAATCAGTTCCAGTAGCTCTTGCTTTTGAATATGTTGACACGCTTGAGGTGTTTGCTTGTGGAGTTCTATGTACTGGTGTTCGAGCCTGTCTTAATGACACAAATGCAACTGATTTTGAGGATCTTGGAGTTGGAGTATCCATACTGTCAAACACAAAATTCTGTTGCTGCTTGTTGCTTGATGATGGGCGTGGACTAGGCTTCAGTTCAGACTGTGCCCTTGGGGGTGTTAGTTGAAAATTCTTTATCGGTTGGCTCTCAGGAGTATTTGTAGGAGGAAGCTGACGTTCTAACCAATTCCACCACCATGGGAACCCATTGGAACGGATATCTGCTACAGCTGATTGTGCAGATTTTGGAGTTGACTTCCACAGCTGGCACCAATCACAGAACAAAATACTAAGATGTGTTCCTGTTCGTGAGAGCCAATGCAATGGGATGATATAAATTTCATTCAAAATTCTCAAATGGGACAATGATACCATTGCTTGCGTATCAAAAATTAAGAAATTATAATGCAAATAGATGGCCAAGATGATAATGCAAAAGAATAAAGCTGTAGCTTGGCTGTGACATTACTAGGCAGAATGAGTCACTTTCAAATTTTGAGTGTGTTTGTGTTCCAAAGATCCAGGGTACCTGCCAGTTTACCCAAGATGACAAATGGTGTATTTGATGCACCATTTGTGACATCTAGTTCTTAAAGTTCACGTATCAGGAACAATTGTGTATCAAGCTCGTTGGTTTTAGAATGAAGTTTCAAAGAAGATTTTCTCCCCGCCAAAAGTTGCTCGAGGAAGCATATCATCTTGCCCACAATTTATCTTTGTAAGTTAAATTTATCATGATAGCATATTCTGCCAGTCATAACAAACGCCTAAAAAGGTGTGAGAGAGAGAGGAGGAGGAGAGAGGGAGTGAGAATCTTTTCTACACATGAATAACTGAAAATGAACCAAAAATTGCAAATTAACTAAAACAGGACTAAAATGCAAAGAGGAACATCGGCTACTGATACCTGGTGGGAATATGCATATGCCATGGCTCTTTCTCTTTTAATAGCTGCATCTACCTTTCTCTGTAATCTTGCCTCAATTTCCTCCTTTGTCAGCAAGCTATCATCCCAATCTTCATTACCTGCCTCAGACTATCCAAAACGGGCCAATTACTATACCTACATATAAGATCATGGTAGATATGTAGAAACACAACAAAGTAACAGACATGGAACTAAAGTGTTGAAAGTAACATGAAGCTCTAATTATTCTATAAAACAGCTACAACTCTAAATATTAGTAAATTACAAACATCGCTTTGTTAAAGGTGTTAGCTATAAGCTGTAACCAAATCATTTGTATTATGGAACTTACTGTCAGGCTCCATTTTCCCAAGGTACTCTCCACTTCTTTATCATTCTTGTACTGAGATTGACGTCGTGCTTGGTTTTCTAACATCTGGATCCTGCGTGACTGAATCTGAGATTGGACACGCACCAATAGCTGCATGTATTTCATTGCATTCATTGTCTGCCGCTTCACATTTTGTCCTCTTACTACTCCTTGAAGCCTAACCAGACCCTTCAGAGCTCTAAAGCTCCTTCTTGCCTGTGTCAAACAAACCATATTTGTCAGTTTGGAAAAAGTCCATTGTGCAAATATATATCGTAGGATTTAGTATAAAATCTCAGTTTTAATAGCTTCTTGCATCAAATTTGCCTTAATATCACTAAAATTTCTTTTCATTTTTCTTCAATACGCATTCAGTTAGGCAAAAGAGAAGCTTACAATATAGCCTCTATAGGCTGCTTGAATCTTGGTAGCTGAAGCAAGGTGATTCCTGAGCGTTGGTTCAGGTCTGTTGTATACCTCCTTATGACGAAAAACATTTTTAGGAGAAGGTCCCCTGGGGGAAGCAACCCTTGGAGATGCAGCTCTAGGGGAAGAAGCTCTAGGAGAAGCAGCTCTAGGGGAAGCAGCTCTAGGGGAAGAAGCTCTAGGAGAAGCAGCTCTAGGGGAGGTAACTCTTTGAGAAGGAACCCTTGGAGAAGCAACTCTTGGTACAAAAAGTGGAGTTTTCGGTTGCTCTGGTGGAGTTGGCGGCCTGAAAATTAATTTATGCTCCCTTTCAGCCTCATCCAGAATTTTCTCAATGCTACTTGGTTCTCTAAATAGGGGAATAAATGAATTGGTATCTCCATGTCTTAGCTTAGCTAGTCCCTTCTTTTCCTTTGTGTTTTTACGATCAGATTCCTGCAATGTATTTTACAGCAGTAAAGAAGCCAATGCACCATTTCTGTAAGCAATTCTGATTGTATTCATAAAAGCAAAGAATGTTATTACTAGACAATCTAGAATTTTAACAAAAAAGAAAAAATAACTAAAAATGATAAATATCCAACAAAACTGATTTCCGTCTATACAATAGAGACAGAGAAAGAAACTACTATCCAAATATGAAAGGGATGCAGCCTAACACATGCTCTTCTTCACTAATTTAAAATCACCCATCTTCAAACTATATACCATAATTCATATTTAACAACCACTTTTCACTTCAACCACTTCAAATCCATTAGGAATCACCATTCTTCTCGGGACAACAAAAATAGTACAACGTGAAATGGCTTTAAACTATAGTTTATCATCTAAGCATCGAGTTTATCATAACTCAAAAAGGCCGATTAAAATAAACCAACAAATATATATATATATATATATATATATATTATCAGGCTTGCATAATTATCCTTCAGAATAGCTGATTCAAGAAAACCAGAATTAAGATATTCACTTACATTGGCTGGCTTGTCTTTGGAGTGGGGCAAAAAGACCTTCTTGATTGCAGACAACCAACTCCCTTTCTTCCCCATGTTCCTAGCATTACTGTCTCCACCTGGAAGAGAAAATGGACAGTACAAAATCAACTGCCAGCAGGTCCAAGTATTAAAAGTGAAAATATAAAAAAGGGCATTGCTCATCTGTTTATGCATGTGGTTATAAATGCATGTGTATACATCATAATTTAAATATTGACATATGACAAAACATCTTTTAACCCATGAAAGAAAAATATTGGTGGAACATTAGAACAATATATTTTCTACACACCGTTTAAAAACTGAAATGGGTCAAAAATCACAGGTAAAAAATAAAACTATATCAAACACATGATGATAATTCTTTTATCTTCTCAGCATACGGTTTTGTAGCTGTTAAGTGATCCAAACAAAGAAAAGATAGGAAAAAAATTAGATTTGAGGACCGGAAAATGACAATAAGAAAAGAACTCCAAAGAAAAATTTTGAGAACAGGATTGACAGTAGGAATTTTTTAGGAATATAGACAAATAGGAGATAAGATAAAATGAAAAAGTGAGGAACCTTCAAATTGAATTAAGGTATTTGCGCTATAGAAGAAAAACATCCTCCATCTTTCATATAAAAAAATTGTCTATCAATTGAGGGTTAAAATTAAAGGATAATAAAGAGAATTATTTAACAAAAACACATACAAGCAAAAATTTAAAGCCAGGGAAGAAATGTTTCTTAAAAACTAAAGCAAGATTTGGTTTTTGTTCTCTATAATTATATATTAAAAATTAGGAAAATAAAATTTTCGTCAAGCTTGATATCCTTCTGTACAAGATTTCCTTAGTCCAAAACCAGGAAAAGAAGTAAGAAATTAAATTATAATGGCAGCTCAAAAACATCAGAGAGAGAGAGATGAAGAGATATGTAGCCATGAGGGGTTGCACTTATATTCCAGGTGCTAAATCACCTTAAAGACAAGCAGAATTTTCCAAGATAAATAATTCTTTAGCAATTATAACTATCCAAGAAAACAAAAATCTGACACTTCACAGACAAAAGGGATCCAACGACAGAAGGAATTAAATAGGGAAGAAAAAAATCATCTTAAACTAGATGGCATAAACAGTATCAAGCTCTCCAAAAAGAGAAGAAAAAAACCTACCTTTTAAAACATTTTCAACACCCTTTAACATAATTAACATACCCACAAAAAAAGATCACATGATACCATCATAAATATCATAATTAAGACAAACCCAGAAAAAATCTTTACCAGAAGAAGAATAAAAGGGAAACAAGCAGAGAATAATATGCAAAATATACCTTAATTTAAAGAATGAAAGAAAGAAGACAAGCAAAAGGGAAGGAAAGAGAAGAGCAGCAGCAGCCAGACAAGACTCTGTCTTTAGCCTCTCTCCTTTCCTGTGGAACATGCTATTGGGAATTTTTTTCGTTTGAAATCTTTTTTCTTACATAATTTTGTTGTTGCCCTTAGTTTATCTGTTATACTTTGAACTAAAAACTCTCCCTTCTCTCTCTGTTTGTTTCTTTCTCACACTAAAATGAAAAACTTTGAATCAGGTTCTTGCTTGTATGAATTTTACTTTTCTTTCCGTCCCAACTTTCACCTTTTGTTAGATTTATAATTTAATTTGTGAATTTGGTTTTAATGGTTGATGATGATGATTATGAAAGAGAGAGAAAGATGGCCACTTTCTCACTCAACGGGGTTGAGCCCAACTTCAACTAACTTTACTTCAATGGGAAGACTATTTGGACAGCACCAATTCCCACACCGATTAAAACGGTTAGGTTTTTGGTACGGTGTTATATTCTTTATTATTTTTTCATTATCATTATTTATTACATTAATATGATTTGGATCTTAATTACTTTGATAGTATATTTATTTATTTTTAAGGAAATTTTATTTCATCGCACAATCAATTTAGATTCTCATTCATTGCTTGCACTCAGATTACAGCTCGTTTCTATCTCATGAATATTTATATTAATTTTTCTCGATATACAAATAATTTATTTATTGTTTTCAAATTATAAACAGATTAATCAATGTTTATTACTATATTATTTATTAAATTATAAAAAATAATAATATTTTAATCTATTTATTATTTAATTATTATTTACATTAATATTATTGCTCAAAAATCAATAAAATTATTATTTTAAATACTAAACAAATTGTAATTGTACCATCGCCATGTTAAAGCAAAGGTTTATAAAATTGCTTGAATATTTTTAGCAATAGCTTTATTATTACCATTATGAACAAAACAATTGCTTGATTTCATAAAGCAAAGGTTGAATTGGGTGTATAAAGGAACGAGATAATCATAAAATTGAAAATTAAGTCATAGGCTGGAAGAAGAAAATTATAAGAGAATCTCTTTAATTGTTATACCATTAATATATATATGGCAAAATAAATAAAATCAACAGGCAACCCAATTATGGAATGATTTTTTTTTTTAACATTTGATTACAAAAACAGTAAAATTTATGTTATAAGTTTCTTATTTTCATTTATATGTAGTTTTTAATTAATAAAATTATATATTTTTTTTATTTTCATCGAATTATCTTTTACAATGGCAGTAAATTTGAAAGCTGAATGCATGAATGAAGATTTCAGAAGTCAGTTTAAGAAAAGACACGAAATACAAAGGCAAAGAAACTGTTTTTTTTTTCCAAAAGACAAAAAAAAAGAAAATTCAAAGAATGTTGAATAAACAAGTGAAATTTATTTATTTATTTATTTGGTGGTTTGAAAATAAATCGCTTCTATTCCACGTTCAGCTTACTTTCATATTCGTTAAATAAGAGAAAGTTGGCAAAACTTATGTCTGATTGAATTACCCTATCTTTAGAAATTTGGATTGAGAAATAAAAATTTCCTTATTAATATTTAATTCAACCAATTTAAAAACCTGTTTAGATTTCATAGAGAGACACTTGGCAACAAAAATATATATATATATATATATTTTTTTTGTTATTTACAATTACATATGTTTGCTTTGATTTTTTTTTTTAATTATTACTCGATCACTAGGTTCAATGAAATAGTTGGAAGATTAATATCCAGTTTCTACAAAATATATAAAAAATAATAGAATAAAAAATTTATACCAAAATTCAAGTTTGGTTCTCAAAAAGAATATAATGAAGTCTAAGTCAACTGTGCTTCGGTCTCTACTTGACCTAATTTCTTTTCCTTGCCTTCTTAATTAAGTCCTTGCATTATCCTTTTTACAAGTTCAAAAATAAATTTATTTAACTGCTGATGAAGCCAGTAGGAGAAAAATAAAAATTGAACGTATTCTTAATATTTTTAGGAAGTGTTTGAGATTGTTTTGATATTAAAGTAGCATATTTATAATTTTTTTTATCTAATTGATTGTTTTTTTTTATTTTTATAAATTATTTTTTAAAATATATTTTTAAAAAAATATTTATTTAACAATATCTCTCTAAAAATAATTTTTAAAAAACATATATATATTTTTAAACTTAATATCAAATGGAAGAGAATTGGCTAGGGGCTCTTGGAAAACTTTCAAGTACGAATTTATTTTCATTAAGGTTTAATATATGTGAAGTGAATTGTATTTGTCTTTTTGTCATTTTATCTCTCTAATCATTTTTAGTAGAAATTGTCATTTATATATATATTTTTTTTGAAATCAACTCCTTAATTTATCGTTTAATAATTTAATTAGCTCTATTAACCTGCGCTAATATACTATGTGATTTGATAAATATCATAGTTACTATTACATCAACATCATATCAAATCGATGAGATTAATGAAACTCTAAAATGAAAAACTAATAGATTAAGTGTAAAAAATGAAAATATAGATGACAATTATCACTAACAATAATTAATACATATGGGGCTTCTGCCGCCGTAGTGACATATAGATTTTGCGCCGATGATGGGTGTCAGTTCGAGACTCAATCCCACCTGCTGTAATAGATAAACAAATCTTCCCCTTCCTTCCTCGTATCAAAAAATAAAAAACAATAACTAACACATCAAGTGAAAAAATTTGACCACTCCAAAAGCTACATGTACTAGGATTTTAATATTAAACCTTGTCGGTCCACGCATAAGGCATTGCATGAACATAATTTAACTAATTTTTATTTTATTTTATAGTATTTTTTAATTGTATATTATTTTTATGTTATATTTTGTTGATCGGTGAAAAAAGAAACATCTAAAAATAAAAATAAAAATTAATCTCTTTCTCCCAATTTGATAAATTTACTTTTTTTTAAATTATCTCAACAAGATAGTCTGCCTTTTATTTTAAAAATATAGTTTTGTGTTAAATATCTATTATATTAATCCTATATAATGTGTTTTGTTATTAATAAATATGAATTATTTTCTTAATTTTTAATAACGTCCCTAATTAATGTAAAATTATGTTAGAAAATAAAAATAATTTTATTAAATTGAGATTGAGGGAGTATTTAAATTTTTTTTTCCCTCACCGACTGATAAGATAGTGAGTTATTAAAAAATTTATTCCCTTTAATTCCTTAGGATTTTCAAACTAGTTGAATTCTAGATGATTTTTTTTTTTTTTGATTGGGGGGTTAGAAATATCCTTTCATCAAAGGTAATTAAGTCAAATCTGAAGATATCCTCTTCTAAATCTGAAGAGAAACCCTCTGTAACAATGCTATTAACTCAAATCTGAAGACATCATCTTCTAATAATTGAGTCACATCATAAATTGTGGACAACGCATATGTATGTGAAGTAACACATTGTTAGAAAAATAATAAAGGGATGGGAAAATTTCTAAGAAAAAAAATTAATTACGGAATAAGTTGATAATCTTATGAAAGCAGTGGAATGATGCAATCTCTCTCTTCTTCTTTTTTTATTATTATAATAAAAATATATAATTTCATTTTATTATGATAATTTTTTGAAGTAAAATCACTTCTCACTTTCTTTTTGGGTTGGCTGCGTAGCCGATAATAGAAATGAACTTAATAATTAATATAAGAAGCCAAGTTAGTTTAGAATATCAACACACACCTAATCACAACAAAACAAAACAAAAATAAAAAGCTTAATTTGGATACTAAGTGATTTAATGATTTTCTCCAGCAAGCCCTCATCCTTTCCTTTTACCTACAACCTTTCAAATCCTTTACTATCAATACATCAATAAGGATAAGATAATAAGCACCCTTAAAATAAATATGGCTAACATTACTCTTTTTATATATTAATTTAGAAAAATTATTGTATATATCAAATCTATATAAAACTGAACCAATAAAAAATATCGTATAAATTATTTTGTTTACACGACATTCTCTTATTGATTTAATCTATATAAACTCGCTTCATGTAAAAATTTCATATTAATTTAATAAAAGTTATTACCTATAGGGTGAGTATGTTAGTATCTACTTAAACTATGCGAACCAAATAAAAATACGAAAATTTTAATTTAATTTGATTCAATTTAATCAAATAACGAAAAAAGTTTTGGAATAAATTACAGCTTATCCCCTAAAATTTTAATAAATTACAATAAGAAATAAACTTTTAAAAAATTAACAGTTTATTTATCTTAAAATGCACATTCATTTAATATTATATAAATTTCAAATATTACAATGTAATATACCGCATGATTTTTCTATATTTCATATATTTTTGTGTGAATTCTTTAGGATTTCATGTGTAATATAATAATTTTTTATAAGAGTTTAGAGTTTTTATTGTTATCAATAACTGTAATTATACAACAACCAATATATTTAACTTTCAATCTTCCTAATTCTTATATCAAATAATATTTTTATTAATAACAGGGGATAAATTCTTAATTTTTTTAAAAATTTATTTCTGATTATAGTTTGTTAAATTTCATAAGAGTAAACTATAATTTGTCCAAAATTCTGCTAGCCCAAAGAAAAAAAATCTAAATCAAGAGGGTATAAGATATTGTGATGACGGACAAGAAGACACCCCAATGTGCAATGGCAATGGATATTTTCACATTGGCTACAAAAAGGATGATATGTTTGGGATTGGAGTAGGGCTAATTTTTTTTAAAAAATTAACAGTTTATTCATTTATCATTTGATAAAATGTTAATTAATTTAATATTATATGAATTTCAAATATTATAATATAATATACAATATGATTTTTTTTTATATATTTCAGATATTTTTATCTGGATTTTTTAGAATTTTATGTATAATCTAATAAATTTTTATAAGAGTTCAGAGTTTTTATTGTTATCAATAACTATAACTGCAGAACAACCAGTACATTTAACTTTCAGTTTTCGTAATTATTATATCAAACAATATTTTTAATAACATCCCTAATTAATGTAAAATTATGTTAAAAAATAAAAATAATTTTATTAAATTGAGATTGAGGGAGTATTTAGATTTTTTTTTTCTCACCGACTGATAAGATAGTGAGTTACGTGGGCAATTTTTTCCCTATAATTCCTTAGGATTTTCAAACTAGTTGAATTTTAGAATTTTTTTTTTGGTTGGGGGGTAAGAAATATCCTTTCATCAAAGGTAATTAAGTCAAATCTGAAGATATCGTCTTCTAAATCTGAAGAGAAACCCTCTGTAACAAAGCTATCAACTCAAATCTGAAGACATCATCTTCTAATAATTGAGTCACATCATAAATTGTGGACAACGCATATGTATGTGAAGTAACACATTGTTAGAAAAATAATAAAGGGATGGGAAATTTTCTAAGAAAAAAAAATTAATTACGGAATAAGTTGATAATCTTATGAAAGCAGTGGAATGATGCAATCTCTCTCTTCTTCTTCTTTTTTTATTATTATAATAAAAATATATAATTTCATTTTATTATGATAATTTTTTGAAGTAAAATCACTTCTCACTTTCTTTTTGGGTTGGCTGCGTAGCCGATAATAGAAATGAACTTAATAATTAATATAAGAAGCCAAGTTAGTTTAGAATACCAACACACACCTAATCACAACAAAACAAAACAAAAATAAAAAGCTTAATTTGGATACTAAGTGATTTAATGATTTTCTCCAGCAAGCCCTCATCCTTTCCTTTTACCTACAACCTTTCAAATCCTTTACTATCAATACATCAATAAGGATAAGATAATAATCACCCTTAAAATAAATATGGCTAACATTACTCTTTTTATATATTAATTTAGAAAAATTATTGTATATATCGAATCTATATAAAACTGAACCAATAAAAAATATCATATAAATTATTTTGTTTACATGACACTCTCTTATTGATTTAGTCTATATAAACTCGTTTCATGTAAAAATTTCATATTAATTTAATAAAAGTTATTACCTATAGGGTGAGTATGTTAGTATCTACTTAAACTATGCCAACCAAAAAAAAAATATGAAAATTTTAATTTAATTTGATTCAATTTAATCAAATAACGAAAAAAATTCTGGAACAAATTACAGCTTATCCCTTAAAATTTTAATAAATTATAATAAGAAATAAACTTTTAAAAAATTAACAGTTTATTCATCTATCATTTGATAAAATGCTCATTCATTTGATATTATATTAAATTTCAAATATTATAATATAATATACCGCATGATTTTTCTATATTTCATATATTTTTGTATGAATTTTTTAGAATTTTATATGTAGTATAATAAATTTTTATAAGAGTTTAGAGTTTTTACTGTTATCAATGACTGTAATTATAGAACAACTAATATATTTAACTTTCAATCTTCCTAATTGTTATATCAAATAATATTTTTATTAATAACAAGGGATAAATTTTTAATTTTTTAAAAATTTATTTCTGATTGTAATTTGTTAAATTTTTTAAGAGTAAACTATAATTTGTCCAAAATTTGACTAGCCTAAGGAAAAAAAAAATCTAAATCAAGAGGGTATAAGATATTGTGATGAATGACAAGAATACACCCTAATGTGCGATGGCAATGGACATTTTCACATTGGCCTACAAAAGGATGATATGTTTGGGATTGGAGTGGGGTTAATTTTTAAAAAATTAACAGTTTATTCATCTATCATTTGATAAAATGCTCATTCATTTAATATTATATGAATTTCAAATATTACAATATAATATACAATATGATTTTTCTATATTTCAGATATTTTTATTTGAATTTTTTAGGATTTTATGTATAGTCTAATGAATTTTTATAAGAGTTCAGAGTTGTTATTGTTATCAATGACTATAATTGCAGAACAACCAGTACATTTAACTTTCAGTTTTTCTAATTATTATATCAAACAATATTTTTATCAAATAATAGGTGATAAATTCTTAGTTTTTTAAAAAATTATTTATGATTATAATTTGTTAAATTAAACTATAATTTGTCCCTGCTAACCCAATGAAAAATAATATAAATCAAGAGGGTGTAAAATATTGTGATGACGGGACATGAAGACACCCCAATGTGCAATGGCAATGGACCATTTTCACATTAGCCTACAAAAGGATGACATGTTTGGGGTTGGAGTGGGGCTACCAACTTGATGCTTCATGTGTCGACAGCCCAGCAATCCTAGAAAGGGAATTACTACTCTACTTTCTTATGCGGCCCACACATCATGTGTATGGTGGGCCTATGGCACTCAAATAGTGTTCAATGTGATACCAGCCGTTGGATCAGAATATCAAAATTTGCAGCATGGTTTTGATTATTTGATAGACATTATTGCTTTCTGTAAACTGTGGTGTAGGATTGGGTAAAGTACTCATTACTGTACCATGTCATGATCACTCTGTGTTTGTGCACGTGAAACTTAAACGGGGGAAAGGGGAACAGGTCATCTTATAACATATGGGACACCTAGCTAGACAAGAAGTAGCTCTCCTAGTTTTAGAAAAATTTCATGTAAATATTCTTCATTTAAAAAAAATTACTTAATGTTAATTCTTTAAATTTTCTATCTATAAATTACTAAAGTTTGACATAATTTAAATTTTAACTTTTTACTTCTATAAAATTAGCAATTTTTTTAATAGTAGTTTGTCAAAACTTCTACTAAAATTCTTTGAATTTTTTTTTTCTAAAAAAGGTTATATTATATTTTAATTACTACAATTGTATAATTTATTTGTTGTTTATTTTTTGAATTATTATATCATAGAATATGATTTTTCTTTAAAATGGTACAATTTTATGAGTGATAAGAGAATTAAAATTATTATTAAGCAAGTAATTTGATGGCTGAATTTCTATCTCATAATACCACAAGTTAAGGGTTCAAGCTTATTAATTCTAATATTACATAAAAATAAAAATAAAAAATTAGAAAAATGCATCTGGGATTTTGTTTTTTATATCATTAGTTCTTATATTTGTAAAAGGTTTTAATATTTTACGCCAAATTAATTGGCTTAATGTCTTGTCCATCATCTGCTCCCTATGTACATTTTTTTAAGCATAAAAAAGCTGGAGCATGTATAGCTTAATAAAAGTGCAATTCATCATTAATGTATGAAATTGGAATCTCCACTACTTCTAATTGTCGATGATAGATTCCTTTTACATCAAAGTAGAATTGTCTTTTCATGAATTTGTCCCCTGCATTATGAATATTGGTATTAATAATTATGTCAATTAAGCTCTATTGTTTAAGATATTATCCGTCTTTAGTGCTAATAAACTCACAATTTTATACCTTAAAAAAAGGTAAGTGAACTTGTTACTTAGATTGTATAATATTAATTTTAAGTTATATATTGAATTTTGATTTCATGTCGATATAGGCTAATTAGTTATCATCACTTATATGAGGTAGAACTTACAATTATATCGAATCGAATGAATTTGGATACAAATACAATCATTTTTGGATTTTCTACTCAATTTTATATCTTAAATATAGTTGATTTGGTGGGTTTCGGATCAATTTTTTCAAATTTAAATTGATTCATTCAAATTTTATTAAAATTTCAATGAGATTATGATCGAGTTGAATGGGATAAAAAATTTATCACTGCTGCTCCGGAAAAAAAAAACAAAAAGTATATATTTCCGCTTATATACTATTAATTTTAAATTGGAATCTATCTCCGCTTTTCTTCTTTTCTTCTTAACTAAGGAAAATCACATAACATATAGTCTTGAATAGTGGATATTGTGGATTCCTTAGAGTTGATTCTAAATAATGGGAAAGTTTTTGGTTGATCAGCTATTGATTTGGCAAGGCCAACCAAAATTGGCCAACAACAGGGTGCAATACTTCAAATCATTGCTCATAATAATTATGATATTTGGAAGATAAATAAAAGGCCACCTTAGTTGGTGTTTGTTATTGCAATAAATTTGAAAACTACTATAAATCTAAAATAATTGGCCTGCCTTATAAAACTTGGGTGCCTGCTGCCTAATTAAGTTGATCCATTGTACTCTCTTTAACCCCAATGCCTGATTTTATTTTTTGTTTTTGTTTTTCAGAAATAAAAAATAAAGAAAGAAAAAGATTGTGTTTGTGGCACAATTCCAATATAAATAATTATAACTTGGAGGAAATTTGGGTGAAATTTTGACAAAAAGTCAAGAAATTGGGAAAATATAGAAGATTTAAACTTTTGTAATTGTAATTGAAATACAAATCAAAGGAAGGTATGAAAAAAAAAATTATTATTGGTCTAATAGGATAATGGAGAAATAATTATTTTAAAATGCAAATAATTAGGAACTCATATTAATTAAACTACAAATGAAAGGCCTTCATTTTCTTCAAATCCATGACTTGTGAAAATGAAATGTGGTTGAAATTAGTTGTATTGTACATTACTTAGTAACCCTTAATGAGACAAAATGAAATATTAGGTAGAATTGAAGTGACAAGTAAATATAGTAATGTAAAAGAAGGAAATGATTAAGGAGAAAACACAAAATGGCATAGTAAGTCCTAAAACAACCTAACTAACTATGTTGATTTTGATAAAGATAAATTAACTACTAGCTAACCTTGCTCCTAAAGTTGTTCACATTAATTTGTTTTAGAGTGCCGTATAAGCAAATCCATCAATCCATTTATAGAAATATTTGTTAGCCTAACCAATATAGTCTTTTGAGTCTATATATTAATTAATTATAGACTACGTATCCAATGGGACGAAATATATTTTTTATGAATAAACTGCATGTTATTATTTCATTGATTAGATTTACCATATACTATAATAAAAATAACCTACAATACTATATGTATATATAGTTTTGCAATAGTTACGGTTCCATGATAACCATCGTATTAAATAATATTAATTAGAGTTTGAAACTGAAACATTCCTACTACTATATAGTTAATATGATAGCAGTTTTACATTCGCTGTTAATAATCCATTGCATAAATCTATTTATGTAATTGATGAATAATTGAGAAAAAACTGATCCTCTAAGCAAATACTGAATCTCACTAAGAAAATAACAAGTTAGGGAACAAGCTAGAAGAAAATTTCTTTTAGTCAATAACTGAAAAGAAAAAAAAAAATTACTAAATGCTTCTCACCACCCAAACCAAGTAATTAATATAAATGACAGAAAATTGCCTGCAACAAGTACAAATGAACTTGTGGGCAATTAAAAAAAAATTCAAAATTGGTTGTTTGAAAGAGAAATAATTAAAGATTCAAACATTGGTAAAATGATCATCATGAGTAGCCATGACCATTTTACTAAGAGGGCTAGGACCAAGCTTTTTTCTTCTGATAATACTTCTCCTTCTAATAACTTCCATTTGATTTCTGCGCCTAATTTGCATCATAGCTTCTTCTTCCACCACAAACCTTCTCATCAAAACATCATCAGTCAAAGATTTCCCTCTAAAAACTCTTCTGCCATGATCAGTGCTGAGTCTTGGGGAATTGGGGTAATAATATATTCTTTCTTGAGCAGAAGAAGAAGGAAAGGGTTTTGATCTAGGGTAGCTATTGCTTCTTCTTGGAGGAACATGATCAGCTCTAAATACCTCATTGTAGGAAGAAATGGGTGCACAAAGACATACTCTAGTAAAGGAAGAGGCCACACTTAGAGAAGTGCATTTTCTTAGCTTCCCTCTATTATTATTATTATTATTATTATTATTATTATTATTATGATTGTTGATGTTGTTATTAGGGTTTGTGGTTTTCCAGAGTGTTGCATCTGGGGCTTCCATTGGTGTTGCTTTGGGAATTTTCTTCCATTGAGTAGCCATATCTATTGCTCTTTGATACCATCGCTTCCTAGATCCAACAAATGCATGTCATGCATCTTTTCTATCTCTGCTATATATGTACATAAATATCATGCATGCATATGCTTTTCAATTTTAAAAAGAAGAAGAATATACATATTCTAATTAATGCCACTCATTAATTAATAAAGAAATTTACAAACAAATTTCTAGGTAGGGTATAGAAATTAAATGTTCAAATTATAAGGTACTTCCAATTAATTATATCCCAAATTCTAAGGTCACATTGTAGATATGTTCAACTTATTTCTTTTTTTATTGGTATTAAGAGCATGCTAGGCCAAACACTTATCATCTAATTAGTTGGTAAATGATTATCAAGAGAGAGAAATTATTTTTGGTATTTTCTCTTTTCTAAAAAAAATACTCACCAATCAATCAATTAATTAGTATTTAGATAATCACTTTCCATCAAAATGATTGTGGCGAACGATCATTATGGTTTAATTTAGAATAAATAAATAAAATTAACCATGGAATCACTAGCTAGCTCAATTATAGGTAACAAGATAACAACCTTTTGGACAGCATCAAATCATTGTAATTTTTAAGGAGTATATTAATTTATCATCAAGACTGTTATATTCTCCAAAGAAATTTCTACAATATCAAACTCACACATATTAGTTTCAACTTTAGCTAAGAATGTATGCATATATATTATTTCTTACATCAAACAACTTTTTCTTAATTACCTAGTTTTGAACATTATTAATTAACTTGCAAATAATTCTTAACATTATCTAGTAATAAGTTTTAGGGGGTGTTTGGGATTGCTGTTAGGTGTTCAAAAAACAGGTTTATAATTTTTTTGATTTAATTGACTGATTTTTTTAATTTTTTATAAACTGTTTTTTCCAAATCTACTTCTGGCAAAAATATTTATTTACCTGATTCTCTCCAAAATCAGTTTTCAAAACTCAGAAAACTTAAAAATAAAATTTTTTCTCCAAAAATGCTTTTGACAAATTAGTAATAAACTTGCACTAGCTAGTCTCAAACAAAAGAAAAAGGAAGAATATATTGATAAAGGAAATTAATGGGCTTAACTGCTAGGATACGAAGAGTTTACTTTGCCCCATCAAAAAATTATGAAACAACAGACCCAAAGTCCATTAGACTTTTTAGTGCAATTAATATAAAGAATGAAAGAATTTAATTTACTAATTTTCAAAGGGAATGGGTGCTCGAAATTGAATATGACATTTTACACCAGGGACAGACATTATATCTTTAAATTATTGTATTAATGACAAATTTATGACTTTATTCTCTAAACTTTGAACTTTAACTGAAAAACTCAGGAAACAAAGGGTGCCTCTAGTCATGATTATGCCTTCTGGTGAAAATGACATTAAAAAAAAAAAGGTTATGTCATGCATTCTGCAAGATGATTTTCCATCTCCACATTACATGTCATAATATTTAATATATAGGAGCAATTAAATTTCAGTTATAATCTAGAACAGTTTCAGAAAATGATCAAATAAGTAAAAAAGATAGTTAATTAGTAGCACCTTTTGGCAATTGTGTAAGAGGCATGCTGCCTTGAAATTGTCATGTGGATGAGTGATAGCTTTAGATGGTCATATGAACCTGTATTTGTTTCATCACTATCTTAATTAGCTTAACTAACAAAATTGCCACAAACAAGAAATTTATTAATTTTGGCAGTCAGTTATATATTGAAAAATCAATAAAATGGCAATGCATGTCAAGAAAGATATGTTAGTCATAAAGCTAACTAAATGTTCATTTGCTTAGTTGTGAATAGCACTAGAGGACAAGCAATGCCATGATTGTGTCTATCTATAAACAAAGAAACAAGAATGGCAAGAATTGCAAGAACAATAAATCAAAAATGGCGAGAGAGAGAGAAAGAGAGAGTGTAGCACACCTTGTGTGAGAATTGTTTGGATCTTGCATTAGCAAAGCCAAGTGAAGTATGGGTATGGAAGACAGAGAAAGAAAGAGAAGAAGAAATTTTTTTCATTTGGGTGGAGAGAGAGAGAGAGAAGGAGAAGAAGTGAGAGTGAGGGAATTAGAACCCTCTTTTTGGCCTTAAATTTTGTGATTGAAAAAAGATGGGTTCGCAATGTGATTCACTGATTCTTTTTTTTTTTCTTTTCATTTCTTTCTTTTTTCCTGGTTACAACATTTTCTCTTTTGCTTTGGCAGGCAGGATTCTTCCTATTGATTTAGAGAGGGAGAGAGAGAAAGGACTTCAAATTTGAAAGGCAAAGTAAAAATTGTTACTTTTAAATTTGGAATTACTTGATTACCCTCCCTCTTGATTACATGATTACTTTTTAGGGTATAAAAAGTAATTTGGACACATATAATCATGTTTTGTTTTCCTATTTCACATCTGTGTATGATTCTGTGGAAGTGAGAGATCAGAACGCTAATTTGTGCCTTTTGTGTTGAAAGAATCAGAGTTTTCAACTTTCAAAGTTAACCCTTTTTTTAGCTAATGTTAAGACTAAAATCAGTGTTGTGGATCCCCAAAAATGAATAATTTTGTAACTCTAAAATCTCATTGGCCTTTAATTAATTTCTGATATAGTTGAGAATTAGGAGATAAGAAGAGGTCAAATGTTGCATAGAGAGAGGAGAGACATGGGCATGCTTAAGATCCAGTCTGTTTATAAATAATTTGCTAATGGATGGCGTCATGATTCATCTCTGGCTGATGTTATATACAGAACTCAAAAAGCTGCTACAAAAAGAAAAAAAATTTGGAAAAAAAGACATGATGATTGGAGATGTTAGATTAGATATTTTAAGTAGTAAAATTAAACCCTTTTCTCTATTTTGTTTTATAAAAGAAATATTATGAGATTTATCTCCTGCAATCAGATTGCATGCCATTTGGATCTCATTATAAAAATATGCTGCAATGTCCTTCTTATTAGATCAAAGTGTCACCTTTACATGTCTCTTGCCCTTATAATGGTTGGGAATCTAACCTAATTAAAACCCAGTTAAGGGATTGTATTAGGTACTATTAATCATCTTGATCTTGTAGAAATAAGGCAAATGCATCCTGAATCTCTAAATTATAGTGTTTATTTTTTCAACCTTCATACTTTTATTTAGTTTTATTGAGTCTTTTAATTTTAATTTGTTGTCATTATTAAATCCTTTCTTAACATAGTTAACTGGAACACATTACACTTTCCATCATAATTGGCGTGTGCATGAGATTCTATGTGAGGAAATAGAAATAAAAATAATAAAAATAGTAGCTCAAATTAATAAAGAAGATAAAAATTATAAATTATTTTCTTCCTTCCTTTTGTTATGTTGAAATTTTCTGATTAACAAATGATCAATTTAATGTCGTTTATGCTAAACAATATGATTATATTATGTTTAAAAAAATAATGATAAAAATAAAAATTTAGAGGTTCGATAAAATTAAATAAAAGTACAATAACTCAATAAAGAAAAAAAGCTACAGTTCAAGGACCCAAAAATGCATTTTTCCCAAAATAAAAAAAAAAGCCAGAAATTCTGTGTGTGCGTGTTTTTTTTTTTTAAAGGAATTGAACAAGCAGATCTCTTTCCTTATTCTGGTAAGAGCGTATATATTTTCTGAGGAGTGATAGACCAATTTACTAGAAGAAAACAACACATTCTTAAGTAGATGGATTATTATTTATTATAAAATAGTAAATGAATTGATGAGAGAGAACTCATTTTGACAAAAAACTTTTCCAGGTCAAAAAGGAATTAGGGTTTCCAGTCATCTTTTGCTTTTGTAAAATGTAGACCACAGAAATGATTTTGTCTGTTCTGAATTGGAAATTAAATCAACCAACACGACAAAGGAATTAGCTGGTAACCTTATGAATTTTACAACTTTGCTGAAATTAAGGTCTAGTTTGTCTTTTTATGTAATTAAAGATGCAAAGACAATGAATGAAAATTATACTGAAAAAACTTTGTATTAAAAACTTTGTATTAAAAAGTTTAATCACCTTAAATTACTGGTACCTTTCAAGTTCCAACTCTCTTCACTTAAACAAAAGTTATACTAGTTTGTTCTTAAATGGTTCAAAAAAAATTTCTGTTGCTTAGAATTTTGGTTCACTATCTGAATCTTCTTCAAGTCTGTCATTTCTAGTTTTTCGGGCATATTATGATCTTTAATGCAGATGGGCCCTGCTGCATTTCATCTTAAAGATTTAGATTAAAACTGGTAGGCATAGATCAGAACAACCACTCATCAGTCATTTGATTTCCAGGAGAAAAGCAAGTAAAAATAGAAAACACAAACCAGTTCTTGATTTTGAAAAATTGGCTTAACCTGACAGTCTGCTAGAGCTACACTTATGATTTCCAACTAAACCTAGCATAGAAACTGCAGGAACTAATGCATAAAGCATGTGTTATCATACAGTTTAGGCTTCAGAGCTGACCTTGTATGCGGCAACGGCGCATATTATATGTTCTTGACCAGTAAGTGCTGAGAACAGCTGGTGACAAATTTTATTGAAACACAGCTTTGTAGGCAAGGTACATGTCAATGCCTCATTCATCATTTTCTGCAGCTTATTAGAGAGCCGGGCATTTGAAAATTGTTTGAGCCGGTAATGATGAAGAGTTTCTATCAATCACTGGCTATCAGGCTCATCTGAGCTTTTCTTGTTCCAGCCAACCGAACCAGCTTTCCTCTCCCCCCGTTTTCTTTTATTTCTTGGAAACTGAAAATCTGAGGCTAAACATGATTTCAGAACTGATTGCCCCTCTGCCACATTGGTTTTTGCAACTGTACCAGGTTCTGAAGATGGAATTTGACATGGATTAGTGCTCTCCCCTTCTTCTCCTATCTCTGGTTCATGAAGCTTCTCTACAAGTTGAATCCTTGTCCCCATAAAAGCGTGCCCATCTCCCTCAGCTGCTTCATTATGTATCAGCACATTATCCACAATCTGCACAGTGCAAAAATGATACATATCATACAAGTGATCAAAGGATTTTGTAGTATGGTGAGCAATGGAATTTTTTTTTTATTGTTATCAATATCCAAAAACAGTAGTCTCCTGTCAAGACATTTCAACTATCCAATAAACTTTGTCTCAGTGCATGAGATATGCAGCTTTAATTTGCATTGCATTCCATGAAAAATTTTGGACTTGAAAATCACCAAAAGGAAAATATGAAGCTGACGAGCCACACAGAGGTGAGAAAAATTATAATTAGAAAGAATTGTTCAGGAATAATAAAAATTCAAGATAGACATATAAACACATACACATGATGGGACAGACAATAAAAATCTTCAGTTAATTAGCTGATACAATTTAAAAATTCATGATGCAGCCTGCAGTTTTATACATGTCACATGATACTAGTATCTTCACCTATGGATTGCAGATGATAATTCTATTTCAAACTTGAAACTTGGTTAGATAAGCTCAGTTGATTTTTTTCCTTTCATCTGTTTCAAAACCACATCAAATTACATATACACAGTTCTTCCATGATATCTCATTATTAATTAAAGCATGTATGGATAGATAATAGTAATCATATTTATATTTTCTTACATCTTCACATAAATCTCCACTTTGTGGCTGATGAAAGGTAACATCAGCAGCTGACAACATTCCAACTGTGCTTTCAATTATATCAGGTACATGAATAGCCTTGCCATAACTTGATATTGCACTATCAGGGATAACCAAATCTCCAAGGTCATATCCTGATATATGATGAGTTGCATTATGCATTGTCTCTCCATTGCCAGCAGAAAATGTAGGACTAGGAGCAGAACTAGTCTGTGCATCACCGGGTGCTAGAAGGCTTAAATTCTCGGAGGAAGAAAATTTAGCAGCATTTTTTGATATCACCACGTCAAGTTGATTCTTCAGCTTGTGAATCCGAGATTGTGCTATTTCAATTTTCCAAATAACTTGCTCCAAGGAATTATCACTATCTTTAAGCTCAAAAAAGAATTGGTCATTATCGCCAAATTTGTCATTGCAATCAACATGTTGCTCGGTGATTGCTGTTTCATGATTGTAGCAAATGAACATAAGTCAATGACAAAACCAGTTGAAATTTATTTAGAATTCAAACATTTGTATGAAATGATATTAGAGATAAACATCAGAACATGTTATGGAAACACCAAGTTGGACTGGTCTGGACTGAGAGTGCTGTGCAATTGAGAATCCTTGATATTTTGAAAAATTTTAAGAACTTCAGAGCTATCACTATTATGCAGGTAGTTTGGCATGTTATGAAGCAGAAACCAAATAGAAAAGATACGGAAATAGTACCCGTATTTTCAAAATCATCAATCATAGAACTTCCATCTGGATTCAATCTCTTGCTTTCTGCAATAAATTAAAAAGTGAAATTAAGGCAAACTAGAAGGGAAAGAGAGGACAGCAAAGAATGTAAACCAAAATCTGCAAATATAAAGAAGCATATACCCAGATATGAAAAAAGGCTATGATGCAACATGTATGAGGTTGTATCAGCTGTGTCTTCAATTCTCTTTCGCTTCCTTCTTTTTATGGCCCTTCTTCCATAAAATTGATTTGAAAATGGAAATGACTTCGAACAAAAACCTTCAAATGTAGATTGATAGGTTTGTGAATGTTTTCTTTGTTCATATGCTGCAAGTTCGCTGGCATATTTTAATGCTTGAGACTCAATTTCCCTAATTTTCAGTTCTGTCCATTTGCAACGCCACATTAGAGGGCGTATAAAACTTCTCCAATGATTAGTTAACTTCTTCTTCCTAAATGAAGCAGAAGGAAGTTGAATAAAGTCTTGGTTACTTTGGCTTAAAGAGGTGCAATTTGAAATTCAAAGCATGGAAGGAGCCAAAAACATTAAGAAAGAGACATTTCAGACCTAAGAGGTGCAATAACATGGGAAGCAAGATAAAAATAAATGAAGCAAAACCTTTGGTAACTGGTTTCCAGCTACCTGCCCTTGTGAATTTCTTTTTCATTCAAAAAAATATCTAAGAAATTTAATGGGAAAATTATTACAGAAAGCTAGAAGAAACAGAAAAAGGAGAAAAAAGGAAATTTACAATTATATCATAAAGAATAAAGTATCCAACATTAAACACACAGAAGACGGCCGGAAAATTTGCTTATCCAACTGAACTAGAAAATAAGCACAAAAACTACTGATAAAGAGAAGACAAATAAACCCTCAACAAGTCATCCTTTATATAATTAATTTCCTGTAGTGAATTAACAACAGCTACAATCTAAGAAATGTTTTATGTATTGCTATCAATCAACATGCTAAGAATTGACACCCTAGTCTACTAGCTTTACTGAAACAGGAGTCCAGAAATTGCAGTCATCCGTCATTTTGTTCTGTCTGACCAATAGTTGCATCTCTTACATAAAAAAATAATGGCTAATGTCTTGACTATTACATACCTTATTCCAGTTTGACCAAAAATATTGGAAGATACATTAGAAACCTAACATTTTGTCACATTCTACTTTAAACCAGGCTATTCTCACCTAATAATTCAAAGTGGAACGCAGCACTTCATAGGCAAAAACATTATGCAGATAACTGTTGCAGCTGGTTAAGGAAGTTTTAGCAATCCTTTAACATATTTCATATGAACAAATTCCAGTTTACCCTCTGAAATTTTAACAAATTATAACAAAAAAACAAACTTTAAAAAAATTAACAGTTTACTCCCTTATCTTTTGATAAAAATGTTGTTTGAGATAACAATTAGGAAGACTGAGATTTGAATGTATTGGTTGCTTAACATTTACAGTAATTGGTAATTAGTAGAAGCCATAAACTCTTATAAAAGGTCATTAAATTACACATGAAACTCTTAAGAAATCATACAAAAAATCTCAAATATAGAAAAATCATACAGTATATTGCATTTCAATGTTGAAAATTTATACAGTATCAAATGAATAGGCATTTTAACAAATGAAAGAGGGTAAACTGTTAGTTTTTTAAAAATTCGTTTTTAGTTGTAATTTGTTAAAACTTCAGGGGCTAAATCTAATTTGTTCATTACATATATATAGGTATAAAAGAAACATAAATAATCAAACACTTTTTCCCACTCACTCAAACACGCCCAAACATATAGAATTGGAACTACACCACACCTTGTTTGAAAGATGCTACTGAACGCGTCATATGGGGATGCCAAATCACTATCATCAAAAAATTGTGATTCTACTTCATTTTCACTTAACCCAGAGCATTTCTCAGTATCAGATAAAGTGTTGCCAAATGAACTTGAATATTCAGTGGCATCTGGATCTTCAGCTTCTGCTGATCTAATCTCATTGATATTTTTAAATGTAATTATATCAACTTCTACATCCTCTGGGTCCTTTGGCTTAGTTTGTTCATCCAACAATGCACCTCTCTCATGAACTGTCTCCTCACATTTTGCTATATATGCTGAACCTATCCCATCTGTTTTTGCCAAGTTAATTCCATTATCTATATCAAGTTCAGCTTTAATGGGATGATTTTGTTTATAGTCTCGATCAATATCCATTAATGGCTGTGCAGGAACCATGGCACGATCTTAGCCAAAAATAATGGACCAATTTCCATCAAAGGCTTCATCTTATTAGTTATCAATGCCAAAAAGTGCATTCCAGTTAACCTGAGAAGAGAATGAACCGGTTATATTAGTCAATTATTTACATCAGTCCAAATCTCAAACTGAAACAACTGCATTTGACAAAGAAGAACAAAAATACATATTTTATATAAAAAGAAAACTCTATCAGATTGTACTTGGAGATTAGGATAGAGAAATAAAAGAAGGATCTATTGCAATATGTCGAATCTCCTGTTGGACTTTAGTAGTTTCAAATTTAAAGTGAATGACTTGTTCATTCAAATTTGAGAAATAACCAAAGGCAAACAGAAGTTCATTTGAAACAAACAAGCTATTCATTTTAAATTTGAAACTACCAAATTCCACTTATTGCTTCCACATACTGTGCTTCGTAAATCAACACAGAGCTTTTAGGGCAGTCATTTTGTTCTCCTTTGACATTGACGTCTTAACCATCGATCATGTCCCCGATATTTTGGTGAAAGTTGTAAAATGTGAAGCTCCTGATGGGCGAGCTTCCAACTCAGTGAAATTAAGAGTTGCTCATTAAGACATAGAGCATTACAACACTTCTGACAACACCTAAAACATATTTCTATCACTATGTGCCAGTAAAGAGACAGTGAAGTGATCCTCGTGAACTCCTTGCAAGCCTAGTAGATATAAAACAAAAAATACTCTCATTGGCGACTTCATCATTTATGATTCAATTTTTACATAGTACATATATAAACACGTGTGATGACAAAATGTTTCAATCAAATCCCAAAAGAAATACTACAGAAGATTTAGAACTCTTTAATTAGAAACTTTCTTCAGCTTCAAGTTTAACAATTTTTATAAACCAAAACTACATCAAAATTTCAGAAACTGCTTCTCATAAGAACCATAAAATGTAACTACAAGAACAGCCTTTATACAACTTATCGTCAACTTATCGCAAAAAACAACAAATTTGACTAAAAAAAAAATAGAATTTCAAGCAGAACCCAGAATTATTTCACAACATACTAAAACAACCCAGTAAGCAAAAAGCAAAATTTGAATTGTACGTAATTTAAAATAAACTTAACAACCATCCATCATTAAGGTCAAATTATTACACTGCACGTAAAATACACGTCTCATAGAGAAATATAGTAACAAGTGATCAAGCAAGTTGATAAAAAGTAACATGCATTTCAAGTTCCACTGAAAACAAATTACGCCCATGAAGCTAAAAAAAAGTGAGAAAGCAAGAACAGAACAGTAGAAGAAAGAAGCAAAGTAAGAAAAGGGAAGAATAGCTTAAAATCGAAGAGAGAGAGATGGGTACCAGTAGAAAATGAGTAGAAGATTTGTGAGGGCCGTTAGCTCAGATGTGCGGCGAGGAAGAAGAAACAGAAGGAAGTTAAACGTTATTATAAACCTAAACGCAGTTAGTAGGATTCTAGTACACTTCCCGCTTTAGCTGATACGTGCGGTTCTTCTATGTTTTCTCGCCATTTGTCCCAATTCTATTGGAAAATTTACCACTTTTTAATACTTTGTTATAACTCTTGGATGGTGGCGATAGTTTAAGAAATTAATCGAATACATTTTTAGTTAAACTAACTTATAAAATTCATGGAACAAAGCTTTTTTTTTTCTATTTTTTCTATTTTTAAAACAGTCAATATCAAGTCTATGACTTAATACATATAGTGAAAATATTAATTGTAAAGGGTTAAAAAAATGCAAATTGTTAACATATATTTTGTAATAAAAATTGAAAAAAGAAATGTTGTTACATTTAAACACATTATATATACTTTAACCCTTTACATCTCATATTGTAATTGGAACCGCATAATCGCATATGCTGATTATTAGATAATATTATCTCATGCTCCCTCTTTTATTTTTGTGCACTCATTTTTTCATACTTAGATACCTATAATCTATATGCTATATCGGTTGAAAATTGCTCTGACAATTTTCACTAAAATGATTCTTTACAAGGAATATTTCATGTGATGTATTTTCATGTCTCGAGTGAATAGAATTTCCAACGTTGTCACAGTTATGCATTTATTTGACAGAATCTCGTGCTTGCCAGCAATAGTTGTGACTTTAGGTGCAACGTTGTAATAAAACGCAGTTTTGTTTTATATACAACATTTTCATTAGATAATCAGAATTGACAGTTAGCTTTTAACAGTTTTTCTCAAAACAAAAAATGAATCTGAATTGAAAAGTAACTATCCAAAACTTTACTCTAAATCTCATACACCAATTTGGGATGAATTGGATGAACGACTAGAGCCTTTTATCGAGGTAGGATTTTAAATCAAAACTTTAACACTAAAGTTGTTCAGGTTTTTTATTTGATCGGTTTAGATCAAACGATTATAATTGAATTGAGTCAAAATTTAACAATATCCATTAAACTAAATTTGAGCAGCCCCGCTCAGAACCACCTGTTGCATGTGCTTGTAGTAGGACATCAATCCTTTCTCTCTCCTCGCTCAGCTTGCCTAGCCACACAAACAAAAACTGAAACCACGACAACTCTAATAAGTGTGCAGATATTTGGCCGCTAGGGCTGGAAATAATGTAGTGACGTGTTACCACCACCTATCTTTTTCTAATCACACAACACTTTTCTTACCAAGGACAGACACTTCTATTCAAAAAGCTATTGGAACTCAGCAAATCATTAATTCTTCCCCCTCCCTCTCTTTCTATTTTTACCAAATTTTTTGCCCGCAGCAGCTTTGCTCTTCATTTGGGAGAGTTTGTTGGCTTTTTTCTGTCTCTCTTTCCGAACTTGTTCGAGATCTTTAATTTCTGATCGCACATTAGCATTAGGCACCTGGTGCTTCTTGTAGCTCCCCTTAAACTTCCTATTATTTCCTCGGAAATGGCGGTTTCCTGCAAATGAAACACAACCAGGGAAAACTATGAATTTAGTATTAAGGGACGTTGGCCACAGGCCAAACTAACAAGAACTACTATAGCTACCAAGCTAAAAGCCTTAAATGAAATAGAACAAGATCGACAATTAAAAGTGTGTTGCCTTTAACTCTATCATGGGCGGTAAGGAAATGGTAGGAGAGAAGAAAAGAGATTTTTACAGGAAATAAAATTATTTCATCCTTCATCATATGTGACTGCAAGGAAGACAATTTTTATTATTAGGAAAGGGGAAGTCATTAATATATGCTTCCTCTCCACTTCCAGCCACCTTCAAGAAAGAAAGACGACTACAATTTCAAAATGAAAAATCCATGCTGTATCTTTTCCTTTCTCTCCAAACTCTCACTCACAAGGAAAAAAAATGCATCCAGTACTTCCCATTTCAGGCATTTTCTACCTCAACTCTATCTTCCTACTTCCTTCCCATTTTACATAGTGTGAGGTAGAAAAGTACAATTGATATACAATGAAACTTGCACTCCACTTGACAGTGATTGAATTAAGTGGACATTAGAAATGAAGCATACAAACTCAAAGAAATACCTGAGAAGCTTGAGGTTTGCTCCGTGTCCCCATCATCATTAGTTCCCTTAAGAGAGACCTTTCTGTGTGATCGTTCCTTCCACTTCTTGTATATCCCAGTATTCTTAGCTTTTACCTTCGCACCACTTTCTGTCTTTATCTACTCATAAAAAGATTAAAAAAAGGAGAAAGTAAAAATTCTATATAGACATATGTACATTATATTATTTTTGAATATGCACTATGGGTGCATAATATGAAGCGATTGAAGAGATATGGGTATGAACCAGACCAAGTCATCAAAGTAGCCCTTTCTCATAACTTGTGTTTGCTGAATTTTTAATGCCTAAAAATTTCCCCCACCCCCAACCAAACCAAAAAAAAAAAGCATAATATTGCAGCCAGTCTTATTTTGTGTCCACTTCTAAGGACATGACATGCAAAACTTCCAGTTTAATAATGAAGGGGTACATGAGTCGTTTGATGACAGCAACAGCGATTAAAGCTTGTAGCAGAACTAAACAAATAGAATAGAGCAAAACATAAAAATTCAACAAGTTATTAACCAATTGCCTTGTGACCATTCACAAACTGACAACTTCCGGTTAGTTATGATTTTAACCATCTCAACAAACACACAGATGACAGATCACCAATATCATTTCAAACATGACACACATGGAGATTTTATAGTTTTAGCTTGTACAAAGCAAGCGAGACATTCTTTAAGTAGGCAGGCAGGACACACGTAGACATTCACTTTTAATATGCTGACACCCTAACAGTTTGTTTGGTTACTATATGGAGAAGTGACAAAAAGAGAAAATCTGAATTCTCAATTTCCCTTCAAAGGCCAAAATAATTTCCCGCCAATTTGGTGGGAAGTAGAGGAAATCAGAATTCTGTTTTTTTCCCCTCCCTTGCACCATTTAGTAATTAACTATTAGTAAAAGTTTGAGGAGGGAAATGCAACTTTTGCCCAAATAAGCTTAGAATATAGGTTTTTTTAAAAAGAAAAAATTCCACTGGTAGAGCTGCATATTTATCTCCACAAAAATTAATAAGCATTAGTATATATTTATTTATAAATATATAAAAAAAATCAAAGATTTCCATATGGAGGCCAAAATGGGGAAGAGTCAAAATGAGTACCTTTCCACTAGCTGTAACACGTTCACCATTGTTCAATTTGATGTATTTTTTACTCCTCTGCAACAAATAGATTCATGAATTATAAAGAAACTATTAGTACAAAACAATTACAAACCAATATCTTATAAATATTAAAAATACCTTATCCCAATGGTATACAGCTTTTTGTTTCTGTAAGCCTACACTATCATCTGCAACCAGATCTAGGACCGCAGCTTCTAACCTAATAAGTTAATTTTCATGAGCTTATAAAACCTGAAAATTTTAACAAAACGAAGATGATGCCACATAAACTCATGCACACAACAGCACTCAACAATAAATCATAGCTTACCTATTAGATCCAAAGCCTTCATTAGCTCTCACTGAAAGGCCAGCCTCGGTATGCTGAGAGGGTAACAAAATGCAAATCAAATTAGTTTGCCAACACCCCCAATACTCAAGGTACCATTGTTCTCCCAAGTAAAATATATTCCTTAAAAAGTACCCATGGAATAAATCCTATCAAGCTTCCACAAGATCTAGAATAGTATCATGATCAAAGTAGAAGTCAAGTCAATGAAAAACTTAGGAAATGTGGAACAATGTTTCTTAAATTATTATTTAAAAGAGAAACAAGGAAATCTAGATCATAGAATAGAACAAACCATACCAAATGGAACATGCATTTGACAGCTTATACGTCAAGATTAAGAATCCTAAATTGAAGAGAGCTGTCACTTATATGGATAGTAGAAGATACAACATGTATGGAAACATACATGATTTGTTGGTACTGAACTTATATAGTACTCCTCATCTTTGAAATTCTTTGCCTTTCTTTTAGAACCGCAAGCTTCTAACAATCCAAAATGATAATTAATATCAGCAGAAAAAAAATATTACATCCACTGAAGAACATTTTGTTCAATTGCAAAATGAATAAGAAGTTGAATTTTGTAACAATGTGGATGACAGAAAGAAATACCTTTTTTCCCCTTTCTGCTTGAAGAAGTAATTTCAGACTGAACTTCCTGCAATGCCTAAAGTTTCAATTAGTTCCATAAACTGAAACAATAACGAAGCTACAAGTAACAGATATCAAGCACGACGACAAGGAATATGGATGCAAATCAAACAACAAAAATAGGTAAACAGTCTAAACCAAGTAACCATCGAAGAGTCTTATCACTACCACTAAAGCAATAAGCCAAGGCCAAAATAAGCAGCAAGACTTTGACTGTGAAGAGTTGGTCACTGCCACATTTGGGTTAGGAGAAAGATAAACCTTCTCATAATGGTGATGGCATTTATCACTACCACTAAAGCAATAAGCCAAGGCCAAAATAAGCAGCAAGACTTTAACTGTGAAGAGTTGGTCACTGCCACATTTGGGTTAGGAGAAAGATAAACCTTCTCATGACTGATGGTGATGGCATTGCTAATTTATTGTAATGACATCACTCCAAAAACGACAATCCAGAATGAATGTACACTGTTATATTATTATGCTCAGAACTTAGAAAAAAACATCAATATCGTGCAAAATCTCAATAATGCACGGCACTCCCAAACATGTCAGCAGAAGCTGTTTTCTTTAGGTAAATGACTACAAAATGATACAGCACATAAATATCAAGTGAGTGTAGGAAATGAAATACAGTCATCAAGAAATATAACACGAATTCAGATTAAGATTTGAAAATAATGACTGCATTTTCAAGAGGAAGGTAACATCTTACCTTTTCCTCCTGCTTGCTAGAGCGCTGCTGATTTACCAAATTAATGATCCCTTCATGAATAGCTCTTTTTTTCTTCATTACATCAACCCATTGACTAGAAGGACCCTGAGAATCAAGTCATAACTTCAATGTAAAACTCAATAAAGCGGATCATGATTTTAATACTGAGAAACATATGTACAAAACGTCTATATTTATTTTAGTGCCAGAGGTTACAGTTAAAGTAACACACTAACAGAAAATACAAATAAGTCTCCAATATGGTTGACATACTCCATAGGGCCATATAAAATTTGGAGCTCCAACAATGAAAGAAAAATAGAAATAGTAAACAGTAATGAACAGTGGAGGAAATAACTTGAGTAGAAAACATCAGGACAGAAGTTTCCTGAGGTATGATGAGAAATGCAATGAAATAATGATTCCAACTTATACTGACTAACATAATAAAGCTTATGAATTCAAATATAGATCAAGAACTAAAACTCATGAATCAATTACATGCTATCACAATTTCTTTTAGAGAGAAAAGGGGCCAGTTACCTGAATATTCTTTGATTTAGCAGCTTCACCTTCAGCTTCCAGTATAGTCTGCTTTGGTCTAAGAAAATCCAGAAATTGAATGGTGATTTGAAACTAAAGAAACATCCTTTTACTAATAATAACATAAAAGGAAAGACAAAAAAAATAACAAAAAGACCTTTTTGGGCTCACCTAAATGCTTTTAAGCGCTCAGAAAATGCCAGAGCAGTCAATTCACCGCCACCCAAAACATTTTTGAAAATTGGATGCAAACCTTCACGGGGTAAATCCTTCACCCTTCTAATGGACTCCTTCGCAGGTAAGGGTTTTGTCTTTGTATATAAACGAAAAGCATTTTCACAGGTTTTCTGCAAGGAAATCAGTTCTGCAGATGAATCAATAATTTCTCGAACTCTGTCTGAAACAAGATCAAGAACTGTCTGAGGGAAACAGCCATAAACAGTTTCCCCACTTGCAATTGCTTTATCAATTTTCTTCATCACACCATCCCTGTCCTGTAAAACCTCTTCCTCTGTGGGTGCAGCCCTGATTGGTTTTGAAAGAAATAGATGAAGATCTAAAAGGTAAGGCATATCTTCAGTTGTCACAAAAGAAAAGGCTGTACCAGTCCGACCTGCCCTTGCAGCTCGCCCAACACGATGGACAAAAATTTTTGGTTTAGGGGGGAAGTCCCAATTGATGACATTATCAAGCAATGGAATGTCAATGCCCCTAGCAGCCACATCTGTCACAACCAACAACATAGTTTTTCGTGCTCTAAACCTTGATATGTGAATCTTGCGGGCATCTTGATCCATATCCCCATAGCATAGAGATGGCTCAATACCCTCCTCTCGAAACAAAATATTAAGGAACTCCACATGATGTTTTGTAGAGACAAAAATTAACGTCTGTTGTTCAGAACTAATATGCTCCCTGACCAAATACAGCAAGGCTGCATGTTTTTCCTCCTGCCTTATGGTGAAAAAAATCATCATCAAATCAGGGCTAATTTTAGTTTCCACGTCAAGCCGAACAAGCTGAGGATCTCGTAGACCAGCCTTGGCAAACTCGGCAAGTGCACTTGGCAAAGTTGCACTAAAAAGCAAGGTTTGCCGGTTCTCACTCAACTGGGTTAGAATTTTATGCAACTGCTCAGCAAATCCCATACCAAATAGACTATCTGCTTCATCAAAGACGACATATTCGACAGTCCGCAATGACATGTCATCTACCTCAGACAAATGGTGCATAAGCCTACCAGGAGTTGCAATTATAATATCCGGATTCTGTGCTAATTCTTCAAACTGATTTTCCATGCTATCACCACCGACCAATAAACTAGTACGAAGATCTGCAGCAAAGATACAAGAACTAAAATACTCCACAAAAAAATAACTCAAGGAAATACATGAAAGGACATAGCTATTGATGATAGCTTAAATAAGGCTCAGTTTGATTGATTTAAATTTCAAGATTGAAGCCAATACCAAGGAAATATTAATTTTCCTTGCTTAACACCTTCCTTAAAAACTGATTATGTGCAGGCCATCATCACTTTTCCTAGACTTATTTAATTCTTAATCCTAATAATGAACAAAAATCATATATAGTACCAGAAGCAATAACATCAAAAATAATACTAACACAATAATAAATATTATTAAAAAAGTACAGAACTAAAAACACGATGCCTAATAAAATCAGATGAGACTACTGCACAACTAACCAGTGAACCTGCCAAGCTCTTTGGTGAACTTCAAGGTCTGCAAAGCCAAGTCTCTAGTAGGCGATAAAATGAGAGCTCTAACGCCTGCCTGAGGCACGTGCTGATTCAGTCTCTCGAGCATCGGGATCAAAAAAGCCGCCGTCTTTCCGGATCCGGTGCGAGCCATGGCGACGACGTCAACACCGGAGAGGATGAGAGGCATGGTTTTGCGTTGGACAGGGGTGGGGACACAGTAGCCCTTCCTTTTGATTCCTCGGTACACATTGGAGCTCAGGTTAAGTGACTCAAAGCCACCGGATTTCGCTTTCTTTTTGAGCTTTTGTTTGTGTTTCAGCTCCGCCTTGGAGCTCGCCAGTGGTTCCTCTCCGCCCATCGGAAGCCTCAGCGGATTAGACCAGAGGCCGTGGCTCTGCTTTTGCGCCTGTATAAAGCTCGCAAAGAAAGTAGAAAAATGAGTATAGGGTTGAGTTCTTCAAATAGGTTATGGGCATATATAAACCACAATACGACTTCGTTTAAGCTTGGTAAAGGTTTAGTTCTTCAAATAGGTTATGTATATTGGTAAAGGTAAACTCAAATCAGCGATCTCTATTCGAGACTGGGTAAGCATCGTTAAATCGATCGCTTAATTGCATCGAAATTCGATTAGTCATGCCGAAAAATATATCAAATTTTTAACTATTTACAATACTAAAAAATTTTGATTAATTGACCGAACTACTAAAGAAGATTTTTTATTGGTTTGATTTTTATTGATTAACAAAAATTTAATTAATTAATATTTAATCCTTAATTTTAGTAATCTATCTTAAAATTTAATTTCACATCCAATTCTCATCAAATTCAAAAACCTAAAAATTAACACAACTCTACATAAATATTTAAAATTGATAATAATAATTAAACATAAATAAAAATTTACGGTGCAAGACAATTAAATTTAAGAAGATATAACAATTCTAAGTAAATCGGTTTAATTTAGTGCATTGTTAACTGTAAAATTAACTTAACTCTTTAACTCTTTTAAAATTGTGCCACTGAAATTAGAGGTGAACATCAATTCGGTTTGGTTTAAAACTGAATCAAATTTAAATAAACTAAACTAAACTGATTAATTTTATATCAAAATTAAACCGAACCAAAGTATATTTAGAACTAAATCTAACCGAACCGAAAATATTTCAATTCAGTTTAATCCGTTTTGTAAATTAATTTATTAATTACCATAAACTATAATTATTACAATATTTATCAATTATAAAAATTAAAATCCATCATAATAACTTTATCAATTAACATAAATTAAAATCAATTATCATAATCTTATAAATTACCATAACTAAAATCAAAACTTTGTAAATTAGTATAAAAATTATCATAAATTTATTAATTACTATGAATTAAATTTAGTTAACAAAAATTAAAATAAATTGTCATAGTTCATTATTTTATCAACTATCATATATCAAAATTAATTATCATAAACTATAATTTTTTATTTAAAAATTATAATTAATTACTATAAAATTAATAAAAATTATATAATAAAAAATTATATCGGTTCAGTCTAATCGGTTTTTCAATATTTCCAACTGAATTGAATAAACCGAAATTTCTATAAATAAACGAACCGAATATATCAAAATCGGTTTAATTTGGTTCGGTTCGATTTGGTTTTGCACATCTTTAACTGAAATTCCATATGAAAAATTGGTTGGTTAATTGAATTATACAGTGTAGTTAAATTTGTATTTTATTCAATTTTAACTGAATATGAGCTCACTCCTAATTCGAATTAGTAAGTAATGGATGTAGAAGCTAATTAAATATCAAACCAATAATCACAATATAGTTATTTGGGATTGTTAAGAAAACATGTTAAGAATTTTTTTAATTTAATTAGTTAAATTTTTAAATTTTTTATAAACTATTTTTTACAAAATATGCTTTTAAAAAAATAAATTATTTATCTATTTTTTTCTAAAAATATATTTTAAAATTTATAAAATTAAAAATAATTTTTTTAAAAGTATTTTTTCCAAGTACAATGCTAAATGGGCCCAATTTATTATCTTGATATTGATAATGGAGATTATATGAATTTTTCTTAATTATTCATTATTACAAAGCTCCAAAATTAAATTAAAAAAATATCCAATTCAAGTTTCAAATCAAAATTGTATCGAAATTTTATAAGAACTGTATAGGAACGGTTATATTTCGGTTCCAGCATTCATTAATTAAAACTATAATAAAAACCCAGACCGTCAATTTTGAAACCATATATAGTCAAAGGCCAACTAAATTTGTTCAAATTTAAATTAATTTCATTCAATATCCTTAAACTTTTTTACATAATCTTAAAATCCTTGTAAATTCATTCATTTTGGTCGTTCTAAATTCATTCCAGACTTTACACATAGCTGCTATGTCATTTAGTACATACATATATATAGTTTTTAATAGCTTCGTCATTAAATCAAGTATATATTGAATGATAAAAATATACAACTTTCAATATTGTGGTTATTATGATTGGTACGTAAAGTTTGATTATGCCTATGTATTAGCCAAAACAAATAGGTGATTGATAGAGATAGAATAAATAATCGTTGGTTTAAATCTTGAGAGACCAATTACAATAATTAGAAATAACTCATTATGATTTAACGCTAAAAATTCAAAAATAAGTTTAATTATTTTGTAAATTTTTTTTTTGTTATCTGGCAATCATTTAGTACGTACATATATATAGTTTTTAATAGCTTCGGCATGAAATCAAGTACATATTGAATAATAAAAATATAAAAATTTTTAATATTGTGGTTATTATAATTGGAAGTTGGATTAGGTCTATGTATTAGCCAAAACAAATAGGTGATTGATAGAGATATAATAAATAATCGTTCGTTTAAATCTTGAGAGACTACTCACAATAATTAGAAATAATTCATTATAATTTAATGCTAAAAAATAAAAAAAAAAATTAATTATTTTGTAAACTTTTATTTTTTGCTATCTGACAATCATTTAGTACATACATATATATAGTTTTTAATAGCTTCGACATTAAATCAAGTATATTGAATGATAAAAATATAAAACTTTCAATATTGTGGTCATTATAATTGGTAAATGAAGTTGGATTAGGCCTATGTATTAGCTAAAACAAATAGGTGATTGATAGAGATAGAATAAATAATCGTTCGTTTAAATCTTGAGAGACCACTCACAGTAATTAAAAATAACTCTTTTGAGAGAAAAACTACTAATAGCATTGACTCAAAGAACGGAAGAAATACAAGTTTTAATGGCGTTGTTGAATCCAATTTTACAGTTTGAGTTAGAAAACGAGAGAAGAGCAACAAGGCTATTTACAAACCTAGTTCCCTTTTTTTCTCTTCCATTCTCTCAAAAACTCATTTTTCTCTGCCACCAAAACTAGTAGGGATGCTGCTAGCAAAGATAGGGATAACCATGTAACTTGGCAATGACAAGAAGCTAGAGCTAAGGGAAAAGTAAAAGGGGTGAGAGAAAAATAATATTTTCCGATTTTTAATATTCTTTTATTAATTCTTTGAGCCTTTTAGGTTTTTTTATACAAATAAGTGAGCAAAACTCACAAAAGAATAAATCTAACGAGAGTTATAAACTTTACAGGTATCATGCATAAGCCAGAAAGTGAAACCAATATGAGATTGAGAAAGAAAGTGAATTCTCATATCAAACTTATGAGTTTTATTAATAAGGAAACTAGCAACAAAATTGGCTTCCCTGTAAATATGATAGATAAAAATTTCTTCAAATTTTGTAGTCAACTTTTTCATAGCAATAACCAAAGAAAGGCAATCTATAAGAATCTTCCAATTACCTTGCAACATTTCCACAACGTACCTATTATCAGACTCCACCATAAGCTTCTTATAATTTAGTGCCAAAGTGAGTTTAATACCTTCAAACAAAGACCAAAATTCATCCTTATTAATACTACAAGAGTCCAAACTTAAGATATAACCTTGAATCCAATATCCATTGTCACGTCTCAAGAGCCCCTTTCCAAAAGCCCTACCAGATGAGTGAATGAAAGAGTCATCAAAGTTCAACTTAACAAAACCCATAAGGCATCTATAATTCACTCTCAATCAAATTCTTTATTTACGAGCTTAATGTATATAAAAATAAAAGAATGACACTTAACTAAACACAATAAAAGGTGGAAGGTTGAATAGTAAAATTATGCACTAAATAAGGGTATTTAAGGGTTTTTTTCCTTTTGTTCGACAAAAGTTATGTGTATTAAAATTTAGACCTATGTTTTTTTGATCCAATCTAAAACCTAGAGCCAAATTCATATGAATAAATTGACACCAACTCGAATCCAATCCAAAAAAAATCTGAAACTTGACTCGTCCAATAAGGATATAAAAAAAGATGATCCAGACTTCGCCTGAATCTAAAACCTAAACAAATCACCCAAAAATACTAAAATCTGTTTGAACCCAACTTGACCTATAAGCTGATAATTTTTTCAATAAAATTTTTAAGGTGAAATTAATTATATTGTCAAAAAAAGAAAATGATCTATAATTTAGGAGAAACAAAAAGGAAAAACAAGTCTATTTTTATAAGATGCATAGAAGGAATATAATTTAAAATGTATGAAATGTAAATATTATTAACAAACTTATAAGTTATAAATGTATTAGTGATTACACTAGCAAAAGTACTACTTTTGGATAAAATTTATCTCTTTTGATTATATTAAGATAAGTGACTTTATTTGGCTTTAGATTATCTATTTTTATCTTTTAGGATTTTGAATTAAATTATAACTTTGTTTCTTGTTCATCTACAACCTATTTAAAATCTTGAAATGTGTAATTTTAAACATCACTCAACATATCAATCAACTCAATCTTCTTTTATCATTAGTTTTAACTTGTAGTTTTGACACTTTTTCTCAATTGTGATCAATTTATTATTATTTTTGTGTTTTCTAAACACTTAGCTTCAATATAATACTCAGTTGTTTATCACAACTTTTATAGGTACTAACCTTAAGACTTTGCTCTCGCTTGTCGAACCCTATAAAAGAACCATATAAGTTCAATATTTACCTTAATTTCTTAGGTGGTCTACATGAATTCATCAAATTTTTTTGGCATAAAAAGTTTTGGTAAACATAGTGGGAGCATTGCAACACTCTTAGACATAAGGAATCAAATATAAGTTGTTGTATCATACTATAACTTAATTACTTGAGCTAAAAATTAGCAAACAAATAGAGGCAATAAATAACTTTAGAGAGACTTGCATAGAGTGGAGTTCTCAAATAGACCAATTTTTAATAGTAATATAAATTTGGTTGCATGAGAATTATTATGGACATACTTTAATGTAACATTTGCAAGTTAAAGCCTAGAAGTTAAGTGTTTAAAAAAGTATATTAGGGATATATGAGAAGTATATTTGTGGTTATGAGTATTATAAACCATAAAATAAAAAAAAGATAGGAAAAAGTGATGTTTCCAATGTTCACGTCCATGATATAGTTAATCACAACCATGAACTATGGTTCATGCCTGTGAATCCTTGCAGTTTATATATGACAGTTTCGTGTTTTGGCTGAAAATTCATATAACACAACCCTAAACCCCAACCAATAACACTGTAAAAGCTCAAAAACATATTTCCCCTCATTCCCTTTCGATTCTGATTGATTAAATATGAAATCCCTACCATAAACAAGGTTGGAACAGATTAAAAATAAAGATTTCAATATAAGAATTAAAGTCAAAACCTAAAGAGGATTAGAATACATTTTGAACCCTATTGCCAATTTGTAATCATCAAAATAGAGGTAAGACAAGATTATTTTTGTTAATTTTTGATTGTTTAGATTCAGTTTAATGGGAGAGTTAGATTTATAGGCTAAAAATTAATGAAAAGTTAAGGTCTTAATAGTTTATGGCTTAGATAGATACAATGGTAGAAATAAAACGTAATATGGTCTCTATTTTTATGTTAGGTACTGAGACCGATAGTGGATAACCCACCAGACACAATAAATGCGAGAGAAATGAGTTTTAGGGCTCCATTATTAAGATTTGTATATATATGCATTTTAATTCGATTATAATGTGCTTGTAATGTAAATTATGAATTCTAAAGTGTTTAATGACAAGAGATATTGATATGGTACATACTGGAATTGAGGTAAATGACTTGTAATATTCTGTGATACATAATAAGATTGGTATACTGATAATTGAATATGAATTATGTTAGGATGTTGATATATAAGGCATAGAGCCTAGTTTGAATGATTGAATATGATATTATGCATGTTTATGGTTGAATTTACATTATAGAATATATAAAGTGTTGATAGAAGTGACTAACATTGAATAGCTTTAGTATTTTGCATGATTATATGTGGAATTGGTTGAAAACAGTTCTAAAATATTGTTTTTGTGTTATGTATCACACCTATGAAGCCAAGTTTCATGCCTATGAAGGTATTTTCACGTTTGTGAAGTCAAGCTTCACTCCCGTAAAAGTATTAATTTCACGCCCATTATAAATGTTCACTTTCGTGAATAATTATGAACCAGTTATGGCTGAGTTACAAATAGACAACTCGCGACAAAAGCTTCATGCATGTGAATGTCCTGTATCCAAAAATGATTAATTGAATGATATGATTGAGTTACATGAAGATGATTTACATACACGCTTGATATGATTAAATAAGATTATATGCAATGTGATAACATGATTGAGAACCATGAATATGCAATAGGTGTTTTATAATACAAAATATCATGTTATGATTATGTAAAGATATGAATGTGACATAAATGATAATGACATTCGAAATGTAATTAAATATGTTCATTCTCTATTCAATGACTAGCTAGGATTAGTGACATGCCATTGAGGAGGTTATGGTATCGTAGAATATTTAAGCATGCGATTTTTTACTCATAAGGGTGGTTTAAGATTGTGTTAGAGTGCTTTTGATTTGAGATGCGATATTAGCACACATGCATGCAAATTTTAAATTTACTCATCATAGTGGCTTAAGCTCGTATTAAAGTGCTCCTGATTTGAGATGCGATATTAGCACATATGCATGCAGGTATATATCTACTCATCAGAGTGGCTTAAACTCGAGTCAAAGCGCTCATGATTTGAGATGCAGAATTTGCCATACAGACATATACAGTTAGTGAATATGGTGGCTTAACCTCATGTAAGAGAGCTTATGTTTCACAATCTGCATCCAGATAGTCTAAGTCTAGAGTATTAGGCTAAAAAATTGGAATTTGGTAATACAACATACGAAAATTGTAAGACAGAACATTGTAACAAAAATATACAGAAATCAGTAAATCAGAATACAATCACATCCTGAAAAAAGGATTGTGGAAATCAGAAACCAGATATATGAGATTATAAGCTTGTTATTTCAATATATGATGAAATTTTGTATGATTATGATGATATGGTGACACTATGATCGATATACGGTATGACATGTATATTTCTCATCAATGTATATATGGCATGGATGAGTATGCTAATATGTATATGATTTGAATATTATAGTGGTACTAAAAAATATAAATAAGTCAGCATAAATAAAGTAAGTTAAGATGTGATATATATGATGATATAATCAAGTACACAGGTATGTTCTAATTATGAATGTTATGTTAATATATAAATGCATGTTAGAATTTAAATGATTATATGTACCTATAATGCCATAATTAGAGCATATAATTTATTTTATTGGTTAGTGGGATATGGGGGATTAAGTGGAATTTTGAGATGTTGAGAATGGTTAAAATATGATATTTCATGCCCGTGACAATGAGTGTCATGGCCGTGAATATCATATTTTAGTACACAATCGTGATGAGGTTCTTCACGGTCGTGAAGAGTTATTTCACGACCGTGAAGGAGATGCTCATACCTGTGAAAAATGAGTTACTGGTGTGAAGCCTGGACAGACAGAGCAGGTGAGGCAATTACATTTTTTTCTCTGTTATTCCTTTTAAATCTGTTTCTTACTCCTTGTTAACCAACCAAACACGCAAATTTCATCTTTTTCTTCCTCTAGATGCCATCTTTTTCTATTGGAAATGCTTAGAAAATCAATGTTTCATAAGGGAAAAGTGAGAAAGAATGGTGTAAAAAAGGAGGTTGAGAGTTTAGAGAAAAGCTTGATTTTTCTTTTCTGGACCTTAGTTCATTTTTCAGAGGCTAAAATGGTGTTTGGACCTGAAGAGAGTGCCATAAGTTCATTTGAATGGAGAAGACAAGCTTGAAAAACCCAAGCTTTAGCTAATCTCCATCCTAAGTGTAAGGTTTGTACATAACAATACTTAAGACACACTTTGTATTTTCTATGTTTTTGCTTTAAATGCATGTTTTAAATAATAAATGAATAGATAAATGGTGAAATGTGGGGTTAATATGCATGATGAAAATTTTGTATAAATTTGATTAGATTTGTTTGAGGATCATTTCTGATTAATGTTAATGATTAAAGATGATATGGTTGTGATAGATAGTTTGAATGCATGCTGGAATGTTGATAGGGTGACTAACATTGGTCAACTATAGTGAGTAATGCATATGTAAATGGCATAATTTGCGATGGTCTGTTTTTTCTGAAAAAATTTCCAGATTCACAGCCGTGAAGGGTGGGTTCAAGGACGTAAATGTCGTAAAATGCATTTTTTTGTTGAAGCAAATCCATTCACGGGTAGCTTCACGATTGGATTCACACATGTGAAGGAGTGATCATGGCTGTGAAAGTGTGTTGATTCACAGGTTGAATCACGGTTGGTTCACAAAGGGAACTACCTGTGAAGTAGTGCTTAATGGCCGTGAATGGTATGAAAATATATGTTGTGAAAATTATTGTGGAAATCATGAGACTTACATAAAATTTGGTAATTGATAATATGAACATACACATGATAACATGGTAAGCCTAATACTCTAACTAAGACTAGAGCTAGGATAAATAACATGTCATTAAGGGGAGTGTTCAATACTGAATGACCTATATTGGTCATATATTGTGAAAAGCCTAGAGGTTAGCAGATAAAACGCCTCAGTGGATTATATTTTTGAAGGTCCAGAGGTTAGCGGACAAAGTGCCTCAGTGGGTTGAGTTATCCATATCCATTTTAGTCTAGTTATGAGTAGGTGGACAAAGGTAAGTTAATTAATAAATTTTATGTGTGATAAGCACTTGTATGATAATGGATGGTTGTTGATATGCCATATAGTGATGTGTATTATATATATATGATTATGATGGCATGTCATATATTATGTGAGCTAGTGCATATGCAAACTTTAAGGCAAGTCATTATAGTAGTTCGATGAGTATATCATGCATATTATGTTATATATAGTTGTATGTCGTGCACGTTGTCATGTACTACTAGGCATGAATTGCTCATCATATGGATTTTTCCATACATAGGTTTAAAGTTTAGGGGAGGGTCGACAAAGGAGAACGCTTAGTGATCAAAGTCAAGGATATATAGTCAGGATGGGTGATACACTGTTGTATCTTATATTTTTGGTCATTTTGCTATGAGTTGGGTAGTTATAGCTTTACATACTGTATTTTAGAAATATCTAGTTTTATAACTACTTATTTTGTAAAACTTTAGGCTTGTGTATGCCTATATGATTTGTATTAAACTTTTATTTTATTAAGTTTGATTTCATGATTTTAAAAATGCTTTTATTTTGTTAAGTTATTATGGCCATGATGCATGAAAGTTTTAAAAAATGTGACATTTTAACTTATGTGCATTGTAACATCTTTTGGTATAATTGAGTTTAGTCTTAATTATATCGAAAGGTGTTACAGTACCACTAAACTTTTAGTAGCTTAGCGTGTGAGTTTCCCTACACGAAGGTTTTGAGCCAATAGATTGTTGAGTTGACAAGAAAAGAAGATCAAGTCAGTCAATTGAGTCAAAATTGATCCATGTTAGGTCTGTTAATTTATCTCATTCATTTCATTTTTATTATTCCGCATGACATGAGATAAAGACATTTTCTGGAACATGTATTAATATGGATGTGTAATTAATTTTAATTTATGGTTTAATAAGGTTCATTTTGTAATAAGGACGATTGTTGCCCAAACCAAATTATGGTTTAATTTTGGTTAATATCTAGATACATAAATGGTTTTAATATAGATTATATCAGATGAATGTTTAAACTTTACATAATATATAATATGATGATCTTGATACAAAGTTAAATTATAAAAATTTTAATTCAAATATATTTTAGACAAATTCAGTCATATGACATCCGACTGTACAGTAAGATTTGCTTTGGCTATACTGGATGGGTGTTACATTTAATACTCTTAAGGTCACGCCTTCTTACTTAAACACTCAAGAGATTAGCTATAATAAGTCGATTGGTCATTATATTAAATGGTTTAATAGTATTTTACCCTCCTATCAAAGAGAAAAATTCGACTACAATAAGTCGATCGACCATGTTACTGGATTATAAGTTAATACTTCATTCTCAAATTAAGATAAAAATTTTTGTTACAATGAACCGAATGATCATAATATTGAATGAAAAATCAATATTTCAGTCAAGATGAAAATTATAGTTATAATGAGCCAATTAGTCATTATATTTGGGGGTAAGTCAATATCTTTCTCTCATGTTAGGTTACTCAAAAATTAGTTGGGATGGGCCTTTTGCTTATTATAGTGATGAGCAAACCAATATATTGACCTCATACTAAGAAATTCAAGAAATCGACCAACATAAGTCGATATATGATGATGAGATGCAAGTTAGTATCCCAACACAAGCCATAATTTTCAATGATAGAAGTAAGATTATAAATCATTTAGATGAGCAAGCCAAATAAAATACACTTTGAAAATGCTTTCTTTTCGGTTATTCATTAAATCATAAAGATGCTTAAGGACAAAAAAAATGAAAGTCTAGCAAAAAATGATGAGTTGAAAATGCAAAATTGTTCAACTCATTAAGGTGCAAATATTTTAATGGTTAGCCTTTTTAAAAGACTTCACCTTAAAAAGAGGTTTTATTTTATCAAGATATTAAGGAGGAAAAAAAATTAAGTGGAGAGTTAAAGAACCTTAGGTTGAAGATAATTAACTAAAGGTGATCAAAATTGGAGCTAATTTGAAGGTTTTTTTCATAAGCCAATGTGAGCAAGTGAACTAGTTGATGATCAACTTTATTTGTCCAGATTTTTGGCTTTTATGGTTCAAATGAAGGTATTCATTTCGAAAAGTTTAGTTTAGAACGCAAAATCCATAGGTTTCAATTCCAATCTCTTCTTTAGTGGATTAAATGGTGAATCATAAAAGTATATAATGGTCATTGAATTCTCGTCCCTAATATGTAATAATGACCATAAATCTCATCACTAAAATGAATTCAAAGCATCAATAAACTTGTAAATGATGATCAATAACTCTTTTCGCCATTTAGTTTTGATATATAATTGCGATCAAATAAAGTAGTCACTATTAATTGTTTTCAATATTTTTATATAAAATATATTATAACATGTAAAATATTTAATTACTTATATAAATACCATTATAGTAAAATATTCATTTCTTAGATTAAGTATTTAATCATAAGTAGATTTTATTTTGTATCCATCATAAATGTTCACATCAACAATATATGTGATTTAGAAAATGGATTAGAATCTTATCACATACACAGGAATAGGGTTAGAATCTCATCATTTACAAAAAGAATGTCTACCTACATCAATAGATAAAATAAATGTAGTATTATATTGCCTAATCAAGATTAACCTGACAAAACGAGCATGTGCTATGAAAACTAGTGTGTGGAAAATCTATGAATTTTTTTTATAAATTTTCTTATTTTTGGAAAAACCTTTTTTTATAAATACTTCTTTTATATATGAAACCATATTACAATATCTCTTATAATATATATCCATCAACTTTTATAAATAAAAAACCTAGTCTTTAAAAGCTATAAAGCTTAAATTTTAACCTTAATCATATTATATAACTTTAATCTTATAAAATCTCTCATTAAAACATATTATGACCTTAATCAAGCTTAAAGAGGGGTCTATAAACATAAAAACTCGTGTTTAACTGAAACTCTAACCCATATGGAAATGGGTCTCTACAAAAACGGGTTTCACATAGAAAAAAGTTATTAAAGCTTGTAAAAACGAAAAGGGCACGTGATTCCTTACCATAATTGAAGGAAAAAAGGTTAGGATGGAAGATTCAACTCCCTTCATTTTTCTATGGGTCGGCCTCTTCAAGAACACATCTTCTTAATGCTCATCTCTCATAAGAACTTGTTTAAACTTTGATATTTGGTGTTGGATTGGTGTTTAAGGTCTAAAAATCAAAGAAGACATAAGACTTTGTCTCATATATGAAGAACATTTGAGTTCTAGTGTAACACCCCTTACTCTTCCATACACCCATCTGTATACTGGACGGATAAGAGATGCTACAGAAAATAAAACTTTCTAAAAATACTTCTTTAATTTTAAACATATTTAATATAAGAAATTTTAAATATATACTAAAATATTATACATACACATTTTTTTATTTTATTTATATACATGCTGTAATGAAATTTAAAAACTTGTATATATACATATAAAAATAGAATAAATAGACCAACCCGTTCTGGGTGGCTACCACTGCTACTGTTGTGCTCCATAATGCGGTCCCTAATCAGCGTCTCTATCTACAAATCAGGACGCTTTCCGCTACCTTGTTAACCTACGCGAGAGAAAACAAACTTCCGCGCTGAGTATATAACTCAGTGGTGCAAAAACTTTTATAATAATAATCATTAAAATAAAAACATGTATTTAAAATAAAATCAATTCAAAATTTCCATCTTTTTCTGTAAATATCATAATACAATATTTTTATAATTCAAATATCGCTGAATTCTTAACAATATATTTTTCATATACACACATATTATAACGTCCTAGACTTGCTCCTAGGGAATCAAAGGGGTATCATATTACATCCCAACTTAGGATCCACAGAAATGCACAAGATCCAAATGTAATATGACTCAGCCCACAGAAATGCACAGGACTGACAATTATATCAGGTGATCCACAGAAATGTACAGGATCACAATATTTCATTGGTCCACACAAATGCACAGGACCATAATTTCTACCCTATTGGCATGCCAACAATACCCTAGTTCACATCTAGGCTAACATGTGGGAAAAATTCTCATATTCATAGTTCACTTCATTTTTCATAAAATTAATAAATATTCTTTCAATACCAAAATAATTATCATTATAGAGAATTTTTAACATTTAAATTTTCTAGAATACAAAAATATATTTCCAATACAATAATTGCAAAAATTTCAATTTTCACATAAAATATATTTACATGACTATTATTATAAAAGTAGTTGCACTAACCTTTTTACGCTTTGCCGGTATCCGCCGACTCTTTCCCTTTATCTCGGGTTGGCATCTCGTCTAATGTCGCGCCTAGAGATAAAAATTTTCAATTAGCTATTGAACCCTTTACGACATAAAATCTAGCAAAATTTAATTTTTTTCACTCTCACGAATATCAACATTCTATAATTTAAAATTTTCTTATTATGCATGTTTAATGCATAAATTCCGGTTTTGGTCGTTATCACGCTTGCCGGTGTGACCAAAAATTCAAATATTAATTTTATTTTATAATAATTTATTTTCTTTATTTTTCTGCCTCCAAAACTATTTTTCTCCATTTATTTTTTTTATTCTTCTAGTGTCCATTTCCAATTCAAGAATTTTCATTTATTCAATAAATACTCTAAAAATTCCAAATAAATTCCTATCATCACTATAACTCATTTTTTTTCATTTTCCATCATCAATTTCACCAAAATAATATTCCACAACTTCCAATAAATTTTTCCATAATATTGACACATGGCCCAATCACATTTCCATTAATTTTGACTTAAAAATTTTCCAACCAATCAAAAATTTTCTTCAATTTTCTTTATAATTAATTTTAATTCTCCAAAATTCCACCTCTAAACAACTCAATTTCATCAAATTAAATATTCCAAAAATTATAAAATAATTTTCTCTTCGAAACGGTATCTTCGATTTTTCAAAATGACTACCGGTGCAAAAATCGAGTTTTTACGGGTTAATCATTTTTCTTAATTTCACTCGTAAAAATTCTTCTGTCATCCGATTTCTAATTTATCAGTTTTAAAAATCTTAAAATTAAATTTTGATCACATCGACTCCATTGTCATCGTGATCGCATTCTCTAGCTCATGATCTGAAATATCAGACTGTAAATTTGTACTAATGATCCTATTTCCACAATTCAAACCCATAGCCTTAAAATTTTACCTTATAACTCCACCTATGATCTTATAATAATATTTTTCATGTTTTGGTATGCTTAAATTATAATTTCACTACCGAGCAAAAATCCAAATTTCAGTCAGGACTGTCGTCTCGATTTGCGTGCATAACACGAAATTGCATTATTTCATTTAATAAAATTCCTATTCATTTTATCATATTAATATAATTAAATTTTTATGTATTTATTCGTATTTAGACTCCTATCGTATGCCTTTATACTGCAGTATAAACGACCGCAGTACACGTATACGGTCAAGGTCTAACTCACGGATGTGACATCTAGGGTTTTATTTTAGGTTTATTTCATGAGAAAAAGAAAGAACAACTATTAAAATTTTATATCTGACGATATTCACGGGCATTATAACAATTATTACGACTGTGAATCAGCTTAAACCTAGAATTTTATCTCGCAATGGTTCACAGTTATGAAAACATTGTCATCGAAATTACATGTGGTACTATGTTGTAACAGTTGGGGGTACTATACTTTCATAATTTTTTTCGCTTTCCTATGTTTCTTATTCTATTGCATGATTCCTCCACACAACTTTGACTAACAATACTTGCTTGTTTAAGAGCTATTTGAGCCAATATATTAATCAACTATTTCTCATATGTAAAATCTGGTCTTATCTATATGCCTTCGATTGTGATGACGTATGAAGGATTTGACCTATGCCTCCTCAACATAAAGACATGAAATACATTGTGAATCTTACTTAACTCTGATGGTAAAACAAGTCTGTAAGCGACTAGCCCAATCCTCTCTAAAATCTCATACGGTCAAATGAATCTAAGGTTCAACTTGCCATTCTTTTTGAACCTTAATACCTTCTTCTATGAAGAAATTTTAAGAAACATTTTATCTCCCACTTCATATTTTATATATATTATCTTGAGATTTGCATACGATTGTTGTCTATCTGAAGCTGCCTTTAACATTTCTTGTATAATCTTCACTTTTTTCTCTGTCTCTTATACCAATTTTGGTCCTACTAACTTTTGCTAACTGAGCTCTATCTAACATAACAATATTAAGGACTTCCTACTGTATAATGTCTCATAAGGAGCCATCTGGACGCTAGACTGATAGCTGTTATTATAGGCAAACTCCATTAAAGGTAGATATTTCTCTCAACTACCTATAAACTCGATCATACAACTTCTCATCGTTTCTTCCAGAATCTATATCACCTTTTCTAATTGACCGTTCATTTGTGGGTGAAAAGTTGTACTTAAACTGAGCTTGGTACCCAAAACTCGTTATAAACTTTCCAAAAATTTAGATGTGAATCTTGGATCTCTATTCGATATGATGGAAAGTGGGACTTCATGTAACCATACTACCTCATTCACATATAGTTCTGCTAGCTTGTTCAAGGAATAATCTCTTATGATAAGCAAGAAGTGCACTAATTTGTTCCCATTTTCAACTTTTTCGGCACTAGAGGTAATCCAACCACAAAATCCATCATGATTCATTCCCATTTCCATTCCAATATTGTAATCAGCTGCATCAAACTTAAATGTACATGATGTTCTCCTTTGACCTGCTGACATGTAAGACATCTTATTGTGAGCTATATGATATCTTTTTTCATACCTTCCCACCAAAACCTTTCTTTTAGATCATGGTACATCTTGTTACTTTCTGAATGCATTGCAAATCTGGTTTCATGCGTTTCCTTTAAAATCCTTTATCTTAGCTCTATAACATTAGATGTACATAAACAACCTTGGTAGAATAAACTAACATCTAATTCAAGTATGTACGTAGGTCTCTCCTATTGGAGACGAACTTAGCGATCTTAACTAGCTTGCTATCTTGCATTTGTGCATTTTTTATTTCTTAGTTGAGAGTAGGTCAAACATACAACTCAGCTATAGTTTTTCTACTCAAGGCGTCAACCATAATATTAGCCTTGCCTGGATGATAGTCAATGACAATTATAATCCTTGATCAACTCTAACCATCACCTTTGTCTCAAATTGAGTTCCTTTTGTATCAAAAAACATTTCAAGCTCTTGTGATCGGTGTAGATAAAACATTTTTTCCATGTAAGTGGTGACATCATATCTTTAAAGAAAACACAATGGTTGATAACTCAATATCATATGTGGGGTAATTCATTTCATGTGGCTTTAATTGCTTAGAGGCATAAGCAACCACTTTTTCTTCTTACATCAAGACACCATTGTGAGATGCATCATTGTAGATGACATACTCCTTATCGGGAACTAGTTATGTAAGAACTAGAGTGTCTATTAACATACACTTAAGCTTGTCGAAACTAGCTTAAAATTTATCATTCCACTCGAACTTCATATTTTTTCTTAAAAGTCTGGTCAAATGAGAAGTAATCAACGAAAAATCTTTCATAAACCACTTGTAGTAACCTACCAAACTAAGAAAACTCCTAATTTTAGTCACATTCCGGGGAGGCTTCTAATTTAAGACTGCCTCAACCTTGCTGAAATAAAATCTGATGTCATTTACTGACACGATATGTCCAAAAAAAGCTACTTCGTCAACTAAAACTCACATTTGGAGAGTTTGATATACAACTTATGATCCTTGAGGATCTACAACACTGTTCTCAAATTTTGATTATATTTTGCTTGGTTTTGAGAATACACCAAGATGTCATCGATGAAAATGACTATAAATTGATCCAAGTATAACCTGAAGATTCAATTCATCAAGTCCATAAAAGTTATTGGAACATTGATCAAACTGAATGGCATAACCAAAAACTGATTGTGACCATATCTAGTTCTGAAAGTTGTTTTAGTATATCATCCTTATTTATCTTCAACTGGTGATAATTCGACCTCAAATCGATCTTGAAGAACATTCATACACCCTTTAACTAATCAAAGAGATCATCAATACTCGGTAATGGATATCAGTTTTTAATAGTCATCTTATTCAACTATCTATAATCTATAATCTTTGAAACAACCTGGCTAGGTCTTGCATGACCTTTTCGTGATTGGTTCCTATTATGAACTGGTGATGGTACTACTATTTGTATGAATGTATCATTTGTTAACAAAAAGGGCAATCCCTCCTAATTGGATATATGGCTCTACACTTAAAGCATGCCTCTATGTTCACCTGACACTATCCTCTGTGATTTTTCTGATATGTCCCACATAAGGGTACTACTATTTGTATGAATGTAGCATTTGTTAACAAAAAGGGCAATCCCTCCTAATTGGATATATGGCTCTACACTTGAAGCATGCCTCTATGTTCACCTGACACTATCCTCTATGATTTTTCTGATATGTCCCACATAAGGGAGCAAAATCTTTAGTTGTATGAGTGTTGGTAGTGAGTGATGTAGTCTTAGAGGGAGGTCCCTTCCTGAAAGAACTAGACTAAGTATGACTTTATCCTTTACCCAAGGATTATCCTGAAAATAATTGACCTCAATTGCCAATAGTTCATGCCACACTAGCTGTAGGTTTTCTAGAATTCTTTTTTGTTATTCTCTTTTTTCTCTTCTCTATACTGATAGAGGCAGATACAAGTATTGATAAGTCCTTAAGCTGAAGAGAAATGACATGATATCCTATGACATCATTCAATCCGTCCTTAAAACGGCGACACTTATCACTCTCATCCACCAAGAGATCGATCGCATATTGGCTCAATCATGTGAACTTTTTTGCATACTTAGAAATCATCATGCTTTTCTGCTGTATACTTATGATTTCTCTTCTCTTCTCATCTATATAGACTCATGGTATGTATTCTTTTTTGAACTCTACAACAAAGTACTCCCAAGTCAGAGGTTGTGGGGTCTGAGGCTTCTTCAAAACTGTTTTCTAGCACTCATATGCATGTTCTTAAAGCAACTATTCTGTATATTTGACCTTGTGCTCCTTGGCACACTCTAACTATTTGAAGACCCTATCGATTTTCTTCAGCCAAAACTCGACAGTGGCGGGACCATCCTCACCTTTACTATGAAATTCACTGGCCCCATACTTTCAGAGCCTATCTATATTTATCTTTGGTGCCTCTAATGGTGGCTGTGGAGCTGGTTATAATGATACATGTTGTATGGCCTGTGCCAACTGCTGCAAAATTCCAGCCATTTGCTGCATGATCTGTGTAGCACCTAGATCCACTTAACCAATAAGTGGCTACTGAGGAACTATGACAACACCTGGACCTCGTATACTCGAAGCATTAGGCTAATTAGTAGCTATTGCATAAGGAGAAATGTTGTTTTTGACAACATCATGTGCTTCTAGCTTCATCTATATCTTATATTCCTATAAGCCATTAGAGAAAGCCCACATTAGAGACATATGAAATATACTATGCATGCATGATAACCTTTAACTCACTTAGGTTCAGAAATGTCTAAACCTCAGCTCAGATACCAACTAAATGTAGCATTCTCTTACCTAATCAGGATTAATCTGACTAAATGAGTGGGTGTTATAGAAAACTAGTACGCAGAAAACCTATGAAATTTTTTTAAAAACTTTCTTATCTTTGAAAAATCCTTTTTCATAACACTTCATTTGCATATAAAACCATATTAGAACATCTCTTATATATAAAAGTTATCCAAGGAGAAATCGTTGGATCCAATAGAAAGTATCATCATATATATATAAAAGAAATAACATGTTTAGAGCTCAAAAGGCCCAATGTTTACAAAAATACATGGCTTTACAAAAGTTACATATATCTTAAAATATAAGATATGTATGTGGGTAAACAACCCAAATCCTTTTGTCATAAACAAAATACAAAATGACATATGGTATCACTGAACCATATCGGGTCTAAACTGTTGCTTTTGATGTTGGGTTGACTTCTCTTGTTTAATTTTAACTTTATTTACAAGACTCTGACTTGCATAGGGAAATACTTGCTAAGCTATTAAAAGCTTAGTGGTACATATAGGCATAAAAATTTACATGTAATCATATATTAAACAATTCATGGAAACATATAAAATATCATAGAATGACGATGAATTCATACTATCATGTAGATACATTTTCTTTATGGGATGAACTAACTCATTAAGCATTGAATTATAGGAAAGAGAACATATAATTCTTTTTTAACAACATATAACATATTAACTATGTATTATTGTAAACCTATAATTTTGAACATCTTTTCCATTTCATTATACTTTTAAATCACTCATATCTCCTACATAAATATCTGACATGTCAACCTATAGAGTCTATGTAGTACCCTCAACAGGTTGAGAAGTAGCATCTAGACGTGCCTTTACACATTCCTGAGATGTATGATTATGTTAGGGTATTGAATAATAAATAAAATAATAGTTTTATATGCATGTAACTTGATTATGAATTTTTTTCAACATTAAAACTAAGCATTTGACTAGTTACATAATAAAAGCGATACTAACAGTGATCTCCTTGGACTTGCTATCAATGAACTGACCATCTGCTTTTCTTATGTGAGTCTTCTTGAAGGTCTCAAACACATTAGGTTGTCATCCAGTTCTTTAGCCTAAAGGAAAATAACTTATTTATGGATAAAATAAAAACTCATACATAAAAGCTTCAATATTGCAATATTATAAAGCTATATTACAAATTATATTAAATATTTGAAGAGTTAAAAGTATTACCAAGTCGCGTGAGTGATCTACAGTCGATTTTGAGCCGCTAGTGTATCTAGATGGACCTGTACCCTGTCCACCAACCTCGTTGCGTCGATTCTTACTTGCAGTTTTAGACTTTACTTTCACTTCTAGAGTGCTACAATAATTCTTCCAATGCTGCCATATATCATCAGCTACTGGAAATGGCTTCACCCTCTTTCGCTTTCATCTACAAATCATGTCAGAATATCGATCAACTGCTTGACACTCCCACACTTCTTCAAGGCGCGAGCGTATTGAGCAATATAATAGGGAAGTAAAGATTGTAAATACTGGTATCATTAAACTGAGGACTCTAGGAAAAATGTTTCTGATATCAAACAATTATTGAAATAAAATTCTCTTTAGAAATTTAATAACTTATAATACTGGCCATATAGATATTTAATTCAATTTTTATATGAAGTTATACAAAAATAAACTATTAAAGAATTTTTAAATAAAATTTGCTATGTTTATTTCAGAAAATTTAATGTTGTTACGATTTGAGATTTTTGCTTATGAACAATAAAATATTGTTTTGGCTTGAAAAATGATATTGAATATATTTTTATGGAATTTACGGTTTTTAGCCTATATAAGAATATTGACAATGATCTATGGATTGTTGGCATGCCAATAGGGTATGAACTTCATAATCTGTGGTTATCTTGGTCATGAGATGTATTATATGAATTATGTAGTTATTTTGGACCATACATATTATCTAAATACCGGTTTTAAGATTATCTTTCATCAGGTTTGGGTCATGTGGTTATTTTTTATTCTGAAATTTCTGTCATTTGACGGTATCCCTTGGTTTCTTAAGAGCAAGTATATGGTATGTTAAATGGGCAAGAAAATAATAAAAAATTTAAATGATATATGGATGTAATGTGTTATGAAATTACCATGAAAATTTTGGTATTATTGATGAGACGGTTTTCTTTCCATTTTTTTAATAAGAGATGATTGTTTTAGAAATAAGCTTTTATGTTTTGAATGACAGTGTAATGTATCTATTTACAATTAGTAAATTATGTATTTTAAAAAAATATTTATTTATAATTATTTTTTTGCTATGAAATTTCACTGAAATGAATTTTAGTTTTAAAATTATATTTTAAATGATTCTTACTATAAAATTTGCATCACTAAGTTAAAACTCACTGTAGGAGTTGTTTCTCTCATACATGTTTAGTGCGACAACGAAAGCGGAATACATATATACAAGAGTTTGCAGATCCAATGATTTCACAAAAAAGTACAACAGTGACAGTAACAATGGTAGTCATGTTATGCATCATATATATTTGGAGAATACATGTTTATAAATAACATCATATATAAATTTATGTAGTGTAAAAAGTATAGTTCATGTATGTAAATAATATATATTTATTCTTATGTAGAGTTGTGAATTAGTTTATATATGTTGTATGTTTATAAATCATATACATGTACATTAGTTGGCCAGTCAGAGACACTATCTTACCTGACTGAGGTACAGAAGGATGAAGGGGTGTTACACAAATACTTATTAAAATGATATTTAATTATATTTTTGTAGTCCAATAAAGATTTGATGTAGAAAATAATAAGAGTAAAGGGTTCTAATATTAAAAAATTAAAATTCAGAGGTTTAATAACTAAAATACAAAAAGTTCAAAGGTCTCAAGATATGATTTGCTTCATTTCACTTGAACGTTTTATTCTAATGACTTAGTTTAGATAAATATAATTCTTAAAAAAAGTTTAGATATATATATGAAATTGAAATATGAAAATTGATATAAGAAATGCTAGGTAATGACTATCCAATACTCATTAGGAGAGAAAAATAAAACTAAAAAATAAATTAAATAATAACTTTTTTCCTCCGCAAATAATGTATCGCCAGTCACTTAAAATAGTAACCATCGTAGCATTGCCCAACTAATAAAATGCATGCTTAACACATTTTTGTTTATATAATTCAATTTTTTCGTAGAAAAAGAAGAAATGAAATTATATGCCTAGATTTAATTTGGGATAGAATAAATTATTAATAAATATTATACAAATATCATTCTCGACTTATTCATCGCCAATGTTTTTGTTGCCGTAAATTTTGACTAATGAATAATAACAACTAAGGGATTTGTTTGTTCAACAAAAACAAATGATGATTAAGGTATTTAATTGCTTGTCAACTTCTCCCGCCGCGTGACGTGAGGGTTTTTTAGCATAGCAATTTCCAGTCTGCATGGAATAATCCCCTTTGCGTTACCATTTTCCAAATTTACCCATCAGAACTGCAAAATTTACACGCACAAATGTGGAAAAGACCGTTGTACAAGGGTAGTTCGGTCATAAATTTAACTGTTTATTTATTCAGCCTCCATAAATTTTCTAATTTTTCTACGTTCAACGCCTCCCCTAACGGTCCAAACCTTGACTCTTTCTTCATTCTCTGGAAATGGTCGCCCTTGTTTACTCGTCAACGCCGTCCCTTACCATTAACAAACCCTAAATCCGCTTAAGCTTTGATTAATATGTGTCAGAAGAGAAGCGGAAGGAAGCAATAGAGAGAGGAGAGAGGGAATTGAAACGACGCAGTCTGGTTATGATTGAGAAGGCGCTAGATTTCTTGCTCCCGTCTTGGTGGGAGATCAAGGTTACTGTGGGTGCTGCGATATTCGTGATCGCTTCGCTTTGGTTCTTTGCTTGGAGTGGAGGCGGCGGAGACATTGACGGTGGTGGTGATCGATCGCAGAGTCTGGAGAATTCCGGTAATTCTGGGGATGGAATTGATGACAAAGACAAGGTCAATTTGGTCTATTCATTTTAAATTTTATGTTTCTCTGTTTTTCTTTTAATGGGATCGCCGGTCAGTTTTGGATGTGAAAGGATGATTGTATTATGATGTGGATTTTTTAATTATTTTTGGGACCTTTATTCTTTTTCAATTTTAACGTTGTGAAGTTCTTTTCTTTATTTTTTACCACATAATTTCGATGATTTGAATTTACTTTTACCATTTCTGGGATTTTATTAATTATATCTTAGCTTTCAAGTTTACGGATTTTTCGTGACTATGACTTTACATCGAAACAGGATTTAGTTATGTTTTTACTCAATTCGTGCCTTTTTTCTTATTCGATCTTGCTGAACTCTAGCGGTTAACTAATTGAAGTTGCCTCATCTGAGTGCCATATTGTCAGTGAAAAGTGATAGGTCATCAAGTTGATGTAAAGTATTTGACATCTTGCTTGCATAGATGTGATTTTCATTTGAATTTTTAGTGTCTTAATTTCTGATACGATGGAATATTATTATATGTTCTAACACTGTTATGTCGCCATGTTTTTTTTAATGCTTGGAGATCGGATTTTTGTAGTGTTACCATAGACAATCTTGCTCGCTACTGGTTTCATGGAGTAATTTTCCACTTCGTTGACATGCAGTTCTGCACTTATTTTGTAGATAGGCCAGTTCAAAGGAGATCCTCAGTCCAATTCTGCTTATATAGTCAAGGTACATTAGGATCTAGCAGACATGTATGCTTCTGTTTATATCTATCATACAAGGATATTGGCATTTTAAGGGTTTGAAGTTAAACATTTTATATCTTATATTTTCCTTTGCCTTTGTTTTGTTTTTCAGTTGGAATTGTTGGCAGCTAAGAATCTGATTGGTGCAAATTTAAATGGAACTTCAGATCCTTATGCTATCATTACTTGTGGTTCAGAAAAAAGATTCAGGTCATTTGATTTATTATTGTTCTCTTTTTTTTTTTTCTGATTTTTGGTAATCGTTTATGTAATTCAGAAAAATTGAAAGTTAGGCAGGATATTTTTGTAAGTTAGATTTTTCATGAAAATGCTGTCAGAAAGTTACTTTTTATTGTCGGTTCCTTTTTATAATAAAGTTCTCTTATACTCCAGGGCATTTTATTAGCGTTAGTTCAACAAGTTCCTAAAGTCTTTAGAACACCTATACAATTAATTATTTGGCTTTTTTCATTAGAAATGACATTTGAATGTTCTTTTTCTCTTTAAATCCTTATGAATTGTGTGTTTTCTCTCTTCTTCTCCTTCTCCTCTTCTCTCCCTTTATGTAATTTGTGTTTTATTGTTGTTTTTCTTTAATTCCAATCCTTCCAAAAGTATCTACTATCAAATTCTTTTAACTCAATGTTCATTTCTATCAAATTTCTTCCAATTCAGTTTGTATAAATCCATAAAGCACTTAAGCTTTGCCCAAGTGCTGGTAGCAGATTGCTCAGCCTGTCCTAATCCAGTTTTCATGTTTTCTTTAGACTTTGAGGATGCACATGATCAGGTGATTTTTTAAGTTGAAAGGCATAGATAGGGGGAAAAGAAACAAATTATAGTGGGATGAGATTATGAATTTTATGCTAAGTTTATGATTATGTGATTTTGCATGCATATGATAAGCAGGGGTACAACAGTTAGGTAGTGGGATGCTATTAGATGATGAAATTTATGTCAAATTAGATTGGTGAATAGGCAAAAATCCTGTTCAGCATTTTGCATTTACATAATGGACAAAGACATACAATTTTAACTAGAAACACTATTAAATCCTTAATTGTCCGAAATGCTTTCCATGCAAATACAGGTTCAGAGAATCTGATAACTTCATTCTAGCTTAATTCATTTTACTTTATATCTGCCACAGCTCAATGGTGCCTGGTTCAAGAAATCCCATGTGGGGAGAGGAGTTCAATTTCTCTGTCGATGAGCTCCCAGTCCAGGTAACTATCGTGAATTGTCATAGTTTTATTTTGAAATTAGTGTTGTGACAATGAGAATTTTGGATACTGGTTTGATCCTTCCTTCTGTGTGAATTTGTAATAGACATTTTTTTTCCTCTTACATTCGTCTCTAACATCTCTTTAGAATTAGTCATTCTCTTTGCTGGATTAGAATTTTCAGAAGTTAAATTCAAAGCTAAGATATTGATCTACTATAAACACTAAAGAGCACTAGGTAGGCAAAACCCAAATAAAAATGTAGATTTATATACATTTGAGGATCTAGAGCATTTACTACCAAACTTTAAGCATCCTAAATTCCTTCAAAATAACAATGAATTAGAGAAGATAGATTTCTGATGTCCCTCTGCATGTAATGTTTGTACTACTTGTGATGTAGGACAACTAGCAAGGCTAGTATTTAGATTGGAATTCAGGTTATATTCTGGCTAGAGTGAATAGGGAAGTAGAAAAAACTCACTATCTTAATCCTGGCTGTGAATAACAGAAGAAACAAATTATAGGGACAGTTTGCTGGGTAAAATGAAGAAAAAGGTAACTGCGACACACTTGGAAGCTCCAACAGTACTCTGAAATTCTTTAAGCAAATTCTTTCCTAGTAGTAAATCAGAAAAAAGAAAAAAAAGAAAAAAAAAAAGAAACCTACACCCCACATCATCACATGACATTAAGGCAATATTTGGATTGAAGTGCACAAAATTAAAATTCAAGGAATTAAAGATCCAGGTTTTTATAAGATTGATTATATGGATTTTCACAATCTTTATTGTTTTATATGCTTGCCTCATTTTGAGGGAATCAGTGAGTTTTTACCTCATGGATCAGATTCTCAGCTTTATATTTCAAAACGTTGTTTGAAGTGAAATTTGTGGGAATTCCTCTAGTTTCTTAGTTGTGTTCAAATTTTAATTGAGTTCTAGGTCAAGCGCCAAGTGCCAATCATGTTGTACAACAGATTATATAATTTTCCACAGATGGCCTGCATGGGGTTTAGATATTAGAAAGTGAAAATGAGTTTGCAGCTACTGACAATAGTAAGGTTTCTAACTTACATCTTGATGAAGTACAGGAAGCAAAAACTTACATTAGGGTTCTGGCTCTTGACAGAGGCATAATTTGTTTTTGATTGCAGTAGATTTATCTATTAGAAAATCTACAAATTGGGAAAGTATGTGGTCTCTTTTTTGCTTCTAGCCCAAGCTAAAGGACACATAGAGTGCTGATTCTTGACCTTGTCACCAAGCAAAACCCTCTGTTCCACAAATCCGTTTGGTGTTTTTAACACAGACATAATTTAGTTTTGAAATGCAGTAGAGTTTCTTTAACCACTAGAAAATCCACAAATTAGGAAAGCATGTGGTCTCCTTTTAACTTCTAGCCCTAGCTAAAAGACACAAAGGCCTGATTGACCTTGTCACCAAGCAAAATTCCTTGTTCAACAAACTTGTGTGGTAAAGTGACCTGTATGCTGACATATTAATGATCCAATCAACTATATAAAAATACTTATTTGTAAACCAGCAAAGAGATCCAATCGTCATAAAGTTATGTCTAAAGGTGTAGCCTTTATTATAAGGTTTCCAAGGGGGTATGCATCCTAATATGCCAACATACTGGTACCATGTTTCAGTCTTGTGCTGTATTTTCTATTAAGGTTTCTATTAATAAGATAAAGTGGTGTGAAGTGTAAAGTTAATTGGAGTGTGTTTTCTATTTTTCATGCAAATAAAGACTCTTAATAAAGTTTATTTCACAGTTTTAATCCTTTATGAACTTGCATTTAACTTTTATTTCTTTTATTTTTGTATTTTTATGTATTTTATTTGCTGAAATAACCAGATTATTGTAACAATATATGATTGGGATATAATCTGGAAAAGTACTGTTTTGGGCTCTGTAAATGTTCCAGTTGAAAGTGAAGGTCAAACTGGTGCAGTATGGTACACACTGGATAGCACATCTGGGCAGGTAATTTTTCTTCTTAAATTCCATTTCCCATTTGTTCTCTATTCATTATCATGTTGGTATTTTTCAATTTTCTTCGTATTTGAATGGAGGTCAATAATGTTATACTTTTTGTCAGGTTTGCCTGCTCATTAAAACAATAAAGCTCCCTCTAAATTATTCCAGGTAGTCTTTTGATTTGTTACTTTTTATCTTTTTGTGTTCTTTAGCTTTTCTAATCAATTTATTCTCTTTGTATCTCCATGATTAGAAGAATGCCTCTTTTTACATGCTTATCAATCACTCTGTTTATATTATACACCTGCTGGCTGCATGAATTGCTTCCTTTTTATCAATATTGCAAATTAATGAGTATCTATTTTACTCTGGGCTGCATTTTGTAATGCTAGAACTGGCAAGGCTACACTGTGCAATGTGAATGATGAATAGCATGTGAAGTGGCATGTTCAATTAGGGACTCCTCTCTAGGGAATTCTTTTAACTAAGATTTTGGTCATCTAGCTTTGGCTTTTTTCCCCTCCTTCAACTATCGTCTAACTGCTTGCACTGTGTTGATTATTTTGCATACTTAATGATGTTAAATATAATAATTTTTTTTCCTCTTTTTATTGTTTTTGAAATATACCAACTTATGGAACCATCAATTTTTTTTCCTGTTACACTTATTTTAGGGAACTTCCTTTTCAAATATTGTTTATTTTCTCTAACTATTTCGATGTATAATTAGGCAGAATACATAACTAAGCCCTCATACTTCAGTTTTGTTACATTAAGCTGTGTGAAACATTTCATTCTTAATGCCCTAACAATATTTTTAGTTTGCCAAAAATTTTGTCTATTTAAAATGGCAACCCCACAAGTAGGTACAGGCTATTAAACCTAATTCTTTTTAAAGATAAAAAGTCCTTGAGGAATGTTTTTTCTTAAAAGTCTTCTATTACACTTGAAATAAGAAGAATAGGAGGCCCAAAGAGAGTTTCAGCTCTAATAATCCTTTGGCATTGACTTCATTTTATTATTTGCATGATGAAGTGAGATGGCTCCTTAAGAAATTCCTTACTATAGGAGTGATCAGTGATTCACTAAAAGCGAAAAAAAAAGTCCTTAGCTGGTGAAGTAGGTAAACTAGTGTGTGAAAGGCTCAATGTGATTGAAAAAAAGTGCATAGTCTAGCTGGTGTTAATTTAAATATATATTTTCTTCTTTCTAAAAGAAAATCAAAACTACCAATCTATATGTAGTTTTATTGTTTTCCCTTTAAGGATGAAGACAATTGAATCATGTTGTTATGAAGCCTTAGATCATGTCACTGGATATCGGATTTTGTGCAACTAGTTAAAGGAAGTTGCGGTCTTGGAACTCGTTAGAGAGAACTGGTTATCACTTAGACTTTGAGAGCATTTGGTTCAACTTTTTGGAGCAGTTGATAGTTGTTAGATGCCTAACAACTGCTAAAGTGTTGTTTGGTAAAACATTCCAATCATCAACTGATAATTGATTTTATCCCTAATCAGCTGCTGATTTTGAAATTTTTTTCCATGAGTTGGTAGCCATTTTGATTTGATTTTTTATTTGAACTATATTATCCTTATAAATTTTTATTAATTACAAAATACCTACTTTCTCTAAATTAATTTTTCAATCAATAAATTATTTGTAATTATTAATTTTTTTAATCAATAAATTATTTATAATTATTAATTTTTTATTTTTAAATGACAAAAATATATTGAGACCATAAATAAAATACTAAATAATACTCCTAACTAGGAAATATTATAAATAATAGTTAAATTAGTAATATCGTTTATTCTAACTGAGAAACTAAATAATTCTCCTAACTAGGAAATATGGAAATTCTTCCATAAATAAAATACTGCCTAAATCAAACCCCTAATCTTAGGGATTAGAACCGTAACATTACTCCCATGAAAACAGAGCTTGCCTTCAAGCTCATATTCTTTTTAAGCTGTGTCACCATCATATTCAACTATTTCCTGCCAAAATAACTTATTGCATTGATTTCTAGCTGAGTACAGTTCATCATAAATGTGGGATCCGACATTTACACCCTGGTCTAATCCTAACAAGGAACCTCCCTCCATTCCCTTGATTTGATTGTTCTTTAAAAGAGAAGATGCAGCAGAACCTTGCATTTCAATTTTTGGAACTGCTTGCTGCCATCCTAGGAGTTGATACTGACTGTCTTTGGAAGGTATATTCACACGAGGGAAATTATAAAGGACTAGGATGCCTGACTTCATCACATTAGCATTTGGGCATTTAGTAACAGCAATAGTAGGTCCATGATGTTTATCTCTGGGCACTGTGCTGTCTACTAGTGGCACGTCTTCTCCTGGCTGCTAGAGTACCATGCAATTCTGTAGTGGTTTGTTGCTGCTGTTGGCAGTGGTCTCCACTTTTTTCTTCAGTCTTTGGTTCAAGCCGGTAATTAATTTCCTCAAATTTAGACTCAATTTGAGCAAGTTGAGCCTCTATCTTTTGACGAATTGCCCTAAATTCTTCACTTAAACTGCTATCGGCCATGGTGATTGGCTCTGATACTAAATTGTTATGAACCCCAAATTGTGTCACCCGACATTGGGTTTGATGCAACTAGTTAAAGGAAGCTGCGGCCTTGGAACTCGTTAGAGAGAGCTCCCTATCTCTTAGACTTTGCTGGAAATTCTTACTTTGAGTTATATTGATGATAATTCTGTCTCTATTTAAGAGATTGCATGCCAATAGCAAAATTATTAAAAGTAGAAATTATTTTCTAACTGGGAAACTAGATGTTTTTAACTAGGAAATATAGGAATTGTATCATAAATAAAATATTGCCTAAACCAAACCCCTAATCTTAGGAATTAGAACCGTAACACTTGTCTAGAATGTACCGTCAAATCATCTTTCACATTGAAGAATTGGATGAGTATTGGTGATATTGTTTTTATTTGTATTGATATAGTTTATAATTTTGTGTTGATAGGGTTATTATGAATGGAATTGCTGGAACTAATGCTCGAAGAAGAATTTCTTTAGATAAACAGGGGCCTACAGTGGTTCATCAGAAACCTGGGCCTCTGCAGACAATATTTAAACTTCCTGCTGATGAGGCAAGATACAATAAATTCATTTCTTGCTGGAATTCTTTATCTACCATATTATAAGAAGTATTTCAATTTGAGAATATATTGTTTTTAGTTACCCCTAATTGAAGTATCAAAATTTGCGAACTAGCTCTCTTGGTTGCTCTTTTGCACATTCAGTTGCTAGCCTAACAAATAGATTGCCTGTTTCAGATTGTGGAACACAGTTATTCGTGTGCACTTGAGAGGTCATTCTTGTATCATGGCCGCATTTATGTCTCTGCTTGGCACATATGCTTCCATTCTAATGTGTTCTCTAAACAAATTAAGGTAAGCCTGTGGTTCATTCACCATTTATTATTTTTAGCATGCAATATATATTATTGTCATAATAATATGCTAAAAACTAGCTTAAGAGCAGTAATCTGAAAACGCTTTGTTAGTGTATTTGCAAAGTTTGATGGTGTTCCTGTTATTCTTTAATTTATTTATTTTTAAGCATTAGACTATGAGTCCACATAATCATGAAAAGGGATTTATTCACTGCATGATGCAATCTCAGGGGAAGGACTATTGTTGCATTTTGATTGGATTGCTTTGTCCATTGATCCCATCTATGAAATTGATTTTGCAGTTTTGATGTGGTTTAGCTCCTCCAAGACTAAAATAGCTGCAAAATTTATGTTTTCCGAGTATTCATGCGATGACATGCATATGTAATTCTTGAATGATTATTGAAAATATTGCACTATTCTTTTTTTGGCTTATTTTACTGATAATGTGCAAAACAAATTTTATTTATGTACTTAATACACCCCACATTCCAAGTCATAGGAAACTGGACTAGTCCTTTTTGTTTTTCCGTTTCATGTCCTCCTAGACATGACAGTGTTATTCAACCTCTGTACATAGACAAAGTAGTCAAGTTATTATGTTCCACTCAGTGCTTCTCTGAATTTTGAAAACCTTGCTTGAAAGGGAGTTTTTAGCTTTTAATATTTGCTTTCATTTAGAAAATATTATGCATGTACTATGTCATGCATAGTTTAACAAATGCTTTCATACTGTAATTCTTGGAAAATTGGGTCATGAAAAATTACTTGAACGATCCTTTTGAATATCTGAGCCGTTATGGTTGAAATTCAATTAGCTTAGTTTGGATTTAGATTTGTTATTCTGTCATGCTAAACATTATTTTAGTTTTAAACAACAGATTTTAACATGAGGTTAAGCTGCTTGGCTTGAATGGGTTCACATTTCATCATCTCTCAAACCAAGAAACTGAATTAATTATAGCAGGACAATTTTTTTTATTTAAATTAGAGTCAAATTATTCATCTTCGACAAAATGATTCCTAAATTAAAGTATATCATTTTTTCTAAGACTGTTTTATTTACATCTCACAGGTGATTATACCTTTTGGAGATATAGATGAGGTATGCTCTTTTATGATATTTATTTTTTCATGAAATTCCCTTAGCTAGCTGTGAAGCATGAAAACTTCTGTTAAGGAGCCTCTGCAGTATCCAATACTGTGTTGGATAGAAAATATTATTGTCATGTATACATATGCCGAAACATGCCCATAAAAAGGTTTTTCTTTTCAAAAGAGTAATTTGGTCACCAACAAAAATAATATGATGACAGATTTTATGCGAGGACAATTATGATTATATATTTCCCTTTTAGACTAGGGTCGTTTTAATTATTGAATTGATGAGATAGGATAAATTTGATTGTTCAATTGTGCTTTTGTATATTTGACTACTTGACTATATTTTTAATAATTGGTGCTCCATTATATCTCAAGGACATGGCCAGATTGTTGAATGACAGAAAATGGTGATATGCTGCTACTTCTTTTTCCCTTTTTGGGCTTTTGCAGATACGTAGAAGTCAACATGCATTCATTAATCCAGCTATAACAATTATTCTTCGGATGGGTGCTGGTGGTCATGGTGTGCCTCCATTAGGAAGTCCTGATGGTTAGTGAATAACTCTAAAATCTTGGAACACTTCTATGCATTTAACCTTGTTTTTCTTGAATCTTGGGTTTGCATATAACATTTAAACTTTTGGTATTAGTTCCTGCACCAAGAGGCTTCAATATTTTATTATTCTCAAATTCTTCAACTGTATGCATCTCATGATTTTAGAAAGGCTGCAATTCGAATAATGTACCTTCCAATAAATGTCCATCTTGTTGATTGAACTCCTCAAAAGGATAACTTTTTTGTGGCTGTGAGGAGGTAACTTAAGTGAATGTGCGTCCTATTCAGCTTGGTACAATTGTTTGCAAACTTTAAAATGAATGCATTAACAAATATATGATTTTATTTTATTTTTTCTTTATTATGACTAAGGCTTTGTTTGTTTCGAGATAAATGACTTTTCTATGAAGAAAGTAATTTGCGAGAAAATCAATCATTTTCTCAATTTTATAGCAATTTTAATTTTGTTTCAAAAAACACCATGATGATAGTTGGAGTCCTTGAGATTCTACATTTGTAATTCCATTTACATTTGTAATTCCATTTGAACAGAGGAGAAAATTATGTAAGAAAGAACTGATACATTGCAGCATTCATCAATGACTTATAGTGCCCAATGGCAATTGGTAAAGGTTGGTGGATTTGTGGGTATGTGATATATGGATTTATTATAAGCTACTTAACTTTTCATGAGTCATAAATTTAGAAATGACTGTATTTTTGTAAAAGGGAAATTATTTTTCTTGAAATCAAAGCCCAAGTATAGTCAAACTTTATTTTTTTGAATAATTTATTGCTAAGTTCTGGCCAATTCTGCACTAAAAAGGATTAGTTGGTATCTACTAAGCTCTATAATTGGCACTTTGAGCTTTGTTTTTGCATCTGCATTTCAGAGATTGTCACATAAAAAGGACGTAAAACTATCATGTGATTTAGACTTCTGGCACTTTGAAGGTCATGGCTTGTTTTATATCAAATGAAATAAGTACTCCATGTTCTTAATTTTTGACAATAACCTTTTTTTACCCTAAGACTAACGTGTCATTCGTCGGGTATAAGTTATGAGATTCACATAGATGATCTAACAATCTAGAACTCTTACTTTCTTGTAGTAACTTATGTTAGGCAGGCATAAAGCATTCTATGAAATAAAAGTGGTGGTTGTTAACGTAGAGTATTGGTTTCATACAAATATCAAACGACAGATATTGAAGTGTCAAAACCCTAAACCATGGAGCATATATATAATTAACACAAAATAGGGGATGGGATTATTCTTTCATAATTTGTAAAGATCAGGATTACTGATGTGGTTAGGCCTTTCTAACCTTTTTTTTAGTGTTGATTTGATTGTAATTTTGAAATTTCGGTTGCTTAATTTGCTCAGAACAGGTCTGCACATGTCAGGGAATTGTCTTGGTTTTGTCATCTGCTCAGATATTCTTTTTGATCCTTTACCTGCGCAGATTTGTTGGAACATACATTAGGATTCACTTAGTAGAACTGTTGCTTGAAGATTCTGAAAAAGTGCAACATCTAGATAGAATGTTGATACATGTATCCAAATATCAATCATGAATTTTATCACCTTTCTGGTTGTCTGTCTTTTTAAGCTACATATGTCCTTAGAATTATCTTGTTTAGTTTCATCTTCAGGCAACTTATTGTCTCTGCCCTCCAACAAGTTAGGACATCCTTCCTTGAAATTTTGTCAATTGAGATGCTGCCTCTTGATATAGTTTCTTTCTTGGCATTCAATAGACACTGTTGATGTTTTCACTTTACTTCTTTTGTCTTCCCCTATTTATTACAATCCTATTTTTAGCATGAGCTCAGTCTTCAAATTGTGTTTATACTGCTTTTATCCCTTGTTGCCATTTTCAGGTAGAGTCAGGTATAAATTTGCATCCTTTTGGAACAGGAATCATGCATTTAGAGCGTTACAGCGTGCAGCAAATAATTACCACGATATGTTAGAAGCTGAAAAGAAGGTATATTTGGAGCTTCATGAATGAACTCTTCTACTATCTTATGTTATTATTCATAGAGATTTTCTTAATTATTTACATATGGAATTAATGTGACAATTAAAACAACTTAAGAGATCTATTAATTTTCTAGTCATATTGTAAATTAGCTGTTCCTTTGAACATAAACCTTTTGTTTGGTCTGTCCATGGCTTAGATTTTTAGTTTCTTGATATTGTATGTAGGCTCAGTGAAGAACTTGTTCATGCAGTTGCTTGGACTTAATACAGTCCCTTTCTTTATGCATATCAAGGATGAACCTGGCATTAACACTTTGCCGTTGCTAATAACTTTTTCCTATCAATTACTATTTAAAACCATAATATATGGTGCAGTAACTTCATGAAAAATTATCATATAGTCATGGATATCTTTTGTTTGAGGTTTAACTTTTCAAATGTGGTTGATGGGAAAAGCTATAGAACCATCATTGTTACTTCATGTCCTAGTGTGGGATGAAAAGTGAAATGTGTACTGTCCATTGGGTTTTATTCTTTCTATGAAAAAATAAGGCTATCAATTTTGAATTTGTTAGGACTTAATTAGTTATTTTGTGGATTTTAATTCTCATGGATACTATCGTCCTATAAAACAAAGAAACTTTAGTGGATCCTGAATGGTGAATAGTGGCATTAGCTGCTAGTGCTATGCTCTGATAGCAGTACACCTGCTTTTTTTGCCTGTAACTGCTTTGAACTTTTTCATGGGAATTTACATATTCCATTTTATATCTGTTATTATTATGTAGGAGAGAGCTGAATCCGCATTACGTGCTCATAGTAGTTCTGTTAGAGGTGGTAAGATTCCCGAAGACATTGTACCAATAGTGAAAAAGCATCAAGCGTTTATCAAAGAAGAGGTTCTTGTCGGTATATACAATGTATGAAACATATTTTCTCCCTGCCCGATTATTATAATTGTCTTATTACCTTGTTATTGTATTATTAATTATATCTTCATTGCAGGATGAATTTCCTTGCACAGCTGAGCAATTTTTTAATATATTGTTAAATGATGACTCTAAGTTTACTAATGAGTATCGTGCTGCTAGAAAGGATACAAATCTTAATGTAAGTTGTTCCCTAAAGATTACTGACCTTAACTTTCCTACATGTTTGATGAATTATCTGCTCTTTATATTAAATTGCATGGTCCCTTCTGTGGTTTCTTATGTTTTAGCTTAACTTGTTTGTGTATGGTCCTCGTCTACAGACATATTCTGGCATATGTTTCTATGAATGTATATGCACAAAACACATTTTTGGCATATGTTTCCTGTTAGGGGTTTGGCAGATGTTCTTGCAATATATTATGGTAAATATTCAGGTCTTCAAGGCAAAGCAAATTGGAAAACAAAGAGATTTGAGATAATGTCTAAGGTTGAACATTGCTTAAAATGTTGGATAGTCAAGTCTGGCAAATATTATAATTAGGTTTTAGTTGTACTAAATGAACTACTGGATGTGTTCCCTTTAAATTTCCTTCTTTTTCTTTCCTCCACTTTTCAGAGAGGATGGTGGAGTCTAGAAGCTAGGGTGATCTTGCAGCTTTCGGAGGGCATGGATTTTCACTCAGTTGTAGTCACTATGGGTCAAAATTTAGCCTCAAATTATACCATTGCTTCCAAAAACTATATAAATATAGCCAAAGACCATTTTAAATAGGGTAAGACAGATTTCCCTCGGTTGTAGATTTAATGTAAAGGCTGTTGTATAATTGCTAACGAAGTGTGCTTTCGTATTGCCATGCATGGTAGTTCATGGATATGATGTTATTCTTGAAGTGTACTGTTGTCATTGGGCCATTGGATATCTGAATTGAGTTTGTTTTGGAAATCAAATTTCCATGTTTTACTGTATTTTATCAGAATTTAGTTAATACTATTTTTAGTTATTTATTAATGCTCTCAAGATCAACTGGGTCCTTATAGTTAAGCTATTTCCAGATGGGACAATGGCATGCTGCTGATGAATATGACGGTCAAGTAAGAGAGATAACATTCAGATCTCTATGCAATAGTCCCATGTGCCCACCAGACACAGCCATGACAGAATATCAGCATTCAGTTTTATCTTCAGATAAGCAAATATTGGTGCGACCTCTCATCTCATTCTCCGCCCTAAATTTCTTTTTTCACTCTAATCACAACTGCTACACCAATGAACCATTTCTTTGTTTATTTCTCCTGTAAGCGTCCTTGGCTGTGTTAGTACTTCCTGTTTTCCTTATTGTCAACTGTTTCTAGTTATTATTTTCTAAATCTCTGCCGCTTTTTAGGTGTTTGAAACAGTACAACAGGCTCATGATGTTCCCTTTGGGTCTTATTTTGAGGTATGTCCCATTTAGACATCTTACAACGAATATATCTCAACTAACAGTACATAAACTAGTTCCAAAGTTTGGGCCATCCAATCGACTAAGCTTGAGTTATATGGCATAATCTCAACTATTTTTTTAATGTAAAATAAGATAAGCTAGGAGATAAAAATGAGAAGTTAAAATTAGGATAACGTTCTTTAAATTTTTTATAGAAATAAAATAGAATATTATATTAATTTGGTATTATTTTATTATTTTAAATTTTTTGTCAATTAATTTTATTTTTATTTTAGTATCTTATATTCTATTTGATTTACATATTTCTATTTTTAATTTAATATTATTTATAAATTTTTAAGGAATAATATTTGTCAAGTAATTGAAATATCAAGGAGTAATTCCATAATTATGTAAGCAAAATCTAGTTTTAAAAGAAAAGCTTTTCCTCACTTTTGGTGAGGAGACAGGATGAAGCCATTATCTTGTCTTCTCCCAAGTAGGAGCCAAACGAAATACAATAAAAGTTATTGTCATTTATTGTCCAGTTCTGTATACCAAATGCAACCTATATTTTAGTCAAGTAAATCGGTGGACTGTTAGATCAGAGAAAGAAAGAAAAAAGCGAGACATTAGTTTCATTCTATAAAGCGAGACGTTATTTCACAAACTAGACTAGATATTAGAATTAATAATCCATTATTTTTGTATATTATTTAGCTTTATAGAATGAAACTATGCCAGCTGCATGTTTCATATAACATTATTTACTAACTAATATATTTCACACATCTAATGAAATTGTGTTGCTGCTGCTGCATCAGGTTCATTGTCGCTGGAGAGTGGAAAACAAGGGTGAAAATTTATCTACAATAGATATAAAAGTCGGTAAGTCAATCACTCTCCTTTCATCTCCTTGACTTGCCAACATATGAACTGATTAACCACGCCTTTGATTTTGCTGTTAATTACACTTGAATGCAAGACTGTCTTGAATTCTTATCTAATCTGTTTTTTTATATTACTACCCAATTAATGTTTCTTCTGCTGTTCAACCTTATGATTGATCATTCGTTTACAATTTCTGCAGGTGCACATTTTAAGAAATGGTGCGTGATGCAATCCAAAATTAAGGCAGGAGCAATCAATGAGGTTAGTTCATTTTTTATTTGACCTTTTTCCTTTTCCCTTTTATGGGATCTCTGTTGATCAATAATTAGGAATCAATATGATATTGATAGAATTCAAAACTCCAAATCTAATTAAAAGTTTTTATAACTTCATTCTATAGTACAAGAAGGAGGTGGAATTGATGCTAGAAATGGCACGGTCATGTATTAAATCTAATATTTCCATCAACGAGGCTGGTAAGCCCTCTTCCTCCTCCATTGTAACACAAGATACCAGTTAATAAACTCAGCATCTCACTCAAATTGAGTTTCTTTTTTCTTTTCTAAATTAAATGTTATTGTATTATTTTTCCCTTAACTATGTTATTTTGTTATATATTTATATGTAAAGCCACCATGTGTCGGCCTTATGGTGGATATAGGTGTAGATTTAGTGCGACATTGTAAATTCACCCTGTCTCCATTGAAGAGAACCAGCGGTGGTGTCTGTTATTGTTTTGTTTGTGGTGGAACTGCAATCTCAGGTTTTTGAAGCAGTAAAATGTACAATTTCTTCTTTTGCTTTGATATATATATATTTTTTTGTCAATGAAGGTTTAAATTTTATATTTGATGCTGATGTTTATTTCCAGTCAACTGAATTTGCAGTTTCTGAATTCATTTCGTTTGTCGAAAACCCTTTTAATCCTCACACTGACTGCCCACTTTAAGAGTGTATGAGAATTTTATCTAATAGTCGGTGTCTAACGTCCTATAAAATATGAGTACAACTTAGAAAATGACCATTTGAAAGAACATCCTTAAAAAAAAAAAAAAAAAAAGAAAGAACATCCTTATTCTAGGGTTAGGTCATATCAACCTATTTAGGGTAGGTATTTTACTATTTAGGTAAGTATTTTATTTTTAGTAGGTTATTTGTTTTAAATTTATTAGAATTATTAGCACAATTATGAAAAAGCCTATAATATAGCTTTCTTACTTAATGTCATAATTTAGTCCTATAAAAAACTGTATGGATAAAAGCAGCCAAGCAGATTTAATCAAAAGAAACAGAGATTTGGAAGTCTCTCTTCCAACGAGATCCAAGGTTTCAAACTTTTCCTTTGATGAGCTTGACTTATTAGGAAAGCACAACTATGGTACCCGTCAATTGGAACTCAAAAAAATTTCAGTGGATTGGTCATAATTTAAAGACTACTCTTTTTGATTTGGACCTCCAGAACACAGTAATCCCTTGGGAGAATTAGTCAATCTAAAATAGACAGGTTTCATCAAAGAGTAGGTCAGGGCTAATAGATATGTGCAGGCTGACCAACAGGTTAGTTTGTTTACGGCAAGGCTAGATGATTCAATCCTGCTCGATGTAGAAATGTATAACCCGCCATATTTAGTTCTTGCCATGAACCTAGCTCGGGCATTCGAGCAGAAACAGCAAATATTATGGCAAAGTAGTAACATGTGTCCTACTTCTAAAAATTTGGTTTTAACTATTGCAAAAGGGAATATGCGAGCTGCAACAAAAGGTTCAGCCATGGCACAATAGTACAAACTCCTTCGATAAAGAAACTAAATCAGGCGGAAATGGTTGAGCAAAGAGGACTTTGCTACAACATTGATGAACGCTATACAACATGGCATCAACGCAAGAAATTACTTGGCTTGAAATTACAAATTATCTATTTGGCATTGCGTTTGAAAAAAACGCTTTTATAGAACATTTTTTATTTTTAATTTTTTTGAGTTTTGAAAAACTATTTTTAGAGAGAATCAGTTAAATAGATACTTTTTTCAGAATCAAATTTGAGAAAAACAGTTTATAAAAAATTTAAAAAATCAGTCAATTAAATCAAAAAATTATAAACCTGTTTTTTGAACACTCAACAGTAATTCCAAACACCCGCAAACTATGGTGCTAATCTAACAACCCACACCAACTATGGTTAAGTCTATGGTTGCTTCTCTTCGTTCCAAACTTGAGGACAAGCTCTCTTTTTAGGAGAGAAGTGATATTACGATAGGTTAGTCATATAAATCTATTTAGGTAAGTATTTTACTATTTAGGCAAATATTCTATTTCTATTTCTAGGATTCTTAAGTTATCCATTATTTGTTGTAAGTTTTCTTAAATTATTAGGGAAATTATGAGAAAGTCTATAATATAGTTTTTCCATTTTTTTTGTAATAATTTAACCGTATGAATAAAAACAAGCAAACAGCATTAATCAAAAGAAAACACAGAGATCTGAAGCTCTCTCTTCCAATGAGGTCCAACATTTCAAGCTTGCCTTTGATGAACTTGATTTAATAGTTAAAAATAGGTTGTTCAAAGAATCAAAACAAGGGAAACGATACATTCAGGACGTGATCCATAACTCACGGCCACAACATATTGCTTATATTTACTAAACAATTTTAATTCTTTTCTCATTCATTTATAATTATTCAAACTTAATTGACTTCAAATCGAAACAGTATAATTTTATTACTCAATTAGAATAATAAAATCAAAAAAGCTTTTTAAATAAATTTAATCATATCATATTTTTATTCTACTTCACTTAGAGTTAATTACTTTAATTCATTTTTTACGTAATCTTATTTATAATAAAATAAAATGTCCATAATATTATAAGAATACTTTTATATGGGATTAAAATTATAATAATATTTGTAATTTTTAATATAGATTGAATTATTTGTGAGAATAGGAATATATATTATTACAGTATTATGATATCATATCACACTTTAATTAATTAAAGATGACACAAATATATGCATTTTATTATACATAAGGTAAAAAATAAAGTTTGATTAATAATAATTTAAGAAAGTTCTAAATCTCATTCTTGTCTAAGTGGAGATGGTAAATAGATAGCATCGTCATAAATTATGCATTTTCGAGTAAACTATTTTGTGTTATATTTCTATAATTAAAAAAAAATCTCAAATGTAAAACCTTGGTTTTTGAAGGTGGTAGAATATAATGACTTGAAAGTAAGGATTACTACTTAATATTGCATTTAAATCAAAGAATTCAAATTGAGAGATTCAAATTTAATAATATATACATACTTTATTGGTTTTAATGCATTTACAGATTGAGATTTGAGTTAATCAATTTGCAGAATATATATGTTAAATATGAGATTTCAAATCTAACTTATTGGTTTCAAGTTTAAGCACAGAATCTGATGTTGCCTAAATGGAGAGGATCTAATAATTTTTAATGTGACAAATAGTTATTTGTACATCAAATTAAAAACAGAATAGCTTTCATCTTAATAAGAAAAAAATGCATTGACTAATGCTTAAAGTATAAGAAAAGTATAGGATATTTTTGAGAACTTCTTTATATAACCAACTTCATCATCTTGAATTTCTTCTCAAGAAGGTAGCTTTAAGAAAAGTGCATTTAATTAAAACTAAAAAGGAAAACAAAAAGAAATGGAAGCAAACAAAGAACTTCAACAATCTAAAGAAGGTGCATAGATTGTAGCATTTGAGAATGATTCTTAAATGGCTCGTGAATTAGCAGCATCTCTCAAATGTCTACTTATCGACCAAAATGACATCATCAAAAAACCCTTCTAAATTTAGCCAAAGCCCAATTACTCTCACTTGGGTTTCACAAGACTTACCTTTTGAAGTTATTTGTGAAATTGCTTCAACCCAACTCAGCTTGAAAATCAAAGTTGTCATCAATTCTACTCTTTCTCATCATGAATCTCATATCCACAAACTGGTAAGTTTTCAAAAGGCTCAACTAATCATTATGAAATCCAAGGCAAAGGAAGAAGATGTTAGTTATGGCTATAGCGATGGACACATCTTGAAACTCAACGTCAACAAAGATTCATTTGATGTGGAGAAAGTGGTGTCTGAAATGTCTAGTTTGCTACTTCATTAGAAGGAGAAAGAAGAGGCAAGTAAAGAAGAGAGCAAAACCAAAATCAAAATCAAACAACTAAAGAATGATCACTTGCATGCATTACTCTTATTAGAGAATCCAAGAAAAGATAATCTTGCTTGCAACAAATGCTCAGAGCTTCTCTTTGACCCCTCCTATCATTGTGAAGAGTGTGATGAATTCACCCTTCACAAGTCATGAGCAGAGATCGCACCAAATGTGGGACTTCTTTCTTCCCAAAATTGCCTTACATTTTTTAATAGCTCGAACTTTGATCAATATGACTTCCAAGGAACCTATAAATGCAAGAATTGTGAAGAATTCTTAGATGATTGTTGTGATTGCCTACTCCAAACCCACCTCAACCTTGGGTACTTGCCAACAATTCTTTATGTTGAAAAGCGTCCACATCCACTCAATTTTGTAATTATGCCATTAAGGTATAATTATCAGTACCTGTGTTGCATATGTAACAAATTGGGCAACTCATTTAGTTACAAATGCTTAAAATGTAATGATTCCAACTTTGATGTTCATGTGAATTGCATTTTACCACACACCATCAACATCAAGAAGAGCAAAGATGGCCAGCAGCATTATTGCTTCTTGCTTAACTTTTGGTCCTTTTCATCTAGACCAAGCAAAAGATCTTGCGATATTTGCAGCAAAGAAACAGAAAATGGTCAATTATTTTATGAGTGCAAGGATGTAGATGTAGATATTCACTTCAAATGTATGCCTGCACTGATCACCAAGAAAAGGGTAAAGAAATCTATCACTGATCAAGAAACAATTGATGAAAGCCATGTTGATGGTCTGACCACCAAAAAAAGGGTAAAGAAATATGTCCCCTCTCCTTTTCCCACTTTCAGTAGATTAAGAAGGCCTCCTTATTTGGTTTCTGAGCTTTCTAGTGAACAAAAATTGAGGGAACTACTCAAAATATATTCGAACAACGATAATGATGATTATCTTAGCAAGGAAAAGCTAAGAGACGATATCAGTATGATTGATAATATTCCTTTACGAAGGCAATTTCAGAAGATATTCACTAATGACAATATAGATAGATATATCGACGAAAAAGAGTTGGATGAACTTGTCAAATATTATATTGAACATGTGCAAGCCATTAAGTAAAAAATTTGTATGTTTGTTTACAATTGATGCAATTGTCTTCGTTACAGAATTGAGCTTTTGTTTGATTTTATCTAAGCAGTCAGTGATTAACAAAATTTCCAAATTAAATCATAATCAAAATATTTAAAACAACAAAATTTAGTTAAGAAAATATGAATTATTATGATTCTTCTATTAACAAACAACTAGACATTTGTGTACGAATACAACTAATTAATTCAGGAAGGCTTTGTAACATAGAATTAATTATTTTAGAACACACACATGTGTATTAATAATTGTAAAAATTGGGCAAAGCTCAATTTGTTACAGGACAAATGCTTTGAATTAATGCTGCATATGGTTTCAACCTAATTTGATGTTCATGCGAATTAATTGCATTATACCAACAATTAACCAACATTGCTTCTTGCCCAACTCTTCAACTCTTCTTCTAGTATAGTTTAGTCTAGTCCCAGTGCCATATTTGCTGCAAAGAAATACAAGAGGTGAATTATTTTATGTAGATATTCATTTCAATAAGAATAAATAAAGTCACTCGAGAAACTTGTGGATAATCCTAAGTTACCGATCCATCAGCACATTGCAGCAATGATTTGACTTCTCTATGTAAATTTTCACAGTCCATATGTTAGTTACTATGTCCAAAAAATAAAATCCAATGACTAAAATTCTACAAAACAAAAGGTTGCATGGGAAACATTTTCTTTTGAAAGTTTTTCTTTTTATAAATAAACGTCATAAAATTTTTGTGTTAGAATTGAATACATATATATACACACACATTAAGTTTTTGCATGATACTGTTAGATAAAACATTAAATCAATTTAAATAAACATAATTGCAAAATAGTTATTCAAGTCCATAGAATTGCAGAAACTTCGATAAATTGAGTAAACAAACAAATTTCTACGTGAACGAACACAAATTTCCAAAAAAAAAAAAAAACAATTGGAAATAATTAATCTCCTTTTGAATTTTTATGAGATAAATAAAGCTTATAATTTTTTTTAAATTATTAAAATTAATATGACCTATCATATGTAAATGAACATGAATAAAACCTAATTTTTTTAAAAAATGGTAAATTTAAATAACAATAGTAGAATTGACAATTTTGAGTATAACACAATATGACACAAATTGAAGTATATATGAATTTGAGTTAAACAGTATGTGTCATAAAGGTGTCAATATGTTTATAACACAGAAAAAATTATGTCATAAACGGATTTTATTAGTTTAATCTATTATGACACTATTAGACATGTTAAAAATATTAGTGTTATTTAAATTATTTAAAGTATTCAAATATATATTATAATATTTTTAAATATATATAATTTACGTTTGTATGTGAGTAAATTTACAATTCATTATGTTAAAACTAATTATATTAATATATGTAAATAAATATTAACATATTGGTTGTTTAATTATTATTAATTAACTTATATTATGTTAATATTATAGTAATATATTTAAAAACATATGTTTAGATAAATTAATACATATATACTATACTACACTAATATTACAAATGTATAATACATTCTAACATATATATATATATATATATATATATATATATATATATATATATATATATATAGTAATTAATTAGTATAACCTATATATAGATTTTATTAATTAACAGTTGTAATTTTAGGGTGAATAGTTTTGATTTCTACTAATAAAAAACTACATCAAATAATGAAAAAAATGATACTTTGTTTCAAAAAAAAATATTTATCTTTATTACTACTATGTAGTTTTTAGTAAGTATAAATATAAAATTTTTATATTTGAGAGTTTTTTTTTTAAATTTTATTGTTTATTTTATATTTTATTATATCTTCTTCTTTTTTGCGTATAATCATGTTTAAATACATTATTATCATGTAAATAGATTGCATGATACGTTTAAACAACTAATAATTTGTTATCAATATATTATTTTGGAGGCAAAATATTATTATCCTTTAGCACCAATAAAATCATGCGTATGTAGCAAAATATATTAATCCTTAACTACAAAAGCTATAAATTGTGTAGCTGACTTTTAGCTATGCTATTTTGCTACAGGAAGTAACCGTTGTGGAAAAAGTATTTAGCCAAAGGAATTATTACTTTTAGCCATGATACAACTTGTAGCTGAAAATATAAAATGTTGTAGTGAGGAATGGCAGCTTAATCTACATCATGGAGAAGAAAACTTAATAAAAAGAAGACACAGAATTTTACCAACTATCACCGATTCATCATGAAAGAAGGTTATGGTCATTGAAATTTTGTTTGGTTTTCTTTTGCAATTTCCTTAAATATAGATGAAATTTAACCATGATATAGGTGTTAGAGCGGATACTAGCTATTATTTTAATAACATTTTTTGTACATAAAAAATAAGTCATCGAGAATATAAAAAACAATTACACAAATATCATGAAGAGGCTATTATTTTAGTAGCATTTTTTTATACAAGATGGTGAATAAAGCTTTAGAGCACACAGAAACAAGAAGCCAGTGAGAATAAAAAATCACACCAACATAATGAAGTAGCCATAATTAGACCCCATGCTCCAACATTTTGATATGGAGACAAAACATTACAAGCTATATATTGTTGCGATTTGAGAAATGAACTCAAAACACTAAAGCAATTGTATTTGTGGCCCATGTACCATGTCGTCCAAGCCACAAGGCTTTGGTTCCCCCACAATTCAAAAGGTAGGAATAGGAATTCCACTTTTTTTTTTTTTTATAAGATCGAAATTATTTTTTGGACATAACTTTTAGTAAAACTATATATATATATATATATATATATATATATATATATATATATATATATATTTAACAATTCGATCACTGATATTTATAGTCTCCTTCAATTCCAAATCATATATTCAGTTTCCATTCAATGCACAGTCCCAAAACTTGAAAAACTGTATATATATAATAATATATTGCATTTAAATCAAAGAATTAGCAAGTTTTCAAAAGGCTCAACAAAGATTCATTTTGTGTTATATTTCTACAATAAAAAAATATCTCAAATATAAAACCTTGGTTTTTGAAGGTGGTAGAATATAATGACTTGAAAGTAAGGATTACTGCTTAATATTGCATTTAAATCAAAGAATTCAAATTGAGAGATTCAAATTTCATAATATATACATACTTTATTGGTTTTAATGCATTTACAGATTGAGATTTGAGTTAATCAATTTGCAGAATATATATGTTAAATATGAGATTTCAAATCTAACTTCTTGGTTTTAAGTTTAAGCACAGAATCTGATGTTGCCTAAATGGAGAGGATCTAATAATTTTTAATGTGATAAGTAGTTACCTGTACATCAAGTTAAAGACATAATAACTTTGATATTAATAAGAAAAAAAAATGCATTAACTAATGCTTAAAGTATAAGAAAAGTATAGTATATTTTTGAGAACTTTTTTTATATAACCAACTTCATCATCTTGAATATCTTCTCAAGAAGGTAGCTTTAAGAAAAGTGCATTTGATTAAAACTAAAGAGGAAAAAAAATGGAAGCAAACAAAGAGCTTCAACAATCTGAAGAAGTTCCATTGATTGTAGCATTTGAGAATGACTCTCAAATGGCTCATCAATTAGCAGAATTTCTCAAATGCCCACTTATCGACCAAAATGATATCACCAAAGCCCTTCTAAATTTATCCAAAACCCAATTACTCCTACTTGGGGTTTCACAAGACTTACCTTTTGAAGTTATTGTAAAATTGCTTCAACCCAACTCAGCTTCAAAATCAAAGTTGTCATCAATTCTACTCTTTCTCATCATGAATCTCATATCCACAAACTGGTGGAATTATCATATTTTCAAAAGGCTCAACTAATCATTATGGAATCCAAGGCAAAGGAAGAGGATGATGGTTATGTCTATAGTGATGGACAAATCTTGAAACTAGACGTCAACAAAGACTCATTTGATATGGAGAAAGTGGTGTCGGAAATATCTAATTTGCTACTTCATCAGAAGGAGAAAGAAGAGGCAAGTAAAGAAGAGAGCCCAAACGAAATCAAAATAAAACAACCAAAGAATGACTGCTTGCATGCATTAAGCTTATTAGAGAATCCAAGAAAAAATAATCTTGCTTGCAACAAATGCTCAGAGATTCTCTTTGGCCCCTCCTATCATTGTGAAGACTGTGATGAATTCACCATTCACAAGTCATGTGCAGAGCTCGCACCAAATACGAGACTTCTTTCTTTCCAAAATTGCCTTGCAGTTTTTAATAGCTCGAACTTTGATCAATATGACTTCCGAGAAACCTATAAAAGTAAGATTATTTGTGAAGAATTCTCAGATAATTGTTGTGATTGCCTACTCCAAACCCACCTCAACCATGGATTCTTGCCGACAATTCTTTATGATGAAAGGCATCCACATCCACTCAATTTTGTAATCATGCCATTAAGGTACAATTATCAGTATATGTGTTGCATATATAACAAACTGGGCAACTCATTTAGTTACAAATGCTTAAAATGTTATGATTCCAACTTTGATATTCATGTGAAATGCATTTTACCAAACACCATCAACATCAAGAAGAACAAAGATGGACAGCAGCATTATTGCTTCTTGCTTAACTGTTGGTTTTCTTCATCTAGTCCAAGCAAAAAAATTTGTGATATTTGCAGCAAAGAAATAGAAAAGGGTCAATTATTTTATGAGTGCAAGGATGTAGATGTAGATATTCACTTCAACTGTATGCTTGCAGTTGATGAAAGTCATGTTGATGCTCTGATCACCAAGAAAAGGGTAAAGAATTCTATCACTGATCAAGAAACAATTGATGAATGTCATGTTGATGCTCTGACCAATTTCAATAGACGAGGAGGGCCTCCTTATTTGGTCCATCAGCCTTCTGCTGAACAAAAAATGTGCGAATTACTCGAGAGACATCGGAACAGCAACAACGATAGTTATCTTTGCGAAGAAAAGCTAAGAGATAATTTCAGTGGGATTGGTCATCATATTCCTCCACGAAGGCAACTTCCGAAGATACACGCTAATGACAATAGAGATGGATATATTGACGAAAAAGAGTTGGATGAACATGCCAAATGTTGGTTTCAACCTGGTTGCACCATTATGTAAAAATTTGTAAGTTTGTTTACTATTGATTCGATTGTATCATTAACTCTATATAGACTTACAGAATAAGATTGTACTATTATTTGTGCTTAAGTTTGCAGAATTGGGCTTTTGTTTGATTTTATTTAAGTAGTCAGTGATTAACAAAATTTCCAAGTTTAATCATAAGCAAAATATTTAAAACAACAAACTTTAGTTAGAATATGAATTATTATGATTCTTCTATTAACAAAACAACTAGCCATATGTGTACGAATACAACTAATTAATTCAGGAAGGCCTTGTAATATAGAAGTAATTTTTTAATTTTTAGGACAACACATGTATTAATAATTGTAAAAATTGGGCAAAACTAAATTTGTTACGAGAAAAATGCTTTGAATTAATGATGTATATGGTTCCAACTTAATTTGATGTTCATGTGAATTAATTGCATTATACCAACAATTAATTAACATTGCTTCTTGCCTAACTCTTCAACTCTTCTTCTAGTCCAGTCCCAGTGTCATATTTGCTGCAATGAAATACAAGAGGGTCAATTATTTTATGTCGATAAAGAATAAATAAAGTCACTCAAGAAACTTGTGGATAATCCTAAGTTCCCAATCCATCAGCACATTGCTGCAATGATTTGACTTCTCTATGTAAATTTTCACAGTCCATATGTTAGGTTCTATGTCCAAAAAATAAAATCCAATCACCAAAATTCTACAAAACAAAAGCTTGCATGGGCAATATTTTCTTTTGAAAATTTTATTTTTTATAAATAAACGTAAAAAAAATTAGCGTTAGAATGGAATATATATATATATACACACACATTAAGTTTATGCCTGATATTGTTAGATAAAACATTAAATCAATTTAAATAAACATAATTGGAAAATAGTTATTCAAGTCCATAGAGTTGCAAAAACTTCAATAAATTGTGTAAACAAACAAATTTCTACATGAACGAACACAATATTCAACAAAAAAAAAAAACAATTTGAATAATTATGCTCCTTTGAAATTTTAATGAGATAAAGCTTATAATTTTTTTTTAAAAAAATCAATTAAATTAATATGGCTTATTATATGTGAATGAACATGAAAAAACCTAATTCTTTTTAAATAATAGTAAATTTAAATAATAATAGTAGAATTGATAATTTTTAGTACAACACAATATGATATAAACTTAAATATATATGAGTTTGAGCTAAACAATATGTGTCATAAATGTATCAATATGAATATGACATAGAAAAAACTATATTATAAATAGGTTTTACTTGTTTAATTTGTTATAACATGATTAAATATATTTAAAAATATTAGTGTTATTCAGATTATTTAAAATATTCAAATATATATTATAATATTCTTAAATATATATAATTTAAGTTAATTAATAATAATTACACAACCAATATGTTAATATTTATTTACATATATTAATATAATTAGTTTTAACACAATGAATTGTAAATTTATTTGTAAATTTACTCACATACAAACTTATATTATAGTAATATATTTGCTAAAATATAGATGAATTAATACATATACACTATGCTATGCAAATATTACAAATGTATAATACATTATAACAAATATATATATATATATATATATATATATATATATATATATATATTGTAATTAATTAATATAATCTATATATAGATTTTATTAATTAATAATAGTAATTTTAGAGTGAATAGTTTTGATTTCTATTAATCAAAAACTACATCAAATAACCAAGGGGTGTAAATCAGATGGTAAGGAGTCTATTATTGGTTTAAAAAAAAATTTTGGTAAATTTTATTTTTTATTTTATATAGTTTTTGTGTCTTTTTTTCATATATAATCATGTTTAAATGTATCTTTATTGTGTAAACAAGTTACAAGATAATGATTCGTTTAAACAATCAATAATTTTTTTTATCAATGTATTATTTTGGTGGCAAAATATTATTACTCTTTAGCACCATAAAATCATATATATATATATAGCAAAATATATTAATCCTTACTACAAAAGCGATAAATCGTATCGCTAACTTTTAGGTATGCAATTTTGCTACAACAAGTAATGTTGGGGGGAAAGTATTTAGCCATATGAATTAGTACTTTTAGCCATGAAACATTTTGTAGCCGAAAATATAAAATGTTGTTGTGACGAATGACAGCTTAATCTACAATATGGAGAAGAAGACTTAATAAAGAAGGCGGAGAATTTTACCAACCATCACCCATTCATCATGAAAGATGGTTAGAGGACAAATGAAACGTGGGATGATTATTTTCATGCTACCTTAAAAATTTATTTTACATGGTCATTGAAATTTTTGTATGGTTTTCTTTTGTAGATCAAATATAGTTTTTAAAATTTCCTTAAATATGGATGGAATTCAACCATGACACAGGTATTAGAGCCGACACTAGCTATTATTTTAATAAATTCTTTTGTAGAAAGAGATGAGTAAAGCTTAAGAAAAAATGGGTTAGTGAAAATTTAAAAAAAAAATCACACAAATATTATGAAGAAACCATAATTAGAGCCCATGCTTCAACATTTTGATATTGAAACAGAACATTACATCCTATTGTTGCGATTTGAGAAATGAACCCAAAACACACTAAGAGAGTATTTGGAATTGCTGTTGGGAGTTAAAAAAATAAGTTTAGAATTTTTTTAATTTAATTGACTGATTTTTTTAATTTTTTATAAATTATTTTTCTTAAATCTGCTTCTGGGAAAAATATCTATTTACATGCTTCTATCTAAAAGTAGTTTTCACCACTAAAAAAAAATTTTAAAATAATTTTTTTTTTAAATATTTTTAATTAATACAATGTCAAACGGATTCTAAAGTTATGTTTATGGCTCGTACATAGATCATGGAGTCCAAGCCCCAAGGCTTTCGTACCCCCACAATTCATAAGGTAGGAATAGTAATTCCACTTTTCTTTTCTTTTGTTTCCCCTTATATAATATCGAAATTCATTTTTCGATAGCAAGGGTACAAATTTGCTAATGCATGACTTTTAGTAAAACTTTTTTTTTTTTTAACAATTCGATCACTGGTATTTATAGTCTCCTTCAATTCAAAATCATATATTGACTTTCCATTCAATGCATTCCAAGTCAGCCAAAACTTGAAAATTAGTGATCAACAACTAATCGCGTGGGGCAAGTTGGCTATGTGTCAAATGATAAGCCCTCAAAAACTTGAATCATAAAATGCCGCAGAATAAAACACCTCATTCTTTTCTAACCATTTGCTCTGCTCTTTCCCAGGCAAACTCTCATTCTCATATATGGGTGTCCTCAAGCTTTTATTCTATTTCTTTCTTTTACATATATTTTGCAGTTTTACAATATAGTGGATTTTCTGCTCTCTAGTATCTATCCTTTTAGTTAAAATTAATTTTATGGAGTATGGGCCATATCTACTATTTCTTGTTCAGGAAATGGAACTTTAGATATATGGGACCTTCAAGCTTTGAACTATTGAATGTTTTTATGAACTTTACTCTACTTTTTAATATCATCCAAGGAAAAAAGACTACCATGTAAGGAACATATTAAAATCTATTTTCATTTTTACACTTGCTATCAACTGATTTCATTATTGAAATAAGCTCGATTGAGTTTTTTCTAAGTTCTAAAATCTTGATGAGAAAGTTTAAAAAAAAATGAAGATGTATATTAAAAGCAGTCCATCACTATCTGGGCAAGACCGACTTAAATAGCTTGCAAAATTCCAAATAAAATTGAGGTGAGGTGTTTGTTCAGTATCTTTCTATTTCCACCACTTGATATCTTGAGACTGGGGCTGATATTGACAAATGACAACCCCGCCACCCAACAAAACAGATTTTTTCTATTTAACATTAAAATACAACCCAAAAAAAAAACAAATTAATTAGTAAGTTTGTTCGAGTGCTGGTATAATCGTCTTTGAGAATGTGGAATTCTGAACAATTATCTCATGTAATAAAAACAAATTATTTCTTTCAATTTTAGAAAATTTCAAAATTCACTGTTTATGCCTATCATGTATCAACGTCCAGTTCAAATAAATAAATAATATTGAAATGTCAACACTAAAGTATTAGGAGGAAAAAAAAAATTGATGGAAGGTAGCTAAGCCCGCACCACGTCTTATATAAGCCAATTATTGCCGTGCCGGATTCATCCTCGGCAATATATGAACTGCCACCGCTTCAAATCCCGGTGGCGTTTCCACAGTCCGCAGCCTCACCGGCTGTGCCACCACATCCACCACCACAATCTGACCACCGTTGCTGCCACCGCAAACGACGCAAACTCTACCACCACCTACAGCAATCTGCTGTGCTCCTATAAGCCTGTCAGATTGCATTATAGTGTCCCAATCGTCCCTTTTTGGGTCGTACTCCTTAAGTGCACCTTTGCCTTCATCCACCACATACAAAGCCTCCTCATCCATGGCGGCCGCCGGCCCTTTCCACCCACTGAGCATCCCTTCCGGCATATCCTCCCAATCTTCCTTTTTAGCGTCGTAGACCAACCCAACTTTCGCTGCGTCTCCTTTAACATTCACCATACATAGTTTCCCTCTCCATGCTACTGCATCAATGGCCTCCCTGCAAAATTTTCCATCTTTAAGCCCTTTGACCTTCTCCCAGTTGCACTGGCAACCCTTGTTTCTGCTCGTCAAGCAATGATTTTTATGACGAACAAAGTCCCATTTCTCCACTAATTTAGCCACATCCGCCGAGAACTGAGACCCGATTCCACTCGCCGAGTAAATGGCGCCGTTTATCACTCCGGCAGCGCACCACCGGCGGGGAGTGTCGAGGGGAGGCCCAAAAGCCCATTTGCTAGAAAGGGGATTGAAAATGAGAGGGCGAGAAAGGGCCGGGGAAAAATTGTCAGTGGTGGCAGCGAGAATAATTAGATGACCGGAAACACAAACAGATTGGATAGGTAGGTGACGGAAAATGAAGGATGGGTGGCGGAGGATAAGGCGGAGAGGAGGATCTGGTGGCGGAGGAGGAAGAGGGTCCCACCTTGAGGATATAGGATCAAAAGAGAAAAATTGAATTGAATTATCAGTGTTTGTGGAGGATAAAACTATGTATAGAGAAAGAAAAGGACGGAAAGAAGGAGAATAGATTAAACGCCGCCATGAATGACAAACGGAGTAAAGTAAAGATGGAGGAACAAGAGGGAGGCAAAGCTGAGCTACATGGTTTGGCAAGCCTGGTATAAGATCGGAGTGCTCCCCCTGCAACCGGTGGCGGTGGTCGGGGGTTGATCTTTGGCGTTTGGAGGTGGTCACAACGATGGTTTCCGTGGCCGTAGTCCGGATGGAATTTGCCATATGGCTAGAGAGGAAAGAAAATCAAGAAAAGAGGGAAGAGTACAAATATGGACATGTTCTTGTTTTTTCTTGTTTCTTGTCCTTTTTTTTTGTTTTTTTTTTCTAGTTTTCTGGGATTTAAAGATAAGGACTTGTGGATGAAATAATATTTAAATATTAGTCTATGTCAGATCTTGTAATAAAGGCAAAAGTAAGTAATTGGAAACATTGTGATTAATTTTTTAATTTTTTTCTTCACCAAAAAAAAAATTCACTTTCTTGATTTAATAAGGGTAGGTATCATTTAAATTTAACTTTTTGGCAACTTGCATGAATAATGCTTTTCTTTTCCTTTCACGATGGGGAATTATTTATTTATTATAGCGGGCAAGACATATTTATTTTCGTAAATTATTAAATACTCCTACTCAAAGTGAAAATGTTTGTGTTCTTTCGTACAACCTAAGTTATGTTTTGTCCTGTCTCGGATCCAAAAGTCTCATGAGACGCGGACGGATGGGATTTCCCGACTCCTTTTTCACTCTAATATATTTATTTATTTATATTTTTAATATAATTAATTTCTAAAAATAATAAAATAAAAACATAATGTTTATGGACCTTTTTCAAGACTAACGATATTTTTACCAATACATGATTTAACATTCTCCAAATAAAATTATATCAGGTTTTTTTTATAATTTGGTTCATTTAAAATTTCTTTAAAAACATAATTTATATTGTCTAATGAAACAATTTTATCTATCAAGATAGTTGGGCCAATAGAATAAATTGTACAATTTGGATAAACTAAGTCTACATCACATCAATCTACACCACCAATAGAGTCTATTATTGAAGAACTAAAGGAATAACAAATGAATGAATCTTCCTATAATCCAAAAGCTTCCAATGGTCTGTGGTTCAATATAGATGATATTGTTCCAAGCCACAAAATAGCTAAACTCCTTAGAATGTATGCATAATTGAAAACCAAAATTCAAGCTAGAATATCATTACAGAAAGTTGTTCAATATTTTACTACTAGATTTGTTGGTAGTTTAAGAGAATAGTGAATCAGGGAATCAAAATATCAAAAGTTTTAGTTTTGTCAACTTTCAATAATAGTAGTTGTCTTGACATATATTAAAGTTGAATTCATTGGTACACTTGCAGATTTTCTTGAAACACACGAATTGAATTTTTTCAGCTGAAATGCTACTCCTTTAAAAGAAAAAATTTGGATAAGCATTACATACGTGTAGCTGAACGATATTAACAAAGTGGTCTTGATGATGTCAATCTCAAACAACAATTTGTTAATTTAGTTCTAGAGGAGCTTTGGGGATGCAACTATCAAATATTTCATGAAACAAAGAACAAATCTCGCATATATTTCTTTAGATCAAATCTAACAATTAAATGTTTTGGTAAGATAAACTACGATTATAGACAATACAAAAAAGGTAAGCATTTCAAAACATATAAGTATAAAGACAGATCTGGATACAAGAAACACAGAAAGTTCAAGTACTTACAAAAAAAAAATATTTGAGGTACAAAAAATCTTGTAGGTGTTATCTTTGTGGAAAGAAATGTCATTTTACAAAAAAAAAATGTCTAAACAGGTCTAAATAAGTTGTTCAACTAGTTCAACAATTGAAATATTGATATGATGTTAATCTTGATAAAGCTGATATTGAGTCATTATTTTCTATTGATGATGAATTCAATGAAGATTCCCTCATGAGAATATAATCTTTATTTATTTTCATCAAATTCTAAAGAAAAATATTTCTTTGTGATAAAGGTAAACCCAGATCCTGTTCAGAAAATTATTACAGCCCATATATCCAAAAAAATAAATTGTTTCTTACTGTATCATACAATTGTTCACAAAAAATATATGAACGACTCTTTAAAGCTATAATCTTTATCGATGCAGGAGCCTATAGAACCATTGATAACCCAAAACTATTTTCCAAACCACTTCTGAAAAGTCCATAAATAACTTTTTAAGATCACAAATGGAGAATTGTTCTCAATAGATTGGATAACAACAAAACTCATAAAGATCCAATCTCTTCCAAATTGTATAGTATGGACTAAAATTTTAAGTTCATATCTTCCTAAAAAGGATATTCTTATTGGTTTTAATGTTCTCAGCCAATTACCACAACTATATATCATTGCCCAAGGCCTTAAAGTAAAGAAATGGTTTTTGCTCTATACTTTCATTCCAAATTTATATATGGATTTTGTTTCTAGCCCGTTATGTAACATCCAATCCCAAATCATTCATTAGAGTTGTGCAGACAGTCATTTTGAATTCCTTAAAAAATGTCAGAATCCTCTATGGACAAAGTATGATTTTTATATTTCCTTGCCATTTAAATAAAATGAGGATATAAATCCTACAAAAGTCATCCATCCTGGAATAAACCCAAATGATCAATTCATGGCAGTCCAGGAATGTTCTCAACTTTTACAACAAGGTCTCACTGAGTCAACAAAAATCAATTTGGGCTTGTCAAGTATTGTATGTGAATAAGCATTTCGAATAAATATGAGGAAACAAAAAGCTTGTGATTGATTATAAACCTCTTAATCACTTTCTTAAGGATGATAAATTTTCTCTGTCGAATATTTAATTGTTATATTCATTTCTCAAAAATTCAAATATCTTTTCAAAATTTGATCTCAAATCTGGATTTTGGCAATTAGGACTACATTCTAAAGATCGTTACAAGACAACTTTATGTATTCTTAATCATCATCACTAGTTGAATGTAATATCATTTGGTTTTAAAGTGACTCCATCACGTTTTCAAAAGGTTATGACTAAGATCTATGCACTGATCTTGTCTTCAACATTAATCTACATTGATGATATCTTGCATTTTTTAAAAATGCTGATAGTCAAGAGCAGTTTTTAAAGCAATTTGCTAACATGACAACTCAGTATGGAGTCATACTTTTCTGAAAAGAAAATGCATCTAGCAAAAGAAGAGATTAAATTTCTGATGATGAAAATAAAAAATGATGCATATCAGCTATGTTCACATATTGGATTGGAATTATTAAAGTTTATTGACAAAGAATTAACGATAAAACAGATTCAATAATTTCTTGGAATTGCAAATTATGTCAGAAACTTTATTTCTCACTTTTCAAAAGCAGCCCAACTACTTTGATAATTATTAAAGAATAATACCCCACCATGGACATATGAGCAATCTACAGTTGTAAAATAAATAAAAGAGATTTGCAAAGATCTTTCTCCTTTACACATATCAACAAAAGGAAAAAAAATTCTCCAGTCAGATGCTAGTAATGAATATTGGGGAGCAATTCTTTTAGAGGAAAAGATGGAAAATGTCATATTTGTGCATACGCCAATGGTTATTTCAAAGAATCAAAATATCACTACCATTCAACTTTTAAGGAAATACTGACAATAAAGTATGATATCAAAAAAATTGAATTTCATTTAATTAGCCATTATTTTATAGTTTTGATGGACTAGTCATCCTTCCTAAAGATTCTAAACTTCAAGGGAAAACATGTGTCACATGCTCAATTGTTAAGGTAGAATGATTGGTTTTCAATATACAGTTTTAATATTGAGCATATAAAAGGAGACAATAACCTCATTCATGATTTTCTATCCAGACCTCCACCTAAACAATTAAGCTTAATTACTGAAACTCAAACAATTCCTTTATTCTTATGGTAAGTTCTATTTTTCCTCTATACCCTATTCCTCAATCAAAGTTTTGAACAAGGAACAAAAGAAAAGCTTAATTATTGACTGTCAATTAAATGCAATTCAGAAGTATGGAGACACATTTTTTAAACCATAAATCTTTTATCCTGACTATCTTTTTATTAATGTCTTTAAAATTCATCTTTCTGGATAATTCCCTATAAAATCCTTAGAGATGTTGTGGTATATGTATGTCTGTACTGTATGACCTTTGAATTTTGCCCAATACGCTGGTATAACTCTATTACTGCTAAAATATTACCTGAAAACTCTAAAAAATTTCTAACCAAACTTAAACATCTTGTTGTCTAGCAACATACTCTTTTCAGGCTTCTTCAAGAAAACTGGAATGTCAAAGTTCAAACTAGCAAGATGCACTCAATCATCATTCTGCATTGGGATGAATATTATTCAACATTTGAGATTTATGGAACTTTTTTCTGTTCTCTTTGGGAAAATTGTGACTCTTATCCTAATAAGGTAAGAGAATTCTAAAGATCCATCGCAGCCAGGAATCAATACATTGCACAATAAATATAACCAAAATAAAGATGATGCTTCATGGGAAGCATTCCATCAACCTATATGGATAGCTTAAGAAGAGATAAATAGATACAAGCAACAATAATGTCAGTTGAGCAAGCACCTTCACTAACATAGGATTATGAAGTAGGGCTTCTACCTTACCTAATTATGATTCAGATGAATATGATTAGATGAATCTCTCTCTAAGTCATGAACCTATCTGAGATAATAATTAGGATGATCCACCTTATCTTATCTTATGTATAGTTATGCTTTTACTATTTTTGAATGTGTCATTTTGTAATAATTAAAGTTTGCTTTATAAAAGTAAAGATTTGCAAATGTTTACATTAACAATGAAGGTTTGTTTGTATCCTAGGAGTATTCTATATAAGGAGACTCATATTTTGTAAGAAGGCAGATCATATTGGGAATAAAATAAAATCTTAAAATTAATTTTTATACATACCTACTATGGTTTTTTTTTTCTCAAATAATCATAGTCAAAGGTCCATCTAGCCTCTGGATGATGTTATTGATGCGCCAAAGTAAACAACCAATAGACAGACATGTTGAGAGCCTAAAAGAGGTTGTTGTTTGGCTAGCATTCATGTTGTTTATAATATTATATCAGTAGTGGTTATCAATAATCTTATTTATGTAATTAACCAAAATAATAAAAATAAAAAGTATTTTTAAAATTAAAATAAAGTAATTTTTTAATAAAATCGATGATCGGGTTAGGGCCAGGATCTTCGTTCCTATATAATACGAGAATGAAAACTAATAAATTTTTTCCATTAAAAAATGGGGTGAGGTTGAAGACAAGGTAGAATTTTTGGGATTGGGGATGAGGATGGTTAACTTCGTCTTGAACTCACCTCATTATCACCCATATTTACAAGAGGTTTTATGGTCTCTTGGTTTAGAGTTATTTTTCTCATGTGGAAAGTGATTTGCAATTTTATATATTTCTTAACAGATGGAGTGAGTATCATGTTGAAAGCCATATTGTCTGTGGCATATCAATATTCTCCATTATTCTTATTCAAAAAGTTTTTATTCTAATACTTTATTGTTTTTGTATACCTTGTATGCTATAAAATTATATAATTTTATTATACATTGTCAATTTACTTTTCTTGATTACTAATAAGATTTTTATTAATATATGTTGCATAATTCAAAATTATATATTTTTTTGTATAAGAGATCTGATTGGAGATTCGAATTTAAAATTTCACAGTCTTGATCATCAAGCCAATATCACTCGGCTAAAGTTTATTGATTAAAGTTATATAATTTCATTATACATTGTAAATATACTTTTCTTGATTATTAATAAGAGTTTTATTTATATTAAAAAACATAATATATGTGAAATATAGATCCATACGGGGTTGATTTAATTTAATACAATTAATTAATAGATAAAATGGAAGAAACATGTACATTTAATTGAGTGATCCTATATTGTGTAAATAATTAGGCACTTTTTAAATTTCTTATTTTAAAATGTTAAAAAATCTCACAAAAATTAACCTTGATAATTGATTTCTTAAATAAGTTGAGTAAGGACGTGGAGAAATTTCAGCCTCTTCCACAAGAGTTCATAGATACTCTTTTCCAATAAGTTACCTAGGAGGAGGTTAGGAAAGCTTTATTTGAGATGAAACCTTTTAAGGCACTAGGCCAAGATGGATTTTGTGCATCATTTTTTTGGAATTATCGGGATACGGTTATAAATTCTATTATCAATTGCTTTCAACATTGTTTGGATGGGAATGATGTTGATAGTGAGCTTTGTAAAGGTATCATTATGCTGATTCCAAAAAAAAAACTTTCAGATAATTTCGTTGTTTTTCTCCCTATCACTTTGCCTATGATGGTATATAATTTTTTGATGAAAGTGGTGACTAACAGGATTCAATCGAGTTTGCAATCTTTAATTGATGAAACCCACTAAGTTTTGTTCTACACTAACAAATAACAAAAAATATAGGTCATTTTTAGCATTGTATTTGGAAAAAATATTTTTCAAAAAAAAATTTATTGCTAATTTTTTAAAATTTTGAATATTGTTTTTAAAGAGAAACAGAAAAATAAATATTTTTCCTATAAGCTACTTTGATAAAAACAATTTATAAAAATTAAAAAAAATAGTCAATTAAAACAAAAAAAAAGATCAAAATATATTTTTTTAACACCCAACGGTAATTTCAAACATTTCTATAGTAATTGTTCAACAAATGGCTCCCTTTGTGCAGTTGAATGATTTACTATATGGAAAATAACAGGCTTTTGCTCTACTTTTGTTTAACAAATGACTTACTATATAAAAAGGAAATGGCAATTTCCTGTATAATCTATTCACAAAATAGATACATCAGATTGCTTACTATACAGAAAACAAAAGTAGACTCAGGATTAGTTTATGCTTTAAGAACATGATTGCCAAGTTTTTGAGGACCAAACATCAGTTCAAAAATTTTAGATATATGTCATGTCTTATAAATTTAATTGGCATCGACCACCCCCTTACTTTGATAGCAAAATAACAAATCTTTAAGACATCAATTAATTCATAGATGTCATTTTGCTTGTATTTTGAATAATTTATATTCAGATAATGCAATAACAAATTTGGGTGTAGAAGTTTGCATAACCATTTTTACCATGATATCTTTGGTGTAAAAAGGAAAAGATTTCCTTTTAATTACTATATGGAAATGATCACAAAGAAATACATGTGATTATTAAGGTATGTACATTTTTTACTTTGAATCAATCATTATATTGACAATTTTTTTCAGTGTTTAATACTATCCATTCTATCATTTCTTCTTCCATCTTCAAGACGCAAAAGAAACCAAAGCTGATCAATGCTAGAAATGAAAAGGAAAAAAAAAAAGAAATAAGATTTCCCTTTTTTTTAATGAACCAAAAAATTAATAATATTTGTTCTTTTAAGGGAACTTTTTGTTAGAAAATAACGTCAATTTCTCTATAATCAGATTTATGAAAAGTAAAAAAAATACAGAATAATAAGACACACAAAATGATAATGGAGTTCGACCAATTATGTCTACGTCTCTGGATTGCTGCAGATTTTTTACTAAAAGAAGAAAATTTTACGAAGTGTTTATAAACACTCACAACATCTCACTAAAGCTTTCCTAACCTTTTATTTTTCTCTCACTTTTTGATGGAATATGAATGAGATATCTTATAAATGAATTCCTAAGGCCATATATAGGCCTACACCTCCTCAATAGACAGTCAAGATTAATTATCACCTATTTTGATGGATGGTTAAGATCATTTCTCATCTACCGTCTTACCTATGAAATGAATGGTCAAGATTAATCCCCACCCACCAAATGGATGGTTAAGATTAATCCTCACCTACCATCTTATCTACCATTTGTCAACTAATTATTAATTAATTCAACAAAAGATGCACCGTCCATCTTTATTGCACTTTCTGATGCATGTATAGTTTGACCAACAATCTCCCACTTGAAGACTGATTTCAATCTGTCTTTATACCTTGATCAATGCAGCAGCCTTTCTGGTCTTATTACTCTATCAGACCAACTGAAGTTAAACACAACTTCAGTTTGTTGATAGTTACCGCTTTTGTCAACATATCTGCTGGAGTCTTACTTCTTCTTTAGTACTAACATATCATCTTCTTTTTTTATCCGGTACACGTATTTGTTATGAAGTGTCTTCTTCCCCATGGGTAACTCAACTAATTCTCATGTTTGGTTGGAGATCAAATACTTCATCCCGTCTTTCATGGTAAGTTCCCATTTCCTAGCATCTTCAGTCTGACAAGCTTTATCATAACATTCACGCTCTCCTTCATCAATCAACAAGAGATAGTTTATATATCTCCTGTTAGGCACATGAGGCTGAGAAAGTATTCTTAATATAGGAGATGAAGTAGAAGGTTGTGGTGTGTCGGTTTGATGGTATTGCTCGGTCTAATAAGTTTCTCTAGCTGAGAACTTGCTAAAATCAGTTCCATCACAGAACTATCTGGGACATCATCTGCATCTGCAAATACTAACTCATTCTGTTATGAGTTACTGACGATTATTTTATGCATGTCTTTGTACATCACCCTTTCGTCATCCCAAATACGGTAGCCAAACTCATCTTCACCATAGCTGATGAGAGTGCATTTCTTGGATTTGTGATTGAGCTTATTCTTCCCTTGATCACTGATATGCACATATGCTACATAGCCAAAAACTTTTAAATGTGATAGTTTTATCTCTTTTTAGCTCCAAACTTCCTCTGGTATTCTGTGCTCCAATGGAACCGATGATCCTCAATTGATTAAGTAAGTTGCTATGTTGACTGCTTCTACCCAGAACTGTTTCGGTAGACCTGACTATATACGAATATTTTTAGCTCTTTCTATCAACGTTCGGTTCATACATTCAGCTAAACCATTGTGTTGAGGAGTGTCTGGAACGGTTCTCTCCATTCTGATACCATGCTCATAGCAAAACTTCTTGAATTTGGTGTCTTCATATTCACCACTATTGTCGGTTTTGAGCTTTTTGATCTTTAGACCTATCTCATTTTCAAACAAAGATTTCCATCTTCTGAAAGCTTTAAACACTTCAGACTTATGCTTTAAGAAGTAAACCCATACCTTCCGAGAGTGATCATCGATGAAAGTCACGAAGTAGTGTTTTCCACCAATGGATGAGACGGTCGTTGGTCCCCAAACATCAGAGTGAATGAGCTCTAGCCTTTTTTTGTTCAGGGTTCTGCCACTTGTCTGAAAGCTTACCCTTTTCTGCTTTCCAAGTATGCAATCTTCACACATGTCTATCTCCACTAATTGTAGACCTGGAAGTTTCCCCTTTGAATGCATAATCTTCATCCCCTTTTCACTCATATGACCTAGTCTCTGGTGCCATAGATTGAGATTTTCATTGTCAGCTGCAACTATGATTGAACAGCGTGCTCCTACTATCATGTAAAGAGTGCCACTCTTTTTGCCTCGAACAATCGTCATTATTCCATTTAAAATCTTCCAATCATCACCATGGAAGATTGTAGTGTAGCCTTCACTAGCCAATTTCCATACTTATATTAAGTTTTTTCTCAGGTCGAGAATATGTCTGACATCCTTCAGCTCCCAAATAGACCTGTTCAACTTAATCTTTACTACACTTTTACCAATAATAGCGCAAGTTTGATCATCACCAAGGTATACCTTTCCAAGATTTCCAAAGATATACCTCTCGAATAATTCTTTTTGTGAAGTGGCATGAAACGATGCTCCAGAGTCTAACACCCAAGACTTCTTCTTACTCTCTAAAGAGCATATCAATGCATCATTTCCTCCTGAGGTGGAAGTAACATTTGCCTCTGTCTTTGTTTCCTAGTCTTTCGGTGCATTCTTGCATTGATTTTTATAGTGCCTAAACTTTCCATAATTTCAACATTTGACAGTCTTCGAGTTATGAAAATTACTAGGATTTCTGGATTTAGACCTTATGTCATTTGATCTACTTCAGTAGTTAAATCTGCCACGTCCATTCCCTCTCATTGAATTTCTTCCTCTTGACTCTGTATGCAAAACTAAAGAGGTTGATGATTCGTTTGATTCTCTTCATCGGATCTCTTCATTGAGAACCAAATCACAACATCGTCAAATTTTAACTTAGTGCTTCCCAACAAGCTACTCACAGCAGTGACAGTAGCATTTTAGCTTTCTGGTAAAGAAGACAAAAGTATCAATACTTGTACTTTTTCATCAAATTCAATTCCAACCAAACTCAATTGGGTTATGACTGTGTTGAGTTCATTGAGATGTTGAGCTACCGATGCACCTTCCGTCATTCGCAAATTGAATAAACGCTTCATCAGATGCACTTTATTTAAGGCTAATGACTTCTCATACATACTAGAGAGAGTTTTCATAAGACCTGTTGTGGTATTTTTCTTTGCTATGTTAAAAGCAACATTACGAGATAATGTCAGTCGAATAACTCCGAGGGCTTATCTGTCAAGAAGATTCCAGTTTTCTTCCTTCATAGCCTCTGGCTTCTTCCTTGAGAGAGGTTGATATAGATTTCTTTGATACAAATTATCCATTATTTGCATTTTCCAAAAGCCAAAGTCCACACCATCAAACTTTTCAATTTTCACCTTTCCTTCATCTGTGGCTATCGCTCCCACTCGAATTTGACTTCATTTGGATCGTTTCTCACAATTACTGTGAACCACCGTGGATTAAAATACCTCTGTGGATAAATTGTACAGCCGACCAAAATTTACTATTCACAAAATCACTGTTCACAGAATAGTAATCGCCTAAAAAGATAGAAGAAATGCAACCAAAGCTTTGATACCAGTTGTTGAGAAATAACGTCAATTTTTCTATAATCAGATTTGTGAAAAAATGAAAAAATGCAGAATAATAAGACACAAATTGATAATGGAGTTTGACCAATTATGCCTACGTCTCCGGACTGCTGCAGATCTTTTACTAAAAGAAGAAAATTTTACGAAGTGTTTACAAATACTCACAACTCACAATCTCTCACTAAAGCTTTCCTAAGATTTTATGTTTCTCTCTCACTTTTGAATGGAATACGGATGAGATATCTTAAAAATGAATTCCAAAGGCTATATATAGGCCTACATCTCCTCAATGGACGACCAAGATTAATTCTCACCTAATTTGATGGATGATTGAGATCATTTCTACCTATCGTCTTACCTACCAAATGGATGGTCAAAATTAATCACCACCCACCAAATGGATGGTTAAGATTAATCTCCACCTACCATATTACCTACAAAATATTTTATCAACTAATTATTAGTTAGTTCAACAAAAGATGCATTGCCCATCTTTATTGCACTTTTTGGTGCATGTGTAGTTTGACCAACACTTTTTAGTAGGACAACTGCAACCAATTTTCATTAAGAACATTCTCAAGCAAAGAAAATAGGATATATATTTTACCTAATCATATGAATGGATTTGTATTTTACCTACTTAGAACAATCATTGAATACATAATTGGATTAATGAGTTATAGAACAATGAATGTGGACTGTAGGCCAACCCATAGCTGATTAAGTTTGTTAGGTCATAAATCAAATCTTCTCCATAAGTTGAGTCACCGAATTAATATTTTGAGAATAACAGTTCCTCTCTATGCACAGTTGTATCATAATTGGTTCTTATTTCTTCTTATATATGCTTATAAATTCATTCAAATTGTCAACTATATAGGCATTCACATATATTAGGGTAAAAAGATATTTCACAATTCATTCAAAAATCATAACCATTTAAGCATTATTTTTTCAGCAAGGAAATTTAACACCTTCATACAACACAATGACATATAAAAAAAAATACAAGGATATACTTAAGTTCTAAATAGGGATGGCAATTTGGACTCGTCTCAACCCTGCCCCGAACGTAGTGGTTTTTTTAATAAAATATTTTTCTCGTCCCAACCCTGAATTTTTTGTGATGGGAATGAAATGGAGATGGTATATATTTATATATTTTTATTATTTATATATAATAATTATTTATATTTTAATATGATTAATATTTTTAAAAAATAATAAAATAAAAATATAACACTTATTTTAAGTAAAAATATTTTTTTATTTAAAAAACTATATAATTAACTAATTAATTAAAATAAAAATAATTTTAACATTAAAATAAAATAAAATTTTTTTAATAAAAATTGGAGAATGAGACAAGGTCGGGGATCCCCGTCCCCTTGTGGTGCGGGGACGAGGACAGGGATGGGGAACTCCGCCCCGTTGCCATTCCTAGTTCTAGATACATATCTACTATAGAAAAAAGAGAAATCCAAACTATCCAAATTTTCTTGTTAATCTCTAATTGTTTAAAAAGGCATTATATGCTGGAGATACAAAAAAAATATATATGAGAACTAATTATGAACGGGCTGTATAAAAAAAAAATAGCTTACTTAGAAACAATAATCACTTGGCAATGAGAAATTGCAACTTCAACAAGATCATTTGAGAGTTCATCTAAACTTGAAGCAAAAAGGAAAAACTAATAGGAACACATAATCCAAATGATAGAAAACTACAAGATATTTCAGCCTTAAAGAAACCATATATATATATATATATATATATATATATATATATGTATGGTTTTCCTAATCAAATTCTAACCACTTTTCAGCTCATTAAGCCATAAAAAATTTCTGGCTAAGAAACAAGTAAAATTATTTTATAATGAGAATGATAACATCCTATTCTGGTCTTAGACAAATATTAGGGATAATTTGTCTTTGCTTCAGGAAAACATTGCTCCAAATTTGATAGTGGAAACTAAACAGAATGGCGACATGCCTACCTTTCAATCAAGGCAAAGAAGACATACCCTTTTTAAGATTTAAAAAATTTCTAAGGCTTTGAGCATATGCAACACACATCCTAACAGATTTGGCTTTAAATGCCTCCAATATCATGTTAGGCTTTAACAAACCCTCAATTGTAATATACCAAAAAAATTTACCATGAATCTTATTATGAACAGGTTTTCTATCTAATAAAGTGGTATAACATTTTTACTAATAAAAAATTGAACAAAATCACTATTCCCTAATCCAGTCTTACTTTCGGAGCTTTGTCACTACAAATGGAGAGGTATCTATGTTTGCTGCTAGATGAAGATTGGGGAGGAGGGATCTAATGAGAGATTAAAACATTGAAATGGAAAACAAAAAGAGAAAAGGTACTGTTTACATATCCAAAGATAGAGTAGAATGGATTGGGAAAAAAGAGAGAATGCATAGAGAGCATGAGAGACTAGGGTTCGTAAATATGGGGGAAAATGACATCTTAAAAAAGTGAGACTAAAGGTTTATATTTGAAGTAATAATCAACGACCACATTAAAGTGGTCACTAAAATGATACTTGCAATTACATTTAAATTTGGTTGCTAACATCATTTAGCAAACATCAAAATTGGTTGCTAAAATTATTTTAGTGACCAACTTAAATGCAGGCGTAAATGCATTACCAATTTAGTGACCATGTACATAGGATCTCTATTTAACGATCACGATATGGTCAAAAATTCGCGATTTAATGATCGCTGCAATTTGATCACTGATTGATCTTGGTCGCTAATATAAAAGAAAAAAATTTAGTCGTCATGTGGTTGTCATATGGTAACTAATTAGCAACCACAACTATATGGTAGCTAAATATTTTTTTTTGGTAGTAAGTTGATCCCCATTCTCCTTATATCTTTATCTTATGCATGGAATGACTTCTCAAGAAAAGTCAGTAAAAGAGAGGGTGTGGAGACCAATTCTAGGTAAATATGGATGTCCTTTCACACACTTAACTTTACTGATGATCTTGTTGTTATTATGGAGGCTAAAAAAGAACAAATTATAAATATTTTGAAAGTATTGAAGACTTTTGTGATTGCTCAGGCTAGATAATTAATATTTCTAGGACTTTTTTTGTATTTTAAGAAATATTAACCAATAACAGATAAACGACATTAAGGATATTTCGGGGTTTAAATATTCAAATGACTTGGGATCCTATCTTTGTATGTCAATTCTGTATGGGCATAATGAGAGAAAATACTATTCTTATTCAGAAGATAGAGTTCAAAAGAAACTTAGCCTTTGGAAAGTTAATACTCATTCTTTTGTTGGAAGAGTAATTTTGATGAACTTCGTTCTTATGGCCATCCCATAGAATATGATGCAATAAAAAATCATTCCAGCAAGTGTTTGTGAGAATATTTATTTTATGTGCAGGCAATTCATTTGGAGGGAAGGATTGTATGCAAAAAGAAGTACATCTAGTTTGTTAGGATAAACTATGTCATCCTAAGAAGTTGGGTGGGCTAGGCATGAGAAATTTAAGAGTTATGAACCAATCTTTTGTTGTGAAAATGGTTTGGAAATTTACTTCAAAACTAAATGCTCTTTGGGTGAAGGAATTACAAAGGAAATGTTGTAAGAATGAGTTGAAGCCTGATATTTTAAGAGCTCATTCTAGTGTTTCTTCTTTTATGGCGAGCGATGCTCAATATCTGGTCCTTTGTAAATGATAACTCTAATTGGGTCATTAGTAATGGGAGATTGATTTCTCTCTAGCATGATAGGTGGCTTGGAACTAAAGCTCTCATTCACCATATCAACAGACCCATACTTAGCATTTCTTATGATTGAAGGGTATGTGATGCATTAGTAGGATCAGCTAATGGGCACTTTTTGTGTCCTCAGTTTACCAAATATTGTGAAATCTATTGGAAATATAGTGGACATATTATACCACAAAGATAACAATATTATGAGGAAGTACTAAGGCACTAAAAGGATAGAAGAAGATAATATACACAAACTTATATTATATGATAAATTTTACTTAAACTCTTATGAAAAGTTTTGTTGGCTCAAAAGCTACAATTCTTATTTTGAAATTTTTAAAACCATGATTGAAGTATTAAAATTTATTATATTATTATTGTTGTAATTTTATATTTTAATGTGCAAAAAGTTGGAAATAAGGTGAACCTTCAAGAAAGAGAAATATATATAACAAAGAGATATATTAAGATATGAATGTAAAGTCATATTAATTGATGTCTAAAAGTGAAGTTCAAAGTATAAATTTTTTTTGGATAAAGTGTTTTTCATTGGTCAAAAACATAGTTTTCTTATAGAATATTCTAATTTTATAACTAATACTCTAATTAGGTCATTAGTAGTGGGAGATCGATTTCTCTTTGGCATGATAGATGGCTTGGAACTAAATCTCTCATTCACCATATCAACAAGCCCACACTTAGCATTTCTTATGATTGGAGAGTATGTGATGCACTAGTAGGATCAGCTAATGGGCAATTTTTGTGTCCTAAGTTTACCAAATATTGTGAAATCTATTGGAAACGGAGTGGACATATTATACCACAAAGATAACAATATTATGAGGAAGTACCAAGGCACAAAAAGGATGGAAGAAGAGAATATATACAAACCTATATTATATGATAAATTTTATTTAAACTCTTACGAAAAGTTCTGTTGGCTCAAAAACTACAATTCTTATTTTGATGTTTCTAAAGCCATGATTGAAGTGTTAAATTTTGTTATATTATTATTGTTGTAATTTTATATTTTAATGTGCAAAAAGTTGGAAATAAGGTGAACCTTCAAGAAAGGGGAATATATGTAACAAAGAGATATATTAAGATATGAATGCAAAGTCATATTAATTGATGTCTAAAAGTGAAGCTCAAAGTATAAAATTTTTTTGGATAAAGTATTTTTCATTGGTCAGAAACGTAGTTTTCTTATAGAATATTCTAATTTTATAACTAATAGTTTTTCACTAAAAGACAAAATAACAACTAGTTTTTTTAAAATGTGAATTTATCTCTACTGGCTAATTTTTTGTACCAAAACTATAAATACTTATTGAAATAACATTTCAAATGTTGAAAAAATAAAAATTTTACAAAAGAAAAGTGTTATACTCTCCTTAAATTATTTTTCTTCCACATTTAGCATCATTCTTAGATATTTTTCCTCTTGACTCTAGTTCTTCTTTGTGTAATTCATTTATGAGCTTTTAAGTGATTTATTTCTGGGTTAGTTTCCAAGTTAATTTTTAAAACTTGGTTGTGGGGTTGTTTAGTACATTTGGGATAAAAGCTAATAAAGTGTTTTTAAGTTTTACTTTATAAAAACTTAAGTTTGGGCTCAAGAGAGTTAAGTAAATGTTAGGACTATAATTGATTTGATTCTTGCTCTTGAAAAGAATTGTTAATCGAGAAAAAACTCTAAAGATTGAGTTTTGATGAGTAAATATAGGCAAGAAACTCAACTACTATAAATCTAAGTGTGTTAATATTATTTTTCATTCTTTTATTTTCAAATTTGATATCCTGATTTGGTGAAAATATTTAGATTTGATTTTTATGAGAAAATGTGTTAAAAGTATTTTTTACAAAAACTCATTTGTACTTAAATTTATTTGAATTTTTTATTATAAATAGAAGAAGTGATTTATTTAGCAAAAAATGATTTTAGATGTTACTAATTATTTCTGGTCATAAACTTTAATTTTGTGAAAAGAAATTTCAAATTACTCTTGTAAATGTTCTCTGCCCAATATTAGAATATTAATATTAGCTTACTGAAAAATATGAGTCATTTTGCAATGTCAGAAATTCTTAAAAAACTTAATTCACCCCTATCTTGAGTTATTTCAGGACTTACAAGTTTCTTCACTCTTACATAGTAGAAATGTCAAAATATGTCATGACACGTGAACCCAACACACGTAACACACAAAATTAGCGTGTTAGTGTTGAGTATAAATAAGTTCGTATTATAAACAGGTCAACCCGTTTATAGCACAGTTCAAAGTGAGTCATGTCATGGATTAACGCACGAATCTGTTATAATCCATTTAATTTTTATGTGTCATGTCCTATCATTAGGGGTGACAATGAGTATGGATTCTGCAGGTATTCGCATCAATCCAAAGTCATTTAAACCTTAATGGCTATAAATTTAGAGTTTTGGGATAAATTTGGGTAATAATATTTACACCCATAACGGATTTGGGTAGGGTACGGGTAGAGGCACTCAGATACCTGCTACCCGATAAACTCAAATATATATATATACATATATATATATATATATATATATATATATATGTAATTTATTATATTTTAATTTATTGAATGTAATTATATAATTAAATATTTTTTATGTATTTTTATATATTGATGAATTACAAATGTAATGAAAGTTTGAAATATAATTTTTTTATTATAATGAACAATATTTTATTTTATTTTTTTAATATTATTTTTGAACAATTTTAAGAGTTATTTTAATTTGAATATGTTGAATTATATTTTATAGTGATTTATGATAGATTGTTTGTATATTTTTAAAATTTTAATTATTTAATTAGTTTGAATTTTATTTTTAAATTTTTTAATGATAAACGAGTAATTAGACCGATTTAAAATATTAATCGGGTAACGTTAATTGGATTTAAAATGAGTACATGTATTAATATTATAATTTTAAATGGATTCAGGACGGATTTGTATATATATATATATATATATAATCGGATTTGAGTTCGGACATGATAAATTTTGTGGATACTTTATCCGTTGTCATTTTTACGTATCGTGTCAACCCGATCCAATTCATTTATAATACATATAAATTTATAAAAATATGACAGTTTGCAGTGTCATTTTACAAAAAATAAATATTTAAATATTATTTTTGTGTTGTGTCGAGTGATTTAAAAAAATATAATTGAGTCATATTCGTATAATCTATTTAATTTTCGTATTGTGTTCATGTCAATTCAATTAATAAATGGATCGTATTCATATTAACCTTAATTGTATTATTAAAGTGAATCGACCTAACATGAACACGATATACCAATCCCATTTAATGCCCCTTTTAGGGAGTGCTTATAGAACTGAGCTTTAGAGAGTTTATACAGGTCTTCAATTTAGCTTGGGAGAGGGGTTGGCCTAAAATCTTTGTCCAAGTTGATAATGTAACAGTGGCTATGGTACTGAACTCTTATTTCTTATTCGATCATCAATGAAGATATGCTGTCCCGCATAAAAATTATTTTGAAACTAGATTGGAAAGTCAAAATTGTGCACATATCTATAGAGAAGTCAATCAATTGTTGATCATTTGACAAACTTGGCTTTTATTCAGAGTGACTGCTGCGTTTGGTGTGCCAGCCCCCTGTTAGCATGGTGCTGATCTAACTTGGAGACATGGCTTGAGCCTCTTCCAGCTGGATGACTCAGTCGCAGTGTGGTCTGTTTGTTGTTTCTCTCAAAAAATGCTATCATTGCCTAATCCGGAAAGTTAACAAATTTGTAACAATATGTGTTGAGATCTGAAAAAGGTCGACATCCTAGATTTGCTTGTTGCAATGAAACAGAAAATCTTAGCTAATTGTCAACTAAACAAATACTTTTTTTTTTCTTTTTGGTTACTCTAAACATATACTTTTAAAATGCATAAAGTGAACATATATTTTCCATAATTGTAATATTTTGCCTAGTCAGAGTCCAACCACCAAATACAAATCTAATTCATACTAGTGGAAAATAAATTACAAATATAAAATTTTAGGAAAAGAAAAATTATATTGATATTTTAAAATTGATTTTCTCTTTTTATTCAAAAAGAAGTTGACAAATGGTGAATACCAATATTGTGTGGTTGTTTTGTCGAATACAACTGTCAAGGGTCCCTCTTACGAAGGATAAAGGTTGGGCATTGGGCAACATTTAATAAGTAAACCTACTACTGAGAATTGCAATCAGTATTTCATTCGTATATGTATACCAAACTATCTATTTAAGCATACATAGAAATTTTAATTAATTTGGAAACTTAATTATATATAATTTTAATTAATTTGGAAACTTAATTATATATATAGAGAAAGAGATAATATTCTACTTAATTAATTTTAGAAGCATACATTCAAATATTTTGAATATTCTACCAAAATATTTCTACAAATATGCTAAAATGGAAGTATTAATTCATTTTCAACAATCCAAAATTTACAGCTTAAATTACCACTACCCATATAAATAGGATTAATGAGGATTTATTAGATATACTTATTCTATTAGACTAAGAGAGATGCTAAGAATATTTTTCATTTTTTAACACTTTTGGACACTTACTTTCTAATTGGTTGATGATAAGAGATAAATTTTTAAAATCAATTTTATTTTCTCTTTTTTATTCTTTTTTATCATTAACCAGTTAAAAAATGAGTGTCAAAAAATATTGAAAAATATAGAGTATTTTTAGCATTACTCATTAAACTAATTCAATCACACAATGATATGAATGTAAATTTATAAATTATTATATTCACATCATAAATAAAATAATTAATTGTGTCACTGTCTGATTAGGTTAATGTATGAGATATTCTCCAGTGTTGACACTCTCCAACACTCACTTATTGATTAGTCTACGGAGAGATGGAATAATTTTAATTTTTTTTATTTTTAATTTTTTGATCTTCTCACTAATAAATTAGAAAGAAAATATTGAAAAATATCTAAAAATAAAAAATATTTTTAATATTTCTTTTAATTTATATATATAACAGTAGACTCGCTCCATCTAAAAATTTATATGTAATTTATACAGCAGAGAAGTCCTCTTTCAAAGATAATAATAATAATAATAATAATAATAATAATAATAATAATGATGATGATGATGATGGCAAAGTCGTTGAAAAAATTGAAAGCAAAAAGGTAGTAAATTTAAGGGGGTGGTGGGGAAAAAGCACGTGGAGCGGATGAGGACGCCCAACAATATGTTACTGGCAAACAAAACCTTCCAATAAAATAAGAGTCAATTAGACAAACACATAAATAAGAGAAATGGTTTCGTTGGACTTTAGCAATCAATTAATGTCAATGTATAAATATATATATGCGGAGGTAAAAAGACAAGCAATCAATGACAAAGGGGAGAGATGTATTTAAAAATTTAAATATATTTTTTATAAATTATTTTTTAATTTCACTTTTTAGAAAAAAAACTAAAATTAAAAGTTAACTGTCCGCCAATATTGGCAGTTGACCAGAAACACTCAACCGAACCAATATTTAATTTAAAATCTAAAACTTCGATCTATTCAATATATTTGCATATTTTTATAATTCCGTTAGCGAATTTGGTAAGTCATATATATATATATATATATATATAAATGAAATAAAAAGGAAGAGAGCGGTCAGCGGCGGTGACTTGAAATTAGAAGAGCCAATTGAGCGGCTGTAAAGATACGCATTTGATCAATTTCTTTAACAATTGCTCATGCCCTGGCAATACTAAACAACATAACACCAGCGTTGATTTTCATACCCACTCAATCAAAATTGAAGACAAATAATTATGAGTTTACTCTTATAATTTATACTTAAAACATGTTTCACATATATGATAATGTTTTTAAATATTTATATTTACTGAATTTTTTATCATTTAAATCACAATTAAAATACCAAAAAAAAATTGCATATTTAAAGAATTATACATTTCCGTTAATAAACTCTATAAATTAAACAAATTCTTCAAAAAAATTTGCATATTTAAAAGAATTTTGCAATGGCAATACTGAATCTTACATAATTTTTTTTAAAATTCTCCAAAAAAGTCTATAATATATAGAATAATTATATATGAATTGAAACCCCTGCTCATTCAGTTAAAGATGAGATCTAACGCAATTATATGAAATTGTTGGAAATTATATCTACACCCATGATTATTCTTAAATATGTTAGTTATATTATACACATATAGAATAATTATAACAATAATATTTTATTAATTGTAACTACCAATGTAGTTATTTATATGAAAAATAGATAAGTGTTTAAAAATTGAAACAAGACTGAAGATATATTTGGTATCGTAAATTTTATATTAAAAATAATATTTTCATTCAAATTTTGAGTTTAGTAATTAAAACATTTAAGTATAGAATTTTGATTGTGTATAAACATTATTAATATATTAAATTTGTTAGTATTTATTTTTTTTTGTATTTTTAAATAATATATTTTATATTCTTAAAAATAGTTTCAACAAAATTAAATTGGACATAAAAAATATTTTAGTTCCTATTATATAAACATACCAAAAAAATATTAGAATCTCAAAAATACCAATTTATAAATAAAATTTTATTCTTTTACTATACCAAATATGTCATAAGATATTTACAAAGAATAGAAAAAAGAATCTCAGTAAAAAATCCAAACAATTGTTAAACCACTGAATCAACTAATTATAGACCGAATTTGATTAATTTTAATTTTATTAATCGAATTGAAATATTTTGATCTGACCAGCTAATGCGATCCGATTTTTAAGACCATGATATATATGGTCATTAAACATTATTGTAAGTTGAAGGCAATAGTCTGTTCTTTTGGCCTATACTTTGGCTGCTATATATATACTGTGATTTCTCTATGAGCTGCAAATTGCATTATAAGGCCAAATCCCCATAGGAACAAAAGAATGTGTGTGCATATATATAGGACAAAAGTGATCTTTATATTTTATGCACTATGCAGGCATATATTCCATTATTTTGATACATCATCAATCTTTAATCTTTAAAATTTAGAAATAATTTTCTTTTTTTATGATAAAAATTATTTATTTATTTTATATAAATATTAATTTATATGGAATAAAATAAAATAAAAAGTAAAAATATAAATAATTTATTTTTTCTCTCTATATTTAAAGATGTTTTAATATATTCTTTATTTTACTAAAAATATTTTTTAAAATAAAGAGTATTGTTGAATATTTCAATAGACTGTTTATTTAAGTTATATTATTTATATTAAAAAATTATTTCATAAAAAATATCTTCAATTGACTCTTTATTTTTAAAATTTAGAGTAAATAATGAATTTATTATCTACAGCTAGAAAGTCAAAATTTACTATCTATTTTTATTTTAATTAATACATCTTAAATTTTTTTATGTATACTCAATTTTTTATTGGTGTATTTTTTTAAAAATATATTTCTTTTTCCATATAATAAAAATCATTTACTTTTTTTAATATATATTAATTTGTATATATGAGATAAAGTAAAATAAATATTAAAAATATAAAGAGTTTATTAAACTTGTAAAAAAATTAATCTCTATATTTAAATATGCTCTAAAATGTTATTTATTCTATTAAATAAATAAAAAAGTATTGGTAGAAATACTCTTATAAAACAAATATTAAACAAGGGTATTTTTCAATATTTCTTTATTTTCCGGCCTCAATACAAAAAAATAATAATTTATTATATTTTTACATATAATATGATTTTAATATTTTGAGTTAATTAGACATACTATTTATTTTGTGTAAAACTAGCATCCAATTGGAATGCAATCCATAATTTATGCTGAAAACATACACCAAAACTAGAAAACAAGTTACTAAAGTTAATAAAACCAAAAGGAAGAAGCAGATAAACACAGAAAGATAATCTCAATGCTGAATGAGTAGTTTCAATTTTTCTACTTTTTTTATTTTTATTTTAGTAATTTAATTTTTTAGTTTAAAGGTAAAAGAGTAACGTTTTAGTTTTTTAGTTTATTTTTAGCATAAATTAGTTGAATTTTAACCGGACTTAATCTTTTATAATTTTCATAAATTTGATAGAATTGAAAAAATTTATGATAACAATAAAAAAAATTATTATATGAAATTTAATTACGTTAAAAATTATCCCATTTTGAATAATTCGAACCCATCCTATCATTATTAGGTTCACTTCCATGACGTCATCTTGAGAAGGATTGATGGTAACATCTCATGAAAAATGGGGACAAAGATACTGAAAGTACTGACATGCGGGGTCCATTAAGGTTTAAAAGATAAGAGGTTATGGAGTGGTGGGGTGGGGTCATATTCCTTGAAAAGAAGACACGCGTAGTAGCGTGTCAAATCCACAAAAGTTTATTATTTTGTCTGTTTATGACAAAAAGGTTCTTTTTTCCTTTTTGTCTGTCATCCGTGACCAACACGCGGTGCTACCAACAATTTTTTTATTTTTTTATTCGATAATTTATTTATATCATAATAATATATGTCAGTCATAACTTATAACACTTTTTATATCTCATTTTTAATTCATTAGTGAGAAAAAAAATAAAAAATTTTAATTTTTTTTTCACCAACTTCTTAGTTTTTTTTTTTACGATAAGTCATAATATTAATCACTAATATTACATTTCGTTCAAAAAATTATATCTAGTTTAATAATTTTATTGGCTTACTTATTACATAGAATAAGTTTTAATTTACATTTATAAAAATATAAAATCCTAAACAACTCTTAAAAGCAACACGCCATAACCAATTTTATGTGTCATTTCCCATCATTTCCTAAGATGGCTTCTTTTGGATTATAATCTACAATATGGAAGTATTTATTTATGTTTACACTATTATTAAAAAAAAACTAGTTTGTGCCAATAACTTATATTTGAATCCTACAAAAATGCACCTGCCTCAACAAACAAAAGAATAACACAAATCAATAACATAATATTACAAAAAATAAAATTGCTGCAAAAAGGTAATATAAACTCAAACCCAAAATCAATGTAGAGAATATTGAGAATAAATGTTGAGAATGAAAATAAAATAAAATAAGAACCCAACAATTTTTATATATATATAGGAAAAACAGTATGAAAATAATTTAATTATTTCACTGATTTATTTCAATACTTAATTAGTTATATCTAATATATGATTACAAATTTGTATTAGTTAATACAAGAATTAAAATATTTCTATTAAACAAGGGTTATCGTAATCAATTATATGACTTAACTAAAACTAGCATTAGCAATAATTCTATAGCTTAGCAATCTATGAACCAAAGGGGTAGTTAGTATTCCTAAAAAATTGCTAACATTTTTCTAACTCTTTACCCATTCCTTTACTTGTTGGATACTATCTGCCATCATTGACTTATAGATTTCTCTATCTTCTCGTCCTTCTGATTTTTACATAATATTTTATAAAATTCATAGTTCATTTGTTCAAATCAAAATTTACATGATTAACTATATCGGTCTTCCATATCTGGCTTAAATCTAATTTTCTTCTTAAAGCTACCAAAAGAAGACAAAATTTATTTGGGGGTTGATTTCCAAGCTTATTGGTGTTATTGTGGAGGCTATTAAGCTCTCAGTGTTTTCAAATAACCTCCTCCATAGTGAAAGACAAGTTTGATGACTAGCTCTAACTCTTTGTTTGGACGGGCATAAGGAAGGATAATTAATGGGATGATAGATAAGAGTAGGCATAGAAAAGGAATGTGAATGATATATGATTACTTTTCCATTGTTTGAAAAGATAGATAATTGAAGGAAAAGTAAGTATTTTAAAAAAAAATGATAAAAGCAACCTTATAACTTACCTCTCCCTACAAAAATAAAATTGAAAAATGACACTTTTTTAATTAAGTCTTCTTACTTACCTCTGTTTACACTATAAATTGTAGCAAAATTAAGAAAAAATAAGGGTAAATTTTACTCTTCTTTAACCTTTCTTGCCCCCTCTATGTTTTACTTGTCTCTCTTTTCCAAACACGAGTAGATGACTACCTTTTTTATCCTTACATCCACTAGTACAAAAATGCTTTTAAGTTGAAGGATATATGTGTATATTGTTCAAACAATAGATGCATAAAATATATACTATGATATTTTTGTAAATAGATAGAAAAATAACATGTAATATGTGTTTGCCAATATAAAAGTCAGAGTGTTTAAAGTCATAGCTAGTAATATGTATCTGTCATTTTAAATAGCTGACACATATTATGTGATGATAGAATTCTGCTAATTTAAATATCAGACACATATTGATTAAAAGAAAAATAAAACACGTTATTGTCTTTTAAACCCTAGTTGTTTGCAACTTCTTTTATTCTCACTTTTGGAAAGTCCTTAGTCACTGTTCTTCAAGTCCTACACCACACCAGTCACTTAAGCCCCTCTTGGCGTTGCTGCTTATGTTCTTCACTCAATACCACTCAATGCTAGTGCTCTTCAAGTCCCATGCAAATGCCCAAATTTTGAATTTTCATTATCCAAAATATTGGGAATGAGGACATATTTACTCTAGATTTTTATTATTTTTTATTGCTTAAAATAATAACCAAGAATATGAGGTTGAATTGGTTGACAAAAATTATTTTGCTTCAAGTAAACAACTAAAAATAAATAAAAGAGAAGTAAAGAGATGGAGATACAAGATTTATAGAAGTTCAGGTGTTAACAAACTCTACTCATCTCTTCAATATCAATTAGGTATTTCACTAATACTTAAGGTGGTATAATTGAATTTTTTCTAGATCGCTTCCAACTATAGTGTTTTATTCTTTTGGTTAACACTTAACCCAATGATAACTCTTGTATTTTAATGACTAACACAATAATCAAATCCTTGTATTTTTTATGGCTTATACAAAAACTCTTACAAGTGTTTCACTCACTTTCCAAATTACTTAAAGCCACTAATGAGTATTCGATTATAGAAATGAAATCACTTACTAACCAGAAAAGCTTAACAAACTGAGCAATAATGGTTTTCACAACAAAAATTGTAAAAATGAAGTTTGAATAAATGCACAAATAGATTTTCAAAGATTAGATGCTTGTTAATTTGTTGTCTTACCCTTGGAAGTTCATAATTGAGTCATAATTATAATTTCTCTAAGAAATAAAGTCATTTGGGGTGTATTCAATGCAAAACTAATCATTCAACCACTTTTATATTCGCACTTATCAACATTAAATACTGAGGTTCACGGGCGTGATTGTTCTTAGTAAAATCGTGACTAAAGTGGAGAAGCTGGCCATGAACACTTCTATTCATAATTCACAAATCTTTCACGGGCACGACAATTTATGTTTCATGGATGTGATAATTTATGCTTCACGAGTAGGCCAAAATGTTTTACAGTTGTGAATAATTAAATATCAAGGTTTGGCATGCACAATCTTTATGGACGTGATCTTGTATTTAACGGGCGTGAAAATGTAGTTTCATGGGGATGGTTGTTTGCATTAACGGGCGTGACCTATCTTTTACCGACATGAATGATTTCTCAATTTCATTCTTTGAATTTCAATCCATTTGAATCAACTACCTTTTATGGTATAAAGAACATTTAACCTGTCTAAACAGTTAGAACATAAAATATGGTTAAATTTTATGTTGCCAATTTATTTGTTATCATCAAAATGATGGAAATACCCTTAAGGTTCAATAATCTCCCACTTTTTGATGGTGACAAATAATTGTACAATATATGGCTTAAGTAGAAATTATTTTCTTCCCTCAAAATATGCTTATAAAGAATTTAATACAAATAATCACAAGCATGTCACAAACTTAAACCGAAAACATGAAAATAAAAAAGTTCAAAGGAGTTCATTTAGCCCATCAAAATACAATGTATATTTTAATCAAAACAAAGTGCATATACCATGCATATAAGGCATATATACCTAATATACATATTGCATATTGTTCTCCTCTTTTTGACACAATCAAAAAGATAGAAAAAAAATAAAATGAGAGGAAAAATAAGTAATAAACAAGATGAAAGAAAAAACTTATGTATTACTAAAAGATACACATGCCAGATAACTGATCATATAGAGGAGACACTTTATCCTTAAGGCTCTATACTCGAAACTTAACAAAGTCCTTAAGATCTTCCATCTTTTAATCAAAGGACTGTTGAAAGGAATCCAAGCTCAACTAAAGAAGGTCAAAACAAGCACAAAAAAGGTCATCACCCACTCTGTAAAGTCTACTACAGAAGAAGAGGTTATCGCACCAGTTGTAGAGGCATCAGTACCACCTGCTGGGACCTTCGAAAGCTCCACTCAAGCTTTATTAGGTGAAATCCTTGTAAGCCCACCTTAAACTCATCAGAGTCATCGGCCTACCATGCAATCTCTTCTTTAAGTGTGGTAAACCTGTGAAGAGCTCATCATTGTAGAGGATGTGGACATCAGTTCGCATCTTGAAAAAAAAATCTACTTCAAGACGATCATGAGGAAAAGTCAGAATGATAGTGTAGGAATGATCTTGAAGGTCCAGAAAGTCTAGCTACACCATCAAATGAGTAACATAGCTTCTAATGAAAATGTCACTAGTAGGCTTCGTGGAAATGGAAATGAGATGTGAGGCAAACTATCTCGATAAGGCTATTGGCTCATTCTTCTAAGCCTATTCCAGCAAGAGCAATTCAAATTTTTGTATCGAGCTATTGTTGTCCCCTCGAACAAATATAGAAGTCCATAATAAGTGATTCCATTTTTTTCATCGAGTCCGGGTAGAAACCAAAGGTCTAGAATTAGAACATTTTATTTATTTTAATTAACATCTAATTGACTGTTGGATACAAATCACGATAATGTATATTCTTCAATATATAGCATGTGAGAAACTGGTGGATGTAACGATGAACCGAATTTGTCAAATGTGTACTCTTGGTTTTTTTATGTCTCAGTTATATTCACTACCAAAGGTGCCCCATACTAAGGTGGGATAAAATTTTTTTGCCTCACTCTCATGAATTAAACCCTCATGTTGTAGCTTGAAAATATCAGCAAATTTCATGACAGTGAAAGTTTTCTCATGTTTGCATAACTAGAATGAAACCTTGCTGATCAAAGAGACTTTGCCACGTCTATCAGTTTAGGCCCTGATTGATACACATATTTTTCAATCGAATATATCGGACCAACTAGAAACCGAACACGTTCGCAATCGAAATAAACGCGATAATACAAGAGTCTAAATTCAGACATGAACAAGTGAGAAAATTGATTATGAATGCATGATATTGAAATTTGCAAGAAAAATGAGGAAAACATATTTTAATTGTAAAATGAGTGATTTTTGCACTGTTAGTGAATCACGAACAGAGGATACTCTGACATAAAGAATATTAAGGTGAATATGTCGATATATTTTCATGTCAAAATTCGAAAGTTTAGGGCTCAAAATTGAAAAAATAAAATTCTAGATTTGGTTTTATAAGAATAGTGGAAAATACTATTTTTCATTCTCGTAGGCAAATAGCGAAATTGAGAACACCAACACATAATAAATTATACTAAATTATACTATAAATATTAGTGTATTTAATTGTAGAAAATTAATTAGTTTAGGACTTAAGGTTGAAGAAATAAAATTTAGGATCAGATTTTGTGAAAAAAAGGGTACTAAATGAGAACTTAACAATTAATTAGATGGATTATGATTATTTATATTAAAGTAATCTTAATTAGTCTAAATCTATGCGTGCATGAAGACATTTGGCGTGTATGCAAGTAATTCTCCCTTTAATCATGAAATAAAATATTGAGTGGTACATATTTTACTTAACAAAGACCAAAGCTCATTCTTCTTTCATTATTCCGCCCACTTAACCAATGAACGGTTTATAAGTTTAATTGATATCTGACATAGTTTGCTTTTAGCTTGGGCCGAAGCTTTGATGATCAAATTGTTCAATTAAAATAAAACGGGAGAGGTTCAATGGAAGGGATATGAAAATGGTATGAACAGAACAATTAAATAAATAATATGTACCCAAAAAAAAAAAACTGTTAGTTTAATAAAAGCTTTAAAAGATGAGTTAATCCCTTAGTGCCGAGAGCTTAAAAGCCCAATTCCTTTTCATCTCATTTTATCTTTATTTTCAATTAAAAAAATTATGGTGAATAGAGGTCTGATATGCAGTCCTTTTCTTTCATTTATCTTGTTGATTCAAGCTAAGCAAACCTTGTGGGAGAGGTACGTAAGCCGAGACAACTCAAGAAGAAATTAGGTTATGATTGTAGGTTGTTGAATAAAAAGAATGGTGAATTTGACCTTGGAACCCGAGAGGTAGTAGGAGATTTGAATTTATTTAAAACAAGGAGACCTGAGAACAAAAGGAGAGGGCTAATGTCGTGAACCGAGGCAAAGACAAGGAAAATTGGCCTAACTTTGAGTTGTAATATTAAGATTGAACTAAATACTATTAGATTAAGAAACCAATTAGTTAGTATGTTAATTGATTTAATTAAAATAAGACTTAGCTAAGGATATGATAAATGATGAAGACATTATAGGACAAAATAATGAAATAACCATGAATAATAGCTAAGCTATAAGATAAAATAAATAAATAAATAAAATAAAATAAAGGTGTACCAAAAGTTACCAAGACACATACCGTACACCATATATTATTATATGACAAATCAATCTCAAACAACTTTAATTGAGGACTGTATAAGGTAGAATTTGAGAATCTAGACATAATCAGAATCCAGATACAATTATTAGGACAAAAATATTTTACTAAGTGATAAATTACCAACTCAATGAACTATGAAGCGAAACCTGGATTAGATGTGAGAGTCCTCAATATTACCCTGGAAAATGGTATTTAATTGAGATATTAGTTTGACTAAGATATATATTGACTACTGAATGATTTAAATCAGGCGTGATCTGGTAGACACAGAGAAACTATAAACCCAAATTTGTGCAAACTTTATAACAACAACTATTAAAGTAAAATTATTAATATGATAAAAATAAGATAATACGATAATTATATATGTGTGGTGTATATGTAGTATATGTATGAGATATGCATGATGTATGTATGATATATATGAGATATATGAGGTATATATGTAGTATATGTTTAGTATATGTTAAGTATATAATTAGTATATATGAGATATAATAAGTATATGCTTGATGTATATTTAATTTATGTTGGATATAATTGCTATAGAATGATAATAAATTGTATCTAGAATAAATAAATGAAATGGTGGTAGTGAATTATGATATATGTGTTATAAGAAAAATATACAAATGAACTATGTATTGGATACAATGATATGAATGTCCTACAAAATAGACAAACAACATGTTAAGATAAACAATACATGAAAATGGGTAATTCAATATGAATTGAGTACAGTAAGTTGATGTTAACAAACGATTTGCATGTGTAATTTTAATATGAAACTTGTGACTAGAGCCCAAAGATAAGCCTAGACTATAATAGGGTAAATTTATTGACATGCCAATAGGGTAATTATTTTTTGGACATGTAAAATTATATTTGGTTCTGTAATAGTCTTAGGCCATATGAAATAAACTTTGGTCATGTGAATATCTTTGACTATGTGATTAGCGTCTTCTTCATACGACCACTGGGTCGGGATACCCCTTTGTGTTTCTCTTGGATCTGGTTTATGCAATTTAATTTATGGGCACAATAGAAAAACAGGTAAAGATATATTCTATTTGAATATATTTTCTCTTATTGGTATTATATATAAAATAAGATGATTTAATAATAATATGTGATATGCACATGAGTTTTACTTAATTTATGGGTATAACAGGTAAAATTTATAATTATACATTTCATTGTTGATATATTCTTTTAAATGATTGTCTGAAACAATAGATGATATAATAAATATTTCTTTTAATGAAAATCATGCTAGCATAATAAATGAATTTTTATTTAAACAAAATTTGACTGTTTTTATAAATCTTGCACCGAGTTAAAAACTCGGCATGTGAGTTATCTTTCTCTCGTGCATGTTTAGTTCCTACAACAAAAGTATAGTACGAGTAGGTAAAAGTTCGCAGATTAAGTGATTCTACCAGAGGAGCGCAACAGTGGCAGTAACAGTGATAGTCATGTCATACTCATATTGAAATATTTTGTTTTATGTATTATGTATATTTTAAATAAATACATGTCGGTAAATTAAACATGTAACTGTTTTTATAGTCTACAAAAATATCGTTCATGCATATATAAAATGACTATTTTGTCTCATTTAGAGTAATTAGTGTATTTATATATATTGTATGTTTATAAGTCCTGCACAAGCAAATCAGTTAGTTAGTCAGAAAAATCACTTTACTTGAATGAGGTACAAAAGGATAAAGGAATTTTACAAACTTGCAGTGTGCTTAGGAATTCCAGGGTTGGCTCATTGAATGTAGGTTGGTAAATGTTGATGAATTCTAGTAAACCACACTTCCTCAGCCATACTTTCGTATCTGATTCCAAGCCTAAAGTCCTAATGCAATCCCAATCAAAAGTTCTGGTTGAGAGAATGGGACGTTTTTTTGAGAATGTTGTATTGGAATGGAAGTGGCTACTGAGAACCGTGTACAATGAGTTTTCCAAATATCGAGGAGCAATACTTTTCTTCTTACCTTTAAAAGAACTAGCTCTTAAAGCCATGGTAAATGTCGAAAAACCAATGAAAGAATAAGAATATGCAGAAATACCATGACTGGTGAAACCTAGGACTTTGGGAGATCCTTCAAAAACTTGATAAAACTTAAGAAATCTTGAAGAAAAACAAGGAGAAAAAGAGTATATAGTGTTTAGATGATGAAAATCAATGGAGATCTAATGAAAAAAAATGAGAAAATTGTCGAAAATGGCGGGATTTGGTGAGAAGATGTAATTGCCAGCGAAAGAGGAAAGAGAGAGAGAATCGAGAGAAAATAGTAAAAATAGTTTATACATCGCTCGATTCACAACCATGAATACATGTTCACGAGCGTGAATACCGAATGACATTGAGCCTGAATAAGGGCGTGAACGGTTCTAGAATCAAAGACTTACATGCGTCACAGTCGTGAATATATATTCATGGGTGTGAATAATGATTTTCATGGTTTTAAAGCTGTGACCTTAGGCGTAAACTAAAACGTGAACGACTTTGGAAATTTTAGTTAAAAAATGTTCACGGTCGTGACTCACTAGTTACGGACATGAATACAAAAAAAAACAAGTTCCAAAAGAAATTTTTGTTCCACTATACTTCTTTCTATGCAAATAAAACATACTTTTTCATGGCATATAAATATATATATATATATATATATATATATATATATATATATATATATATATATCATATAATGTAGCAAGTATATCATCAAAAAATGACATAACATTCAAAGTTCACATATAAGCATGAAAATGCATGATTAAGTGCAATGTATATTGTTAAAAGTAATTTTCAAGATAAGGTGCTCCCATCAAGTATACCAAGCTACCTTTTTATAAAACAAAACATTTCATCATTGAGAGGCTTAGTGAAGATGTTAGCTAATTGATTATTTATATCAATGAATTATAACACAATATCAATATTTTGGACATAATCTCTTATAAAATGATGCATAGTATATGTGTTTTTTCCTAGAGTATCAAATGAAATTTTTAGAAAGATTTATAACACTTGTATTGTCACATTTGATGGGAATGTGATTAATCTCTTGACCATAGTCCTTGAGTTGTTGTATCATCTAAAGAACTTAAGTGCAACAGCAACTCGCTATAATATATTTTGCTTCGGCAGTGGACATGGCAACCAAAATTTGTTTCTTCCTAAGCCAAAAAACTAAATATTCACCAATGAAGTGACAAGTTTCAGATGTACTTTTTCTATCTAGAAAACTACTGGCATAATCTGCATCTAAAAAACTAATGATATGAAAAATAATTGTTCATAGGATACCATAAGCCTAAGTGCACTGTGCAATGAATGTATTTTAAAATATTTTTCACAATATTTAAATGAGATTCTTTAGGACAAGATTGAAATCTAGCACATAAGCATACACTAAATATTATATTGGGTCTAGAAGCAGTAAGGTATAAAAGAGATCTAATCATACATCTATAGAATTTTTTATTTATAGCCTTACCATTCTCATCTTTGTCCAATTTTGTTGATATGCTCATTGGAGTCTTGACACTCTTACATTCTTCCATTCCAAATTTTTTTAATAACTTTTTAGTGTACTTGGATTGGTTGATGAAGATGCTCTCCTTACTTTGCTTGATTTGAAGATCAATGAAGAATGTGAGCTCTCCTATTATGCTCATTTCAAAATTTCTACTCATACACTTAGCAAATTCTTGACAAAAAAAATTCATTATAAACCCAAAGATAATATCATCAACATAAATTTGAACAAGTAGAATGTTATGCTTGTGTTTTTTGATAAAAAAAGTAGTATCTATATGTTTTTTTAAGAAATCATTTTCTAAGAGAAATGTACTAAGCATTTCATATCAAGCTCTTTGAGCTTGTTTCAAACCATATAAGGTCTTAGTGAGCTTAAACACATGATTTGTCAATGCATGATTCTCAAAACTGGGAGGTTACTCAACATAAATTTTCTCATCTATAAAACCATTTAGAAATGCACTTCTAACATCCATTTGAAAAACCTTAAAATTCATATGACATGCAAATGCTAAAAAGTCCTAATGGCTTATAATCTTGCAACTGGAGCATATGTCTCATCATAATCTATGTATTCCTCTTGGTTGTACCCATTGATAACCAATCTAGTTTTGTTTCTGGTGATTTGACCTTACTCATCCAACTTGTAGTCCTAAGGTCTTGGAACTAAGATCCAAATTTTATTTCTCTCAAATTGGTTGAGTTCCTCTTGCATAACAATTACCCAACTTTCATCATTAAAAGCCTCTTCAATAGTCCTTGACTCGATTTGAAAGACAACAGCAAAATTAGAATCTAAAAACTTAAGATGAGATCGAGTACTTACACTCTTAATGGGATCACCAATGATTTGTTCAATGGTGTGGTTTCTTATGAATTTCCACTCCTTTGGTAGCTCCTGGGTGTCTTACTCTTGAGCTTGAGATAAAATTTTCTCTTAATGTTCCTCTTGTTATTGCTCCACTTGATCATCATCATCTTTTTTTTGAGGTCTCACCATCATCTTTATGATCAAGATTAATTTTTTCCATTTATCCTATAACATCATCGAGAACAATACATTTTCCAAGATAAAGTTTACTAGATTCATCAAAAACATGTATAGACTCTTCTTGTAACACCCCCTCACCCGATCAACAAGTGCCCGGATGCGGGGGCGCTACTGCCTGTCTATCTACTACTTCAAATCGCTATTATTATTATTTTACCTTTATTTTCTCAGCACTCATGTATATATAGATATATACAAAAATCATGGTACAATTTATTTACATAAGATAGTAATTTTAAGCATCAAATTAATTCTTGACAAACTTTAAAAGTAAGTTTTATAAACTCTAAAACTCTTTAATATAAAAAGACAAATACAAAAAAAATTCAAAGCTTGTAATCCACTTTCTCAAGGTTCGGCTACTTTACTTGAATAGGGTCACTGTTTGCCTTATCTAACGCCTTCAGCTACCTTTCTATATCTACATGGAAAGAAAACTCCACGCTAAGCTCTAAGCTTAGTGATGCATATAAATAAGGCAATATACTATATCATGCAAAAAGCATTAACATGTATCTTTTTATGCATTAAAATGTTTGCATGCTATTTCTATCAACATGTTCCTATTTCATACAAGTATACATATCATGCTCACATATACAATGTTATTCTCATTTATCTTTGATGGTAAGTTACTTTGTTAATCTCTTTATTATTATATCTTAATCTCATATCATCATCATTTTCTTATTCTTTTCTTTTCTTATTTTCCGACATATCCTCATTATCTTGCCCACATCACTCTAAATTTGGACTGACTGGATATGGGTTATGGATCAGGAGCGCTCCCAGAGCTATAGCCACTCTGTCCACTATCTGGCTCAAAAGAGTTTCTCAAATCAATGGCGCTCTCCGAGCTTAAGCCACATCGATTGAGTAAAATTTCATCATAGATGAACAACCGGACCAACGACACTCTCTGAGCTTAAGCCACATTGCCCTCATTTATATGTGTTAATCAGAGCTTCTCAAGTCAATGACGCTCTCCGAGCTTAAGCCACATTGGTCGAGGAATAGTACGATACCGTTTGCCCCCTTAATGACATGTCATCTATCCTGATTCTAGTCCACAGGTACAGTAATTGGCTTCTTTATATTTCCACATCAATCATATATCTTTAATTAATTTTTATTTTACATCCATTTCGTCATCCTTATATATATGTCACATCAATATTCTTATGTTTATCATCCGTATCAGTTCACGTATTTCATCCATATCAGATTTCATATATCATTCATGTCAACATTCATTTTTCTATATCACAACATAACACGTTCTCACATCAATATTTTTATATATATTTATTCTTATTTCCTTGGATAGATAATGACTTTCATTTATTTACTTGAATTATTCATTTGATAACCACATTCATAATTACAAATACATAGCATTCACGACTGTGATTACTAATTCACGCCCGTGAATTAGTTCACACCCGTAATCCCAAGCCGTGAATGCTACTGGAATGAATCACCCAAAAGCATTCACGGTCGTGAATACTCCTTCATGCCCGTGAAAGAGTTCACGCCCATGATTCCCAACCGTGAATATTTATGGAATGAATAGTACCATTTCCACACAGAAATCACAACCGTGAACCCTTAAGTTCACGCCCGTGACTCAACAGTCACGCTCATGACTTTCAGCAGGAAATCTGCATATTCACTTTTCATTCATTCTAACATCATGCAAATCATACCAAATTTCTATTTCATGCATTTCTAAGGTTCTTTACTCAACTTATTACTTTCTAATGCATGTAAATGTCTTGATCATACAAGATTTTCTAACATGCATCATTAATTCAATGTTTCACAAGGATCTCATTCATGCATATCTAAACCTATGGTTTCATGCCATAATCATCATTCTTGAAATTCATTTATCTAAAATCATGTTCAGCATGCATTATTTCAAACAAATATAGGTTATTGCCTTAAGTTATGCACAAACCTTAATTTTTCTCCTTCACTCTTTTAGGTAGCTTTCTCTTTTCCTTTGCTCCTTAGGGCTTGTTCCTTGTTCCTTGTCACTTGGAACTCCTACAACATCATTATTATCATCCGATTTTCTCAAGACCCTAAACTCTCTTATTCTCTCTCAAAACCCTAATTTCTCTCTCTTTCCATATGAGTCTTGGATGAGCTCAAAATTCAAACTTCTTTTAAGAAAAGATGATGAAGAAGAAGAATCACTTCTTACCTTACTCTTTTCTTCACTAAATCACCACTTTGGAGGTTTTCTCTCTTTACCAAACTTGATTTTTCTTCCTTTTTCTTGCTATTTCCAGCTTCCTTAGGAGTTATGGACCATGAAGATCACCCTGTCTTGCTCTTTCCCTTCTCTTCTCTTCCTTTCTCTCTCTAGAAATCAAGATGGGCTATGGAGGAAAAGAAATGGCTGGCGTGACTGGCAGAGAAGAAGGCAGAAAATGAAGAGAAGAAGAAGAAGAAGAAAAGAAAGCATTAAATAGGGTACCCAAAAGTCTTTATGTGGGACCCACCATTTTGACCATCTTTTTCCAATTTTATTTGATCAACACTAATCTTACTCCTCCTCATAGAGTAGTTGGCCAACCTATTAAAATATCCCCAAAATTAATATGTTGATTAGTAATTAATCTCATCAATCCTCAAATTTTTGGTAAATTGCAATTTGACCCCAAATCTTATCAAATTTTGCAATTTAGTCCTTTACTGTAAATCAACTTCTATAAATACTTAATTAGACATTTATCATTTAATTTAGTCATTACTTGGTCAATTTTTGTAAAAATTTGAATTTAGACTCTGATCGGTCAAACGTGTCAAGTTCGCAACACATGCGACTCGGGGTCTAAATTAGCGGATATTACACTTATATAACTAATGATCTTTTATTAAAGACTCTATAAGTTTTGCTAGTTGTGGAGTATTCTAAGAAAATGCCTTCATCAGATTTAGAAGCAAATTTTCTAATATTGTCCTTGGTATTTATTATAAAACACTTGCATCCAAATAATCTAAGGTATGAGATATTGGGTTTTCTTCAATTTCATAGCATAAAAGAGGTTTTACTTAAAATAGGTTTTTTGAAAATACAATTAGAAATATAACAAGCGGTATTGGTGACTTTAACCCAAAATTAGGTTGACAAACCATACTCATTAAGCATTATTCTAACCATTTCTACAAAAGTTTTATTTTTCCTTTCAACAATCTCATTTTGTTGAGCTATTCTAGGAGTTGAAAATTATAAGAAATATGTTCTAAACATAAATTTTCAAAGTGCTCATTTTCAAATTTTCTGTCATGATCACTTTTTATTTTAGAAAGAAAATAACATTTTTTTCATTTTGAATTATTTTGGCAAAGTTTTTAAAAGATTAAAAAACATCACTTTTATGAACTAAGAAAATTACCTAAGCAAATTTAGAGTAATCATCAGCAATAACAAATGCATAATATTCACTTCATAAACTAGCAACTCTAGTAGATCCAAAAAGATCTAGATGCAAAAGTTACAGATGTCTAGTTGTACTTACAACATTCTTAGGATTTAAAGATGTTTTATGTTGCTTTCCCTTTTGACAAGGTTCACATGTCTTATCTTTAGTGAATTTGACTTTGGGTTGTCCATCCACTAGCTCTTATTTGCTAAGGCTTTGAATTAAGTTCATGTTTGCATGCTAAAACCTTTTATGTCATAACCAAGACTCATTACTAAAAGACATAAGAGACTTGGAAGAAAGGTTAGTCAACTTGTGTAAGACAATTATGTAAGTATTTCATCTCTATCTTCTTTGAATATCTCCTGACCACTTAGGGTGGTTACAAGATATCCATTAGAGCTAAATGTCACGACCCTAGACTTTAACTAGCAATCGTGCGACACTTAGCACGGTCCGTTGTACTAAGCCTGCCTTCCAAACCGATAAAAGCACTCCAAAGAGAATAGAACGGAACTTAGAGATCGAGAAGATTCAATAGCAAAACAAGAACACAAGAGAGTTTGAGAGAAAAGCTTTGTATTACTTGAAATGCTTCAATTGATTGAATGATTACAAATGAATTTACATAAGGTATATATAGGCTTCCACCTCCTCAATGGATGGCCGAGATCAATTCCCACCTACCAGATGGATGGTTAGGATTAACTCCCACCTACCAAATGAATGGCTAGGATTGATTCCCACCTACCAAATGAATGGTTAAGATCAACTCCCACCTACCAAAATGGATGGGTAGGATTGATTCCCACCTAACAAATGGAGGGCTAGGATTAATTCCTACCTACCGAAATGGACGACCACGATCCATTTAATCTAACGGTTTACAATGGCCTTCTAGAATATTACATATGTGTGGGGAAATGTAAATTTGCAGAATATCCCGTATGAACCTTTCGGTGCCTGACATTCTCCCCCACTCAAGTTCGCGACGCCCTCGTCGCGCCTTCAAGCTTGAACCTTTCTATGTCATCTTTGAATTGCCACAAAGTGTCTTCAGGTTCCCAGCTTGCCTCTATGTCTGGGGCATTCTTCCATTTGACCAAGTATTCCCGATAACTTGGTACACCTCTATGCCGAATTAGGCGGTCTGCCAGAATGGAATCCACTCCTCTATCAAAGGAGGTTACTACTGCAGTGGGTGCCCTTTTTGACTCTCATCGACTTGCATCTTCTTCGTCTCCATGATAAGGTTTCAACATACTTACATGAAAGACTGGATAGATTTTAAGCTTCGGAGGGAGTTGTAGCTTGTAAGACACCTTACCAATCTGCTTAAGGACAGGAAATGGCCCTTCGTATTTTCGTACCAACCCCTTGTAAACCTTCCGCAAGGACTTGAACTGTTGTGGTAATAATTTGACAAGGACCAAATCTCCTTCCCGAAATTCAACCATCCTCCTTTTCTTGTCAGCCCACTTCTTCATCTTTTTGGATGCCTTGTTCAAATAGGCTCGGGCCAACTCAGCTTGCTCATGCCATGCCTTAGCAAATTTGAAAGCTGCAGGACTCTTTCCTTCATAGCTTGTAGCCAAAGCATGAGGAGTCATAGGTTGTTGTCCAGTAATGATCTCGAAGGGACTCTTGCCAGTGGATTCACTTTGCTGCAAGTTATAAGAGAATTGGGCTACATCCAGCAACTTAGCCCAATCATGTTGGTTGGCACTAACAAAGTGCCTCAGATACAGCTCCAGTAATGCGTTAGCACGTTCCGTCTGCCCATCGCTTTGCGGATGAAAACTTGTGGAGAAGTTTAAGTCTGATCCCAGCAGTTTGAACAACTCTGTCCAGAACTTCCCAGTAAATCATGGGTCTCGATCACTCACGATATTAGATGGAATTCCCCAATGCTTCACAACATGTTTGAGGAATAACCGTGCAGTCTCATCTGCAGTACAATCCGCCGAGGCAGGTATGAAGGTTGCATATTTGCTGAAGCGATCAATGACCACTATTATACTGCCAAAGCCTTCTGATTTTGGCAAGCAAGTGATGAAGTCCATCGAGACACTCTCCCATGGTCTCTCCAAAATAGGCAACGGTTCTAGCAAGCCACCGGGTGCACGCTGCTCTATTTTGTCTTGTTGGCAAACAAGACAAGTTCTTACATAGGCTTCAACATCATCCCGCAGTTGAGGCCAATAGTAAATAGGCTTGATCAAGGCAAGGGTGCGTCTCATACCTGGGTGTCCAGCCCATAGTGAATCATGGCATTCCTTTATCATCTCTTTTCTCAAGTTCCCCCACTTAGGAACATAGATGCGATTTTTCTTGCCATAGAGTAGTCCGTCACTCTGCCAAAATCGCCTTGTCTTTCCTTCCTTGATGAGGACAAGAAGGTTTTGAGCCAGGGCATCATGCTCCAACCCTTCTTTGATCTTTTCCAGCAAGGGACTGTTTGGTCTACTCAAAGCTGCCAACTCCGCTTTTCGACTTAGTGCGTCAGCCACCACATTGGCCTTACCGGGCTTGTATTCAAGCTTGTAGTCAAATTCTGCCAGAAAGTCTTGCCACCGAGCTTGTTTGGGACTCAACTTCTTTTGAGTTTGGAAGTAGCTAGTTCCTACATTATCTGTCATGATCACAAAGTGAGAACCCAACAAGTAATGTCGCCATACCCTTAGACAATGGATGATAGCTGTCATCTCCTTTTCCTGCAACGTGTAGCGGCGTTCAGTTTCATTGAGCTTGCGGCTTTCATATGCTATAGGATGTCCTTCTTGCATCAACACTCCACCAATGGCAAAGTCTGAGGCATCCGTATGCAACTCGTACATCTTACAGGGGTCTAGCAAGTAAAGCACTGGTTCTTCGGTAATGGCCTTTTTCAAGTCATCAAATGAGGCTTGACACTTGTTTGTCCACTCCCAAGTATTGTTCTTCTTGAGTAGGTCTGTTAGTGGAGCTGCTCTTGCTGAATATGACTTGATGAATCTCCGGTAGTAGTTCACAAGTCCAAGGAAAGACCGTAACTCGGGGACCTTAGTAAGAGGTTCCCATTCTTGGATGGCTTTCACCTTGTCTCCATCCATCATCAGCTTCCCATCTTTTATCCCATGACCCAAGAACATCACCTTATTTTGGGCAAAGGAACATTTCTCCCTCTTAACATATAGCTCATTTTCTCTGAGGACCTCGAACACCTTCTTCAAATGCTCAAGATGTTCTTCCATAGTCCGGCTATATATCACAATATCATCAAGATATACTACCATGAACCGATCGAGGTAGGGATGGAAGAGTTTATTCATGAGAGTGCAAAAGGTAGCAGGTGCATTGGTGAGACCAAATGGCATAACAAGGAACTCATAAGCACCATACCTTGTTACACATGTAGTTTTCGGCTCATCCCCTTTTGCTATGCGCACCTGGTAGTATCCCGACCGCAAATCCAATTTGGAGAAGTATCTAGCATTCCCCAATTGATCAAACAAATCAGCAATAAGTGGGATAGGATACTTGTTCTTTACCGTGATCTTATTTAGAGCACGATAGTCAATGCACATTCTCAATGAACCATCATTCTTTTTCTGAAAAAGTACCGGGGCACCAAATGGGGCTTTGGATGGTCTAATGAAACCAGCATCCAACAGCTCATTGAGTTGCTTCCGCAATTCTGCCAACTCCGAGTTTGCCATCCGGTAAGGACTCATGGCTGGTGGTCTTGTGCTAGGCTCCAGCTCAATTTCATGGTCCACCTCCCTCCTTGGTGGTAACTGTTTTGGCAACGCCTCCGGCATCACATCCTGGAACTCATCCAAGACAACTTGCACCTCCGTCGGCAAGCTTGGTTGTGGTGATGCTTCATCATCATCATACTCTTTAAGAATGGCCAAGTAACTCTCTTCCTCCCTCTTCAATCCCTTCTTGAATTGAAGTGCTGAGAGAGCTTGGGTATTAGGCTTGGTGGTCCTCTCCGTCGGTACTAGACAAGCCTTTGGTCCATCCATAATGCACATAGAGTTTGAACATGGAACAAGGAAAGCTCTTACCTGGTCCAAGAACTCCATGCCAAATACCACCGAGAAATCATCCATGGGTGCCACAGATAAATCCACTTGGCCAGTCCATGCACCGAGACTGACCTTTACTCCGCGGGCAATTCCTTGGAGAGGTTGTGCCACTGAGTTAACTGCTTTGAGGGAGCCACCTCCATTGACAACCTTGAGACCAAGTCTCTTGGCTTCCTCTAGCAAAACAAAGTTGTGAGATGCACCTGTGTCAACCAGGGCTTTGGCGACTTTCCCATTGATGGTTGCATCCACAAACATGAGTCCCTTGGGGGACTTTGGGGCACTTTGCAATGCACTAAGCAGCCGCAAAGATCCCATCTTCGCACCTTCATCTGCCTCACTTCTCTCTTGATCATGAGTGGAGGCAACTAGAGCATTCAACGTCTTCCTTTTGGGACATTCTCGTGCCCAATGCGGTCCGTCGCATATGAAGCACGTCACACGGGTCTTTGAGGCACCACGTTCTTCCCTTTCCTTCCCCTTGTCTCGGGGCTTGAATGAGTAGCTTTCTTTGTGATTTTTATGGTTCTGACTCTTGGCATGGCCTCCCCCATTCCTTGCTCCAACAAACTTTCTATCGGCTGACCTCGAGCCTTCTTTGTTTGAGGAGTAATCAATAAGACTTTCAGCAACGGCAATGGCCGAAGACAAGTCTTGGACACCACATCGTTTGAGCTCAAGGTTAGCCCATGATTGGAGACCATCCATGAACAAGAATAAGGCATCCTTGTCCGATGTGTCAGGGACATCTAGCAGCAAGGTTGTGAACTCCTTCACATACTCCCTTATGCTACCCATCTGCTTTAGTCGTCGAAGCCGGCCCCTCGCCTCTTCCTCAGCATTTACGGGGAAGAATTGTCTTTTGAACTCCCTTTTGAAGTCTTCAAAGGTATCAATTGTGCACACCCCACGTTGCACATCTCCATGCCTTCGTCTCCACCACAGCATAGCAGTGTCGATCAAGTACATGGCAGTAGTTCGGATTTTACTGGCATGGTCCGTTACGCCAGTAGCCTCAAAGTATTGATCCAGCCCCCATAGGAAGTTCTCAAATTTCCTAGCATTCCGAGCACCATTGAAAGTCTTTGGCTTAGGAACTTCCACTTTCTTGGCCTCAATGATAGTGGTTGTATTGGTTCCCGAAGCCATAGCCCGTTTGCATAGTGCTAGATCACCACCCATATCCTCGACTCTAAGTAACACATTAGAAATTTCTCTTTGGAAGAGATCACGTACCTTGGCAAGTTCGGATTTCAGCCCATCAATCTCTTGCCTTAACCCACCGTCTAGCTCATTGAGGGACATCTTGACCGCTGCATGGATCTCCGCATCCTCGGCCTCCAAGCCGCTGCAACGTTCCTCCAAGTTGTCTACTCGATCGAACAACTCTCCCAAGTTATCCTGAGCACTCACAACACGTGCTTCCAAGCTAGAAATCATGTCTTTCGACTTGGCTCGAGATTCTTTAGATGGTTTTCGAACTTCCTCACGACCACGTTCCATTGATGGAACTTCCACACTAGGTGTAGCTAGGGCAGTAGCCTTCATTATGCCAAAGGTAGTAAAGCTTCAAACCTTGGCTCTGATACCAACTGTCACGACCCTAGACTTTAACTAGCAATCGTGCGGCACTTAGCACGGTCCGTTGTACTAAGCCTGCCTTCCAAACCGATAAAAGCACTCCAAAGAGAATAGAACGGAACTTAGAGATCGAGAAGATTCAATAGCAAAACAAGAACACAAGAGAGTTTGAGAGAAAAGCTTTGTATTACTTGAAATGCTTCAATTGATTGAATGATTACAAATGAATTTACATAAGGTATATATAGGCCTCCACCTCCTCAATGGATGGCCGAGATCAATTCCCACCTACTAGATGGATGGTTAGGATTAACTCCCACCTACCAAATGAATGGCTAGGATTGATTCTCACCTACCAAATGAATGGTTAAGATCAACTCCCACCTACCAAAATGGATGGCTAGGATTGATTCCCACCTAACAAATGGAGGGCTATGATTAATTCCTACCTACCGAAATGGACGGCCACGATCCATTTAATCTAACGGTTTACAATGGCCTTCTAGAATATTACATATGTGTGGGGAAATGTAAATTTGCAGAATATCCCGTATGAACCTTTCGGTGCCTGACATAAAGGTGACTTGATTTCCCTTATCACATAATTGACTCATACTTAAAAGATTGTGTTTTAAATCATCAATAAGTAAAATATCTTCAATTAAAGAAATATTATTTAAACCAATTGAATCAATGCCAACTACCTTACTTTTGACATTGTTTCCAAATGTTACTTTACCATTATCAATCCTTTTGATTTGGCTGAAAAATTTCTATTTCTGGTCATATGCCTTAAACATCTATTGTCTACTAGCCAAATATTTTCCTTTAATGTGGACATGAGGCACACCTAGAAAACAAAAATTTAAGTTTAGTTCTTAGGTACCCAAATGAACTTAAGTCTTTGGGGGTTAGCTTTAGAATATTCTCAATGAGCCTTACTCACAACACAATGAATGTTTATGTACCCAAGCTTCATACAATAATGACATTTTTTAGATTTAAATTAATTTTGTCACTTTTCATGAGGTTTAAGGTTTAGGCCTCACAACCATTCTAAAGGTAACAAGTGCACAAGAACATGAATAAACATGTGTAGTGGGTATTTTTGTATGTACTTGCCTCTTATATAAGAAGATATTATTGACCTTTTGAGGTTTCTATCTTAAGCCATGTAACCCTTCGATACTTTTCTTTTGAGTAGGGGATTTTGTGTGTGTTTTGCCCTTAGACTTTGAAACTATTATCTCAATAGGAGAGGTTTATGAAGTGTTATACTTAACAAATGTTGTTCTATGTAAGGAGGATGATAATGCTTCATTGAAGCATAGACCATGTCTCACCAAGGAAGTTTTATTTCCCTTTGTGAAATTTAGAGATATAATTTATAAGCTCTTCAACCTCATTTTTTAAAACATTATTTTCTTTTAATAAAAAGTTGGTTGAAGATTTTGAGAAAATCTCATCCAATGACTTCTTTAAAGAGTCATTTGAGGTTTTTAGCTCTTCAACTATCTTTTGAAGATCATTAAAATCATTTCTAAATTTAAAGCTATTTTTTCTATAAAGTTCAAGTTTCTTTTTATACCTTTTTATCTCTAGGTTCAAGACTTCAACTATATCATCAAATCACATAATTCATCACAAGGTTGGGATGTAGAGCATACCTTATTAATGAAGTTATCCTCAATAGCCATAAAGCACAAGTTAGCCACATACTCTTCTTCTTCTTTTTAAATGAATGTTGAGGAGTCATCATCCCAAATGATTTTGTGACCCTTTTCTTCATATTCTTTATTGGGTCTCCTATTATACTTCTTGAACTTGGGGCACTCCGATTTGATGTGTCCTTTCTTCCTATATTTATAACACTTGGTTTTCTTTTTGCCTTTGTTGGGTGATGAGTTTCTATGAGTGAATCTTGAGGCTTTTTGCTTATAGTTTTTGATTTAGCTATACTTGTTGGTGATCAATCTCTTGATCCTCCTTGAAAGTAAGACAATTTGTTCATCTCTTTCACCTACCAACTCTTCATCACTAAAAATATCTTCATCTATAGATATGTAAATTGAGACTTTGAGTGTTAGGGGTCTTTTCTTCTTTTTTTCTCCTTCAAGATCCTTTTCTCTAACTAAAGCCATTTTATGAGTGAGAAGTTTGCCAATAAGTACATCGGTAGGAATTACGCTCATTAGCTTCTTCAATACCTGTAACCCTTGAGCTATAATCTTTCATTGGAAGACTCTTTAAAATCTTGTTGTTTACATGTTCCAAACAATAATGCTTTCCAAGATTTCTCATGTCTTTAACGATGGCAAAAAGTTAGTTGGTCATTTCGGTTATGTTCTCATTAGGCTTTATCTTGAAGAGTTCATATTAGGTGACAAAAGGTTGAACCTTTTTTCACTTCACTTGCTTTGTGCCTTCATAGTAATTTTCCAAATAGAATAAGCAGTTGGATAATGTTAGATTCTACCACACTTTTCAAGTGATAGAGAGCTTATTAGAATAATCATGATTTTTTATTTTTACTATTTGCTTTCTTTTGAGGCTTCGTCCAATCATCTATTGGAAAGATTTCATCTTCTTCTTCGATATTTCTTCTTATTGGAGGTGTCCATTCCTTTCAAACAATGTCCCAAATGTCTACTCTCTCACTTTCAAGATAAGTCTCCATTTTGAATTTCTAATTTGAATAGTTTGTTCCATCAAAGAAAATTTTAAGGTTATAAAATTCTTCGTTGGCCATAAATCGATATTTATTAACACTTGATAGGCTTGAATACTAGACTTAACTCTAATATCAATTGTTGCCCATAATAATAACCAAGAATGAGGGATTGAATTGGTTGGCAAAAATTATTTTGCTTCAAGCAAACAATTAAGAATAAAGAAAAGAGAAATAGGAGATAGAGACACGAGATTTGTAGAGGTTCGGGTGTTAACAAACCCTACTCCTCTCAAATCTCAATTGGGTATTTCACTTACAATTAAGGTGTTACAATGGAATTTTTTCTAGCTCATTCTTAACTATGATGTTTTACTTTCTTGGCTAATACCTAACCCAATAATAACTCTTATATTTTAATGGCTAATATAATAACCAAATCCTTTTATTTTTTATGGTCTACACAAAAATTCTTACAAATGTTTCACTCATTATCCAAATCACTCAAACCCACTAATGAGTATTTAATTACAATAATGAAAACACTTATAACCAAAAGAGCTTAACAAACTCAGCAATAATAGTTTTTACAATAAAGATTATAAAAATAAAGTTTGAATAAATGCATAAATGACTTTTCAAAAATTAGATGCTTGTTAATTTGTTGTCTTGCCCTTTGAAGTTCATAATTAAGTTGTATTTATACTCTTTGAGAAACAAAGTCATTTGAGGTGCATTCCATACAAAACTAGTCGTTCAATCATTTTTTCGTTCACGTCTATCAATATTAAATACCTCACAAGCATAATTCTTTTTTGCGAAGTCGTGACTGAAGTGGTAAAACTGGTTGTGAACACTTTTGTCCATAATTCACAAATCTTTCATGAACATGACAATTTATGTTTCACATGTAGGTCAAAATATTTCACAGTCGTAAACAATTGAATATTAAAGTTTGGTGTGCACAATCTTTATGGGTGTGACTTGTATTTTAAGGGCGTGAAAATGCAGCTTCACTATAATGATTGTTTGCATTGATAGGTATGACCTATCTTTCACGGGCGGAATGACTTCTCAATTTCATTCTTTGAACTTCAATCCACTTGAATCAACTAGATTTTGTGGTATACGAAATATTTAACCTGTTTAAACACTTAGAACATAAAATATAGTTAAATTTTTTATTGCCTAATTATTTGTTATTATTAAAATGGCAAGAATATCCCTTAAAGTTCAACATTTTTGCATATAAAATTTAAAGTTTTCTTTTTGTTATTTATAACTTTGAAATACTCACTTATAAACTTGTCGAATTATTATTGTAGTTCATTTTTTTATTTTGAAGAAGTAAAACTTTGTGAAATTTGATAGTTTTTTTGCTGATTCACAAAATAAAAGTAAGTTTGGTATATTGAGGTTATCTGAGGAGTTTGGTAAGGAGAAAACAAATTGATTTTATATATATTAAAACTAATTCCCACCATGAGTTAACCAAGAAGTTTGTTCTCCACTTTTATTGCAAATGGTACTTGATCTTCTACTTCCATTTTTTATGCAAAGAAATTTATTTTTCTTTTCTATTTTCTACTTTTTTTATATATATTTTGGGATTTTTTATTCACTTTGTCATTTAAATAAGCAATTTTCATGATTTGTTGTTTGTTTGACATTTTAGCAATATTTTTTAAATACAATTTGACTATAAATGTCTGCTGTTTTGGAATAACAAACGCCTATAGTCAAATATTTTTTGAAAAAAATATACTTTATTCATCTGTTATCATATTTTAACAGATACATAAAACTATAATATGTATATGTTACTTTGACATATGCCTAAAATTCAATCCATAAGCATCACCTTTATAGGCGTCTGTCATTTAATAGATGTATAAAATTCAAAATAACATACACATATAACATTTTTTTGTACTAGTGATTATTTATCTCTCTCTACCCTCCATCCGAATATTCCCTAAGGGCACCAACAACTAGAGTTTCAACATTTCGTTTTGGTTGATGTTGCAAAAACAACATTGATGTTTTCTTTTTGAATTTTTAAATTTTCAATTTTGTGTATAATTTTTTATGCGGATTTTATCTATTTTTCTCTATTTTTATTATGTTTTATTGGCCCTAAGTCTTCAGTGAAATAACTTTCAATGAAATGAAACACATTTATGATTAAGGGAAAGAGATAACTTTAAAATACCCTTAATAGTTTCTCATATTTTAAATTTGACATTTTTTTCAATTAAATACAATACATTTTTTTAAATGAATTTTTCATTTATGGGTAATGAAATATTGATGTAGCATCTTCAATAATTCTTATACATCTAATGTGGCAAAAATACGGTTATGTCAATAGAACCACTTTGATCGCAAAAATTTCTCATATTTTCCTATCTTTCTAACCTCTTTAAGATTTCTTCTTTATACAAAACTTGAACTAATGTTAATTTTGAGGAATTTTAATGATTGATTTTGTTGATAGGTATTGGCAGATTTTGGGACTAATATGAGGGAGGAAAAAGATTTTTGTTGTGGAAGAAAAAATTTTCAAATGCTGAAACACTTTGTCATGTGTCACCTTTTCATTAGACCATAAAAATTAGAAGTGTTAATTCGTTTTGTGTCATATATAATCGTGTTATGTTTCAATCGAGTATGATATGATTATACTAAATATAAAAACGATACGATTAATTAATCGTGTTAAAAATTTAAAATATGGACATGACACGGTTAAAATTCATATTAACACAACACGATAAGATTAACAATGATTAACTTAACGTATTTAAATGTGTACATATTACACAACACGACACAGTAATACACGGTATATTTAATATATCTAAATATGTATATTTGATATAACACGATATGATTATATATGATTTACTTAATATATTTAAATGTGTACATATGATACGACACAATACGATTATATACAAAAAAAATTCTTTCTATTTATTTTCTTTCTATTTACATCCTAAAATTTTTTCTTTTTAGATTTTTAAAAAAATTAGGAGTAAAATAATTATTTGTTTAATTTTTAATTTAAATTAATTATTTGTTTAAATTAAGTATAAAATAATTATTTATTTAATATATAAATTCATCTAAACATGAGTTGGTAAATATATTAGTATAATATTAATTAATATAATATAAAAATAATAACTATACAATTAATTTATTAATAATTATTTACATATACTAATATCATGTATTATAAATTTATTCATATATAGTTTGAATTTTGAGTAACACTAAAATAATTAGACATCTATTTATAATTGATAAAATAACATATTTTGACATATCCGCAAATTTAGGCTCCAAGTTGTACATGTCGTTAAACTGACACGTCGAACTGACCAGAGTCTAAATTTGAATTTTGACTGAAAAATATTTAAAATAATGACAAATAATTATGAAAAAATACTTAATAAAATGTTTAAAGTATTTAAAGACGTTAGTTTAGAGTGAAAGATCTAAACGCAAAATTTGGAAAGTTTTGGGATCAATTTATAATATACCAAAAATTGGAGGATCAAGTGAGATAATTATTAATTTAATAAATAATTATAGACATTAAATACATATGATGACTGGTCAAACCAAGTTTCATACATTAAGAAGCTAATTAATATAAATATCTAGATATTTATTAAAAAAATGGGACAATCATTAAAATTTTTTGTCATTTTCCTATTCTTTCTTTCTTATCACCCTTAATCTAGAATTTTCTATACTTAGCTTGTATCTCACGTTCTTCCCCCATTCTCCATAGCCAAAGCTTGGTTCTCGAGAGAGAGAGAGAGTGAGAAAGATAGAGCGAAAAACATGGAAAAGTGGATTTTCATGCATATTTGATCAAGAGGAATCTAGAGAAAGTAAAAAGAATGAGAAATAATCAAGAAAGTAGGAGAAAAAAACCCTAAAAGTTCTGGTCATGGAAGGAAAAATCTTGAGGTAAAGTGTTCTTCTTTTCCTCTTCATTTTTCTTTAAAGACAAATATAGTTTTGAACTCATTTAAAACTTGAATTGGAAAATAAAGAGTTTAGGGTTTAGAGAATGTTGACAAAGAAATGTTGATGATATTTCTTATATTTTTATGAGCTAAAATTACCAAATAATAAGCTCAAAGTAGCAAAGGAAAATCGAAAGAGAAGTGCAAAGAAAGAAAGCAACTAAAATTTTAGGTAAGTGCATAACTCAAAGCAATAATCTATATTATATCATCAAGTTACATTATTTGAATATTTGACATGTAAATGTTTGTAAATTAGTAGTATTTTTTGATATAATTTTAGGAATGCATATTTGATAGACTTGTGATTAATTTTGGTAAAAAATTGAATTAGGTGATTGTGTGTTCTTTGCTGAATTTTATAGAGTAATCAATATATAAATTTTTGTAACTTGAGTTATGAAATTTTGATTGATGTTTTCTCTATTAAGTTTGAAAGTTAGTACATAGGACTAAAACTTTTATGAAGAACATAAAACGTGATTTTTAACATAACTATGCTTAATTTTGGCACAAATGTTGAACTAGAAAACTATCTATGAAATTCTAGAAAACGATTTTAATAACTAGTTAGTGCTCAATTGATTATATCTTTTACTACAAAATTCAAAATTAAGTGATTCTAATTTCATATTAAAGCTAAAATTCATGGATATAATTCTTAAAAAGACAATTAAATGAAATTTAGACTATAATGAGACAAAAAATAAGATAAAATATAGAACATGAAATCTGCCAGTAACAAGGCAAAATAAGAATTGAAGAAGTTAATATGTAAAATTATGTAGATCTTATCATATTATGCAAATTATATTTTTATTAAGTAATTATATGTTTGATTGAGTCATTAAACCCATTAAATGTGTGAATTAACGAATTATGAAATTTATGAAAAGAAAAAGTATATGATAAATGAAATACAAAAAAAATGAGAATTTGATAATAACATATATTAAGTCATTGAGCACCTAGTCTAGAACTAGAGTCTTGAATAGTTTGGTATGTCAATCAAGGATCTATTAATGTCGATAATGACACTCATATTAATACTAGTGATGACATATATATTAATGTCGGTGATGACATTTGTATGCACATACCATTATGCCTGAGTGACAATTTTATGATACCTGGATGACTAATCCTATTATCCTGATTATTGGTTCTAAAGTGTTATGGGCACAAATATGTTAAAAATTATATATAATTTAAAATAAGATAATTTATAATAATTAATTTGGTATATTAACTAAATAAGTATAATCAAAATATAAGTGATGATATGAGATGAGAAATTATATATGTTAAATGTTTGTTTATATAGGTATGAATATGAAATAAGAATGTATTAGTAAAATTGAGTTTGTGACTTATATATATATATATGTGTGTGTGTGTGTGTGTGTGTGTATAAAATTATCTTGCAAACAATTGCACAATGCATGATATAGTATATTGTTTCATTTATATACACCATTAAGCATAGAGTTTGGTGTAGAAGTTTTTCTCGCACAGATATAGGAAAAAATAAACCAAAGATAGTAGATAAAGCTAACGGTAATCCGATCCAATAAATCAGCTCACTTCTGACATCCTGGATTACATAACTTTTTGTATTTTTGATTTAAAGTTCTCTTACAGTATTATAGTTAACTTTATATTTTGAATAAATATAAGTATTTTGTAAATATTACTTATTGTATATAAAATATATTTTGTTCCCTTATTATGATTTCTTTACACTACAAAAAAATAAATAATAAAAAAATATATGAGCTACTTTCATTTATGTATATATATGAAATGATATTTTAACTGATGAAGTTAACATAACGCTCTCTTATTTAGGTACGTGTTGCTGGAGTGAGAGGGATGTTACATTTTTATAATTGTGTCTAATTGTATTTTAATAGATTAGACATGTAAAATTCATTAATGATACGATTTTTCTCATGTTATAATCGTGTTGACATGATTATGACTCATATTCTTTTAGCTTAAACTCAATTAATTTCGTGTCATTTAATTATATCTTGTCAAAAATTGTCAACTCTAATAAAAATCTAATCACTATATAACTTTATGAGCTAATGACAACTTATGATTGTAGATTTATTTATCCCAAAATTGAAATAAAAGAGTTTAATTATTTCAAATTTAATCACATAGTGCTATTTAATTTTTAACTCCAATTGTGAGGGAGCATTTATACCTTTGGCCAATCTAAAAATTATATACTTAAAACATTGAATTATCATGGTCTTTTTATTCTTATTATAATGACATGTAAATTTTATTGAAATATTAGTATAGTGATAAAATATTTTAGACTTGCAACTCAAACTGTGAATTGTG